>LR812529.1:39130716-39317103 GCA_903798195.1 Danio kyathit
TGGGTTGGAACTAAACTGTGCCGTTTTACCCCTGCATTAGAAGAAAGTTCATATAAAACTTAATATTCATAGTTTTATATTTCTATTAATATATATTAAAAAAGATAAATGACACGATAAACCTTAAGTTGGCATTATTAGTAATGTATTATCTTATATGAATGGTGACACTATACAATAAGGTTGCATTAGTTATTGTTAGTGAATTTACTAACATGAACAATACATTTATTACAGTATTTATTCTTCTTTGTTAATGTTAGTTTGTTAATGTTCATGTTAACTTAGTGCATTAACTGGGGTTAAAAAGCTGTCATTTGGATTTTAATGATGCATTAATAAATGTTGAACTATGATTAATATGACTGTTAGTAAATACAGTAACTAATGAAACCTTACTGTAAATGTGACCACATGAACTAATGAGGAATGTATTTTTAATAGATTTTGTTAATGTTTCTTCATTACATTCTGTGAAGTAACTCATTTTAAGATACAAAATGCATTAGTACACGCTGACATTCATCAACTGTATGTTAGTTCATGCTTACTAATGAAGATAACTAATGCTAGTTATTAAATAAAATCTAATTATTGAAGTGTTTATATAATTTTTGGTAACATTAAGTTAAAATAAAAAGGTAAACATGGACAGAGAGGCAGCGGTCACAAATATTTACTGACAGAAGTCAATGAACTTGATCAGAAAAAATTCAGGAATGAATTTAGTATTTCTTTTTATAAGTAGCCTATAGTAAAGATAAAAAAAGATCTTGTTTAATAATGTGGAACATAGTGTCATCACTTAAAATGTGCATTTTATCTGCACAGTCTAAATTTTTTATTACGATATACAGTTGAAGTCATTATTAGCCCCCCTGTTTATTTTTTCCCCAATTTCTGTTTAACGGAGAGCAGATTTTTTCAGCACATTTGTAAACATAATAGTTTTAATAACTCATTTCTAATAACTGATTTATTTTATCTTTGCCATGATGACAGTAAACAATATTTCACTAGATATTTGTTAAGACACCTCTATACAGCTTAAAGTGACATTTAAAGGCTTAACTAGGTTAATTAGGGTAACTAGGCAGGTTAGGGTAATTAGGCAAGTTATTGTATAGTGATGGTTTATTCTGTGGAATATCGGGGAAAAAATAGCTTGAAGGGGCTAATAATATTGACCTTAAAATGGATTTTAAAAAACTAAAAACTGCTTTTATTCTAGCCGAAATAAAACAATTAAGACTTTCTCCAGAAGAAAAAATATTATCAGACATACTGTGAAAATTTCCTTGCTCTGCTAAACATCATTTGAGAAAAAGATTATAAAAAAAGATACAAAAATGAAAAGGGGGCTAATAATTCTGACTTCAACTGTACATATACAGTAGAGTGTATCATAAATTTACAAACAACCAGAGAAATCTACATCATGTGCTTCATTCAAAATTATTTTCCTAGTTGTACAAAAGACTTAAGAATGTATTTTTATTAGTTTTGGTGAATGTTTCTGTTAAGTAACTAAATTTAAGATACAAAATGCACTAGTACATGTTGACATTCATTAATAAATGTTAGTTCATGCTTACTAATGAAGATAACCTAATCATTAGTTATTAAATTAGTTATTAAATAAAATCTAATTATCTAAATGTTACAAAGAATGATATAAACACTAAGTTAAAATAAAAGTGGCAGCCGTCACACAAATATTTACTGACAGAGAATATTTACAGACTTGGTCAGAGAAATTCCAGGAAGAAATTTTGTATTTGTTTTATAAACAAAGTAGCATATAGTAAAGACAAAAAAATATATATATGATGTTTAATAATGTGGAACATAGTATCATCACTTAAAATGTGCATTTTAACTGTACAGTCTAAATGACATTTTATATTACGATATACAGTAGAGTGTTTCATATATTTACAAACAACCAGAGAAATCTACATCATGTGCCTCATTCAAAAATATATTCTTAGTGGTACAAAAGACTTATATTTTACATATATGTTTAAAATATAAATAGTATGTACAGAATTCCATTCGATTTTTCATATGTGCACAATTCCTCTATAATTAAACTCTGCGTTTATATCACGTGGAAAGAAGTTTCTGGCTCTTCAATCAAATAAGTAAATAGTCCAAAAAGAACAGACTTTGGCTGATCAATACAGATTATTAATATTTGGCATTAATCCCGGATTCTTTAACATCATTTAAATTCACAAACAAACAGGTCTGATGTTTCTAATCTGAATCCTCGCTGCTGCATGAATTGTACGAGCTGTCGTAACACTCAGCTGTGTATGGGAACTTATGGATGTTTGGGTTGAGCTTGGGCACCCAGGAGCGAGGAACCAGGAAAGTGGCGAGGTTGAACAAATCCACAAACACTTTGTAACGGTCACTGAAAGATGAAAAAACAATGAGGCATGACCCCTTCACGTTATGGTCCCTCTTCATATATTTCTGAGGTTAAACTGTTACTGTTTATTACAGTGTTAAACTCCTATAAACGTAGTGAAAATGTGAATTTTCTTGTAAAGCACATCAGGCGAAGATAAGTGAGCGGTTATGGTTCATAACTTCAGAGAATTATCAGTGAATGAGTTGAAATCACAAAAACACGAGGAAGATGATGAACAATACAGGAATTTTACAGACTAAACATGGTGTATGCTCACACTGTCAGTCCAGTTATTTGTGAACAAAATTGGATCGTATTGGTTTAGACTAAAAGATTTCTAGAACTGGATTTCAAATTACATAAGAATATAGCTTGACATTGATCTGAATCAGTTCACAATTGGATTTGCACACAAATTACATATGGACTGGTTAAAGGCCCTGCTATTATCAATGCGAAATCAAACAAGAAGCTGCTGCTACAGGTATGTCACAATAATATCATCATCATCATATTGGTCAGACTTAATATAAAATATTTTACACTGCATTGTATTGACCTTATTCTTCAATTCGGAAGTGCGCTTGTTTTTGCGATTGTTTAGACGTTCCGATTGCCCGAGAAATGGCTAGGAATAAAAAACGGCAGAAAACGGTCAAACTACTTGCTCTACAAACAAGTGTTTGCATAACAATACAGACAAAATAGAATAAAATAATAAGAAAATATCAGTTTGCAACATCAAGCAGCAAAACGAGCTGTTTTAATGTCTAAAAATGAATGGAAGTGAATGAGACCCAAAAAGATTCAAATGGCTGCGCCCACTCGTACGCGGAGAATAAGGTGAACAGGCAAAACTGGACCAAAGCACGCCACACAATACCACACACTGGAAAAGTGACACACACACACCTGACAGTTGAGCGCAAATAATGATATCCTGAAGATCCACCTGTTCCTGCTTTACTGCCAATCATTCTGTGCACCATACAGACGTGGTTATCTGGAGGGAATGGATTGTAACGTTAGACTATAGACGTGGCTTTAGTGTAAATGCAGATTCCTGAATGACAGTCTTACATCTCCACTTGGTCATGAGTGTATCGATCTCCATCAGCGCGGTCAGGAGCTGGAAAGGTACCTGGAATCGAGGCTCTTCCCTGGCGGAGGAAATAAATGACTAAGGTATTTCTTCATTGTATAACAATCAATATTTATATTGTAATGACCTAGCAACAGCACTATAGCCAGGTGCATCATGGGAGATGGTTTAGAGTTGTTTAATGTGTTATATTGGTTAAATGAATGGGTTGTTTTGTTGTAAACTTTATCTGTGTTTGTGTTTAAGTTGGCTTCTGTGTTTTAAGCCCAATATTTCCTTGGCTTATAAAAAATATTGGCCATCACCCTCAACAAGAATGGTGTGTAAAAGAAGCACCACAGTGGTTTGGTCCTGTTAAGGGCTGTTCATGTTTGGAGCTCAGAATAAAAGGAGAATTGACAGTGCTGCCTTCTACCGACTTATTCTGCCGGATTGCTGCTAACAATGACACTCGGAGTCGTGCGGTGTATGGGACATGAGTGTTATTCTCTCTAACACGTAAGGAAACAAAGTTAGGCGCCATAGATGCTAGCACCCTGCTAGCCGTTTTAGATTAAATAAACAGTTTAGCTAGGCTATATTAGCTCCAGTTGCCCACGTATAGCAATTGTTACAATATTAATACAGTAGATATGAAATGAAATGTAATCAATGTGATCACACAAACCTGTAGAAGTTGATCATCAGTGCTCCCTGAAGAGCCTTGTAAGAAAGTCGACGTTCACCTTTTGGTAAAAGAGTGAAAAATGATTAACCCATTACTTGATTATCTTATTTACACACCTTGTATTGGAATTGTACTATAAGGTCACAAGTATTGGGAAAAGTGGCAAAAGGGTAATTACATAATTTGACCTTCTTTCAGACTTTATTATCCCGTTTAGGGAAACCAAAATTGCAGCAAGGTGCCATAACACAGGCGAAGTTCCATGTACACATTAACAAAATATTACCACACAACATACATAATTTTTAGGTGCGCCTCCCTCCCCTCTGACTCATTTAATGACCTAATGGCCACCATAAAATAATATAAAATAATTTTGAATTCTGTTTGTCCTGCATATAGGAACTCTAAAATGACGTCCTGTCAATAGGTGAGCCGGGGTGCATAAGATACCCTGAGCTCTCTTTAAAACATAATTATGGTAAATAACTATTGGACCAGTTTGTGTAGTTTCAAGAGTTCACACTTAGCTGATGATCAATAAAGCGTAATTGGCATGCTGTCCCGGGAGAGAGCCCTGAGCTCGTATATCCTCAAGCCCGGGGCTCCCTCCCGTTAGAAGGGCGAGAGGGAAGTTCGAGCTCAGGAAGGTCTCGAGAACTCCCCCGCTTATCGGCGTGTGAAAAGTGTAAACTAAGGTTATTGGTAACACTTTATTTTGATGGTCCATTTGAGTTTTAGTAGACTGTCTGCTTATTATCTGTTGACACTGACATTTAACAGTCCTTCAACAGACATTTAACTGACTATAAGAAACTTTGCAAGTACATGTCAACTTACACTAACCCTAACCCCAACCCCAACCCTAGCCCTAGCCCCAACCTAACAGTCTACTTATAATCTAATGATAATTAATTGCAATGTAACTTAAATTCAACAAACGGACCATCAAAATAAAGTGTGACCAGGTTGTCTTAGACAATAATTTGGTTTAGTCGATTGGCTATGGTGTATGTTTTTGGACGGTGGGAGGAAACCGGGGAACCGGGGGGAAACCCACGCGAACACGGGGAGAACATGAAAACTCCAGAAACGCCAACCGGCTCAATGGGAGGTTGAACTGGTGGCGTTCTTGCTGTGAGGCAACAGTGCTAGTCACTGGGCCGCCGTGTCGCCCTATAGGAAAGGGTGGAAGAAGGGGTGGAAGGAGGGGGGGAACTTCGAGACGAAGATAACTGGAGTGAAATCTCTGGTTATTTATAGTGTGTCCGTAATCATCTAATAGGGCAGATTACGGAGCTGATAAGGTGCCAGCCGTGTTGATCAGAAGCACGTGATCCTCTCGAAATTAGTCTATAAATAAACCACATTTGTGCTTACTATAGTTCACTCTAATAATCAACTATTCCCACAATGAATCTCATAAAAAAGCAGGTTTTCTCTGTGCTTTCCTTTACTTCACATGCATGCGCATAACAATGACGTCACACACTACAAACCACAACCTAACCATACATGGTCTGTCACATCCTGCTGACCATATACATAACATATTGTAACAGTTTGGTTAAAACCGATGACCTTGCCTGCCACCTTCACAAGGCTACTCAACATGTTCTTATTTGACAGACTCAAATTACTGTACCAAGCTACAATGCAGAAAGATAAAACTGATTCATGAAATTGTTTATAAGACAGTGTCATCATAGAGGTACCCGAAACAATCTGAGTTTCCGCAAAAAAAAAAAAAAAAAAGCTGTCTTTGTTGAACTTTTTATAGACAGCCATTTTATAGACACTTATAAATTAGTGGGTGCATATTAGGTCCTGCTTTAAATATGTATATATTTTAGTATTGTTTGGATGCTATATTTCTATTCAAGTCTCACATTTTCTATTTGCATTTTAATTTTTAGTCATTTTCTTGTGCACGCTTTTTATTATTTATTACTTTTCAAATAGCACTACTTTATTTCATATTTAGTTTTAGTTAAGCTGTAAATTTTATATTAAGTTTTAGTTAGTAAAAAAAGGTATTAGTTAATAAACCCTGCTAACTGGTCTACACTAGAGATGTCCAAACTTGTTGGCCCATGGTAACCTTTGATTTGGCCCGCCAAGAGAGGGAGAATGATGGAGATGGTTTAGAGATTGTTATCTCAAATTGAATAACCTTTTATCCATTTGTTTTATTGTTAAGCTACAAAAAAGCTGACTGAAATTAAATGTTTTCATTTAAATAATGTCAATTAATCAGATTAAGTTTAAAATGTCTGCGCTGTCACCAGGCAGATCAAATCAAGGCAAAGGCATATTCTGCTTGACAAGTGTATTCAGCATTGAACTCCACTGTTTTAAGTGTGATTGTTTCTGTTTTATTGAAATAAGTTACAATTTAAAAAGTTAGTTAATAGGATTCATAGTATTGTTTTCTATTTATTTTGAAATATTATTAAATAAATTGGGAAATTTCCTATGACAACTTTAATGTAAAATAGTTTGGTATATTTTTGGTACATCTTTGGCTCACGGCTATCAATGATGTTTTGTTTTTGGCCCTTAATACAAAAAGGTTTGGGCACCCCTGATCTACCCTATACACCATTACATACTTTAACTGGCAATGCATTCTGGGCCGATCCTCACCTTTGCTTAACAGATGCTCATGGCGTTTGGGGTCAAACAGGGCAGTGAAGATCTCCATCTGCTTGTTTAGATCCTCCAAAAGCTCCTGCTTCACCTCAGTATCTTCCGTTTTCTATTAGTCAAAAAAGTGCTTGTTTAAACTTCTTATTTAATATGAGCTGAAACAACACCGTTCTTGGGACAACTTAATTGCTTTATGTTCAATCCACTTAAATTAGTAAAAACAATTAAGTTAACTTAATCGATTTGTGTTGGGACAACATGAAGGTATCGTGTGTAACCCTGCATTTTTAACAGTGTACTATAAAAACAATATTAATACAAGAACAAATCTGAGGAAACAGAATGGAAAAAAACTATGTGATCAGAAATGAGAGCAGAACGTACTTCCACTTTGTGTTTCTCCCTCTTGAGACCCTCTTCGATGTTAGTCTGCAGTTTCCCCCAGAAATTAAAGCCATCTTTTTCAAGTCCAGGAGTCCTCTCCAGCCATTGCTACAATGTGCATATAATAAATAAATAACATGATCTTCTAATAATACCAAATTTATAGTTTGTATTAAGATTTCATTTTGTTTTTATTTATGTTTTTGATGAGGGTTTTACCTCCACCAGCTGAAGGAGAGTGGATTCCTGCTCTGAACTCAGTAGCGTCTCGCTCTCCTCTCCGTAAAAGTTGTCTCTGTAGTGTCTGCGATTGTATGGGACTCTTAAATGATCCGCTACACCAATCTTTTGCTCCAGAAGACGGAACTGAAGACTCTGGAAGCCCGAGGCTGGAGACAGATACTCCCTATACCATCCAAACAAAAGATAATAGAGGGAATAAATCACTCAGACCATTTTTTGAATCATCTAATTTCAACTCAAAACAATAATTCATTCAGCAAGCATTCAGTTAACAATTGATTGTTTCAAATTATCCATTCAGAGTCTCCAGTTAACGAGTCACTGTTTAAATGATCAATAATTGAGCGAACCTCTTGTTAACAATGATCAATTGTTTCAAATGATCCCGTTATAGCAAGTTTCCAGTTAACAATTCACTGATTTAAATGATTCAGTTATAAAGAAAGTCTCCAGTTAACAATTAACTGATCCAAATGATCTGATCTGAGCGAGTCTCCAGTTAACAATTCACTGATTTAAATGATTCAGTTATAGAGAAAGTCTCCAGTAAACAAATAACTGATCCAAATTATCTGATCTAACAATTCACTGATTTAAATGATCCAGTCAGAGTGAACCTCCAGTTAACAATTCACGGATTCAATTGATCTGATCAGAGTGAGTAT
The DNA here is from genome assembly GCA_903798195.1 of Danio kyathit. Lineage (NCBI taxonomy): Eukaryota > Metazoa > Chordata > Actinopteri > Cypriniformes > Danionidae > Danio > Danio kyathit. The sequence goes on from LR812529.1 coordinate 39,138,846, forward strand.
CCAGTTAACGATTCACTGATTCAATTGATTTGATCTGAGGAAGTCTCCAATTAACGATTCACTGATTCAGTTGATATGATCAGAGCGTGTCTCCAGTTAACGATTCACTGATTCAAATCATCTGATCAGAGCGAGTCTCCAGTTAACATTTCACTGATTCAAATGATCTGATCAAAGCGAGTCTTAAGTTAATGATTCACTGATTCAATTGATACAAACAGAGTGAGTTTCCAGTTAGCGATTCACTTATTTAAAGGATTGGGTCAGAGCAAGTCTGCAGTTAATGATTCACTGATTTAAATGACATGGTCAAAGCAAGTCTCCAGTTAATGAATCACTGAATTCACAACTGGGACTCAAATTAAGCAAAGAAAATGAGATCCTGAGGGTTGAGTGCGTGTGACTGATGGTGTTAAAAGTCGGTCAAAAGTACGCTACTAATGCAAAAATTGTATTATTATAAGTGAAAATCATTTTTATGTCATGACTGTCAGTTGTTGGTGAAGTAAATCTGCTGTAAAAGTGCAACATGTTTAACTCCACTGTATGAAATGCATTTTTGTGAATGACTGTTTTTAACAGGGTAGGTCTTAAGTAAAAATTAAATGTAGAATTGTAAAATAGCACAAATGAACACACGTCTTCCCCACTGATTTAACTCATACTAGACATAAAACTAGGGGTGTTGCTAGACCACATTTACACAAGCCCCAGTAAAAATCGCCGGTGCCCCAGTAAATGCTTTGAGATACGATTTACTTTATATGCAAGTGTATTCTGGTAATCCCAGAATAAAGACGTTAGTCTCTATGTGCAACCAAACCAACGCTAATGAAAGCAATGTAGTTCAATCAAAAAGCAAACTGGGCATGTGCGCAGAAAAAAACACCCATGCACTTCACGCACCGCTCCTGCTTGACGCTGACGCATTGCGCTGCCTGGTGTAAGTCCCGGTTGTGAACATGCATGCTCAAAAAATAGCCGCGCTGCTCACGCGAAGCTAATGAGTTGTGAAAGCGGCGTAATGCGGAGGTGTCGGCACGCAGTGAGTTTTGCAAGTCGACAAAACAAAGTTTAAATAATATGATGGTGATCTTATTTAGACCAAGCATGGCTCCTGACTAAGACTTAGACCCAACTCATGGCTGAGAATTAGGTTTAAGACAACACATAACAGATAATTCTATAAAACATCTTTTTTGTATTCTACTGAATTGTCTATAGAATTTCATTCTAATGAAATTAATATTCAGTGTTTCCCCTACCATTATATAAGGGCGGCGCCCCGCCCTCCCAACGGCTGTACCCACCCCCCCTTGAAGTCACATTAATTGTATTATCTATATAGCGCCAGATCACAATGTTTTAATAAACAAGCTAATTAGCCATATGTAATATCTTATTTACACAACAGCATGTTATTTCTGTTCTGCGCTCGCGTCACTGCAGCTAAAGTATATGCAGATGCAGACATCCTAAGTCTCTCGAAAGTTCCCGGAGTCTCCCGCAAATGCATAGAGACTCCCGGATGCCCACAAACAAATGATAATCTCGCGGAAATCGCGCGTTTCACGCCCGGTCCTCAAATACGTCCCGCATCCCTTCCCGCTCTTCAGATACGTCACGCGCTATGTCCTCTATCTAGTGTCTAGTTATGACCTCTCCCGGAGGCTCTGCGTGTCTTCCGCAAATTCATACCGGCTCCGTGATCCCCTAAAATGAATTCAAATACCCGGAAATCATGGCGACGAGAGAGAATGAGCAAGAGAACAGATCGCGAGAGGCACAGTGATGGTCTAAACATTACATTTGATAGGTTAAATGAATAGAGCAGTAAAGATATCGCTCTCTCTCTCTCTCTCTCTCATTGAGGGATCTCCTGTCAATAGTTGGAGACGAGCAAAATATTGGAATGGTATATTTAGGCCTTTTTTACAACTGTAGTTGTGTTTTTGACAATATTACAAATCTTATATTACAGAATATTACAAAAGCTGGCTGGAATTATTAGATACAACTTTTTTTTAACATAAATATTTAATAATATAACTTCTTGTAATACACTCATTGCTATAAGAAGTAGTTTATAGGCCTATTTCCTTTTAGTACAGAAGTATTAGATTTATAGATGTGCATTTTAACTCATTTTCATCTTTCATCATTTGCAATGATTTCCAAATTGCATTGTTTGTCGTTTTTCTGTGGTGGTTCATTCTGCTTTGGTGACCCCTGATAAATAAGGCACTAAGCAGAAGTAAAATGAATGGCTGAATTATTTTCTGTAAAGCTGCTTCTGGCAATGACATGTTCACATCAAACTTTTTATTAGAGACATGTTTAATAAATGTCTCAATAAATGGGCCAGACATTTCTGACTTTGCAAACCAAGAGGCTGAGAAAATGTTCTTCCAGAAGCTCATAAAGATACATTGCAGTGACAAAAGCTGCACAGTTTGTGAATAAAAAATAAATAAAATAAATGTCAATTTATAATTTACAAATGGTTGTACAGTTCAAATAGTTGTTCAGTTATTTACTGCTGTCATTAAAAGACCATGACTCCTTGTGTCAGTCTGAACAGCCATGCTGCATTGGGCCGCGTCATTAGCCCCCTTTGATTTTTTTTCTTTTTAAATTATTTCCCAAATGATGGTTAACAGAGGTTAATTTCTGTTATTTATAAAGAATATTAATTGTATAATAATAATACTGTTATTTATTTATAATTATATATATTGGTTTAATAAAAAATATATATATATATATACACACACATATATATACACACACACAAACAGTTGAAGTCAAAATCATTAGCCCCCTTTGATTTTTTTTTTTTATATATATTTCCCAAATGATGGTTAACAGAGCGAGGAAATTTTCACAGTATGTCTGATAATATTTTTTTTTCTGGAAAAAAAGTCTTTTTTGTTTTATTTTGGCTAGAGTAAAAGCAGTTTTTAATTTTTTAAACATCATTTTAAGGACAAAATTATTAGCCCCTTAAGCTATTTTTTTTTTTTCGATAGTCTACGGAACAAACCAGCATTATACAATAACTTGCCTAATTTAATTTAATAGTTAAAGAGAAACTATTGTCTGGGTTTGTGTTGTATATTATGGTACAAAAACTGCCAGTACATTTTCTATTATTTTACAGACTTATTTCTCTATATATTATTTCTTATACATTATATTATTCCAAACTTTTAAAATGTCGATAAAAGTCACTTTGTTAAACTGTAGAGTTGAATTTTCATCCTCAAAGTCAACAGAGCAGAAATCAAGGTCCCAAAATGCAATTCACAACCGTAAATAAATGGAAAGCACAAAATCCAGAAACAGTTCATTAACAGATATTTTTTTACAGTGTAGTCATAAACTGCCACCAGCGCTGAATGAGACTCTTACCTGAAATCAAAGAAGTCCAGAGCAGTCATAGTCTCCAGAACAGCAAACTGATCCACCAGCAGCTTGAAGATCATGGTAATCCTGTGGATCCTGCTCACCACCTTCAGCATGTTTCTCTCATCCCGAACCTTCCGAACAAAATCAACATTTAACCATTTTCACCAGAAAATACATTGAAAGCACAGAGGGATCAGGGAGAGTCTCAAAGTGATCTACTTAATTTGTACTCACATGTTTTTTAATGAACAGGTCACGAACTGAATCAAGCTCCCACAATATCTGCTTAAACCACAACTCATACGCTAAAGGAAAAGAAAATATGTCAGGATCTGTAGAGAAATCTTATGAACAGAAAATTTTTATTATTATTTCAGCACCCATAGAACCCTTCTATTGCTTCTTTATAGGAAAAACAAATGGTTTGTTATGTATGTCACCATGACCTTCACCAGACAAACACAAAAAAAAATGAATCACGATTAAGTTGATCATTAACTGTTTGAAAACTTCTGATTTTATTTCATTTGTCTTTTTTTTATGCATGTTGTCAGATTCCTTATATTCAATCTAAATCTGTCAAAATCAAATACTTTTACACACAAAACAATGCTTTTGGGTGCTTGTTCAAACTACTTATTTAAAATGAGCTGAAACAACACAATTCTTGAGATTTTGTTTTGAGACAACTTAACTGTTTTATGTTCAATCCACTTTAATTTGTTAAGGTAACTTAATTGATTTGTGTTGGGACAACATGAATGAATTGTGTGGAATTTCTTTACAGTGTAGATTTAATCAGTTAAAAGATATGAATATGATATAAAAATATCTAGCTGTAGAAAAAGCCAGATCTAACAAGTTAAATTCTATGAGATTTGACCTCATAATAATAATAATAATAATAATAATAATAATAATAATAATAATAACAATACTCAAAATTCGCGGACAAAAGTAATGCAGCTCCATACCCCACACAATAGATGAATTAATAAGAAGCATTTAAAACACATTGGATGTATTGATATTATTACATAAATCTTGTTCTTATTTGTTTCATTTATGTTTAACTAACAAATATCAATCACATAAAATAAATTAGTTTAATTAATGCCGAAAAAAGGCAGTCCAAATAGATGGAAATTTTAGATGCAACCAGAACACATGTCTTATTTTGTTAGACCTACATTTTTTTTGGAGTGTATACACATAGAACAAAATGATATTTTTAAAAACACTAGCCAGTAAACACTAATGTGAGTTCAACTATGCAATTACGACTCATTCAAAACACCCTATGTTTATGTATAACACCCTTTGTATCCCTTTCACACCCTATGTGCAGTATATTTAAAAAACGTACTGTATGCTTTTTGTTAAAAATACTTAAAAATGAGCTAAAAAACACAATTCCCGAGTATTTTTTGACAACCTACACTGTAAGAAATGCAAGGCTCCACTCTATTCCTTCATGTTGTCTCAACACAAATCGATTAAACTAACTTAATTGTTCTTGCAAATTTAAGTTGATCGAAGATAAAATAATTAAGTAATCCCACAGAAGCCCACAAGAATTGTATTGATTCAGCTCATTATAAATAAATAGTTTGAACAAGCCTCAACTTTTTTGTGTGTATTTGTTTTGTTCAAACCAGTTCAATTTGTAAAAACTAGTTGTAAAAAAAAAAAAAAAAAAGTTAACCTAAATCCTTCATGTTGTCCCAATACAAATCAATTGTGTGGAACCAAGCATTTTTTACAGTGTTGATAAATAAAATGTTAATCATTAACAAAAAAAAAAAGGTTTACTAGAACTAGTGGTTTTTCATTGAAATTCCTGTGAAAACCTCCTTTTGTGCCACTTTAAATAATGAATATATACAAACAGGTTACCTTGGTGGGTAACGATGAAGAGATGCTCGTCATGGATTTTGTTGCCTTTTTGTTCACTCTGCAAATCTTGTGCGTTTAGCAACTTGTCAAGCTATCAGAAAACAGATTAAAATTAAGTTACTTTGATTTGCAGCATAAATGGCTTAAAAAATAACAAATGAAAAATCTATATTTAGATGAGAAGGGATGTCTATTAAAGATTGAAAACAGTTATTTACCTGTAAATATTCTCCGTAGACGATTCCTCCTTTAGTGGCTTTGTTGATGCCCTTTTGGGATTCATCCTCTTCCTCTTCCGCCTGGCTGGACTTACTGGACAACAATCTAATATTGAGATTAAAACGTAAAAGTAAAGACATTACATTTAATTTGTTTGCATTTTATTCCATTTGATTTAAAAAGGAAATAAAAACTAAAATGATGTAAAACGTACTGAAGCGTTCCTCCCAAAAATGGACATCCACTCATGTTTTGTCCTCGAAATGTTCAACAGAAATTGATTTTTTTTTTTCTCCTCTGTCTGCTTACTGGAGGCTGTCACAATGTTTTGGGTGTTTCATTGCAAAGTAGAGCATTTAAAGGTTTGCAGCGTCCAATCAAATGCTGGATTGCCACACCTGGCCTATGAAAACACATAAGAGACTTTTCAGGCACAACCCTCCAACTTCATCTTGCAGGTGGAAATCAAGCATGTGGAGAAGATACAGGAGCTTCAACAGATATACAAGATAGTGGGACAGATAATATAACATGAATAAATGCGGAGAAAATGGACTAAAATGTGAGATAATATACTTTTAGATTGTTTTTTGTTAATACAACATAATTAAATGTAGAGAGAACTGACTAAAATGTAAGATAATATACTTTAAGACAAATGTGAGCACTGTGCATTTGTGCTATAGGCATGTGTGAAGTACAAATGAATCCCATTGAAATGTGCATAAAATGACACATTTTACATTTCCGCATTTAGGCTATGTGCTGTCAGCGTCTCCCAGTGATATATTTTCATTCGGCCATCAGGAAATTTACATTTGTCTCATGTAGGTGACATTTATTTGATTAAAATAACAGTCGATGTTTCTGTGAAAGGTTATTAAAGTTTGTCATAATCGATTCTGAGTGTAGTTACCAGAAGTACATGAATAAATAAAAAAAAAACAGTTTTGCTATTATTGCTATTTCATGTTATTTGTTACATGTTACAATGGCTCAGTGGTTAGCACTGTCGCCTCACAGCAAGAAGGTCACTGATTTGAGTCCTGGCTGGGTCAGTTGGCATTTCTGTGTGGAGTTTGCATGTTCTCCCCGTGTTCATGTGGGTTTCCTCCGGGTGCTCCGGTTTGCTCCGCAATCCAAAGACATGCGCTATAGGTGAATTGGATGAACTAAATTGGTGTATGAATGTGAGAGTGTATGGATGTTTCCTAGTAGGGCATCCACTGCATAAAACATATGCCGGATAAGAGGGCGGTTCATTCCGCTGGGGTGACCCCTGATAAATCAGGAACGAAGCCGAATGAAAACGAATGAATGATTGTTTGTGGCAAAAGTTTGAAAGTGATATATGGCACATGGTCTGAAAAGCACATATCCATAATGATATCTATAGATCCGTTTCAATGGTGTGTTTTGGGTGTAACATAAACCAATCAGAAACATGTCTCCCATTCGGTATGGCAGATTTATTATATATGCCAGTTTGGTTAGGTTACTTTATACCAGAAGGTAGATTTATTTCGCAGTCCTCATTCATAACACAATGCCACACAAAAATCTCTCATAGTGACAACAACAAACGGACATAGACACACAAAACAATCTCTTAAAAAACAATCCTCCCCACCAAACAAATAAGTAAAATAAAGTTCATAAAACGATACATAAAATAAAAACTACAATTCACAGACACATCTCTGCTTTAGTCTATGGCTTATTTAACTGTCTAATTCAGGGGTGCCCAAACTCTGTCCTGGAGGGCCGGTGTCCTGCATATTTTAGTTCCAACCCCAATTAAACACACCTGAACCAGCTAATCAAGCTCTTTCTAGGTATACTAAAACTTCCAGCCAAGTGTGTTGAAGGAAGTTGGAGCTAAACTATGCAGGTCACCGGCCCTCCAGGACCAAGTTTGGACACCCTCGGTCTAATTGCTGATGGCATGAAACTATTTTTGTTTCATTTGGTTCTACAAACCCCGTGACCGGAAGGCAAGAGCTAAAACTCGAAAACACTGAAACTGCGTGTTGAGGGTGAGCTTTGTCACTTAAATTTGAATTTATTAATTTTCTTTAGCTGCTTGGTGAACAAAGCCTCCAGGTTGGCTAGTGACTCCCCAGTCAGCTTACTGGACCACTTACTATCTGATTTAGTGTGCTTTTATTCTCAACAGAAAGGTTCCCAAACCATGACACCAAAGTAAAAGATCAAACGGATTCAAGAAAAGCATGGTAAAATAAGATCATCATGTGTTTATCGATATGGAAACAATTGAACTTCCTCAAACAGAATAGTCACTGGTGTTCCTTTTTACATACTGGTTTGCAATTCTCAAAGGAGAGTTTAGAGTCAATAATAGTGCCAATGGTATTTGTATGATTGCACACTTTAAACAGTCTGATTATTTAATGGAAGTGTTCACCTATGTATGGGCAGCCTTCCTAAAATTGGTTATCATATCTTTTGTCTTTAATTCATTTAACGGAAGAGATGACTCCTCAGACCATCTGACAAAATCAGTAAGTATTGGACCATGACCTGTTTCATTATCATGAAGTTGGCTGTCAATGACAGTGTCATCTGCATACTTAATAATGGTTCTATTTTCCCACCTACTCTGGCACATACTGCGGGGAAAATAAGTATTGAACATGTCATGTTTTTTTGCTGGGAATAATATATCTAATGGAGCTGTTGACATGGAATTGAACCAGATTTTGCTAAAAAAACTCAAAGAATACAAACATACAAATAAAACAAAACAAAAAAAATCTGAAAAATGAGCTATGTGTAATAACAATAAATTGACAAGGAAAAAATGCTGAACTATTGAAATGTATTTAATACTTTATATAATTTTTTGGTGATGGCAGCTTAAAAACACCTCTTACATGGAGAATGAAGGCACATTGCTCAGGTGTGAGTTTTTCACAGGCTTCAACAGAGTGTAAAAATCTTGATGGTTCTGTGGGTCTCGTCTGTCAAATCTGATCTTTATTTTGTATTTTCTATTGGAATCAAGTCAGGTGATTGGCTGGGCCATTCTACAGCTTGATTTTCTTTCTCTGAAAACATTTGAGAGTTTGCTTGGCTGTGTTTTTGGATCATCGTCTTGCTGAAATGTCCAGTTTCATCTTCATCCTCTTGATAATGTAGATGTTTGAGTGAAGCAGCTAATATTAATTACACTGAGAAAGGGCAGAAGGTCGCTGAATAACTACTGAGAGATTTCAGCAGCTGTCTGGGCTTTCACTGCCTTTATACACCTTACTATCTTCATGTGTTCAATACATTTTCTGTGTCATTTCATTTTATTACACACCTTCATTTGTAATCTTATTAGTTTTTTTTTTATATATGGATTTCTTTGGTTGTTACCAACATCCAGTAATAATTTCAAGTTAACGGCACCTTTAGAAATATGTTTTCTGAAAAAAAGATGACGTGTTGATTACTTATTTCCCCCACCGTAAATATACAGTATAAAAAGTTAAGAGCATCTTTAGAAATATGTTTTCTGAGAAAAATGGTGACGTGTTCAATACTTATTTCCCCGCTGTATTTGTGTAGAGGATGGATGACAAAGGTGAAAGAACACATCCTTGTGGGGACCCAGTTGAGAAGCAAACTTTGTCAGATAAGCATCCATTTACTCTAACACGTTGTGTTCGGTTAGTTAAAAAGTTAAGGTTTCAGCCCACCAGGTTATTACTGAGGTCAAACTGTTCCAGCAGTCTACTAATTAAAATGTGAGGTTGAACTGTGTTAAAAGCGGAGGAAAAGTCGACAAACATCACTCTGACATAGAAATCATTTTTTCCCCAAATGTTTAAAAAGGAGATTACTGTGGCATCATCTACTCCCCGATGGGGTCAATAGGCCAACTGCATGAGATCAAGTGCATACTCAATTCTTCTTAATGTTTCAGACCTCACAAACTTAAAATAATCTAAATAAAAGGAAACATTGTACCGAAATTAGGTTGAACAGAGTTGAGTGCCTGTACCTTTCATCGATAATTTTTCACATAGTTGGCAAAAAAAATGAACATAGAAGCGTTGTGCTAAATGGTTCGGGACCAAGGATTGAAAAGGGCAACTGGAAAACATTGTCAACGGATTTATACTGCATTTTCAAAAGTAAAACGGTAAATTTGACTCTGGAATGATTGACTAGCAAACTTCATCTGCTATTGACTCTCATTAAACCTGCTTTTTATTCTCATTAAAATTATTATTTTAAATCACATTTTGTGTATTAAACGGAAATGAACATCATTCTGGTAAAATAATAATAATAATAGTAATTATGTTTAGTAATATTATCATGCAATATTCTTTGTACGTTATGGATTTATTATTTGACAATGTCTTTGCATTTATAATATATTTAGCTCTGTGTACTCGTCTGTTGTTGTATATTAACTTTTAGTCCTTTTATGTTCTAGTGAGATTTTTCCTCTGTCCTTGAAGAACGTGGTTGGATTACTTTGTTTTCTGTACAAACTGTTGATGGTTTAAATGATAACTATGTCTACTTTTTTAAAACAAAACAGAATTACCATGAATTAGCGTCACCGAAATAAAACATTCATTTTTATTTAAATAAGACCCTGCTACCATTTAACTATCATACCTTTGGCTTAATTCTACTTGAAAATGTGTATATATATAATAATATATAATGAGGACAATATAATGATGATGATGATGATGATGATGATAACAGTAATAGCCTAAAAATAATGATAATAATAATAAACAATGTTAAAGTTTTTAAAGTCTATGCAGTTCAGAGTAGAATGAAAAACAGCATGTAAGTCAAACTAGTTTGCTTACATGAATGTTAATTGAAATGGGATATTAAAAGTAATTAAAATAAAATAATATTTATAATTAAAACAGGGATTGAATGAAGACATTCAAATTAAGCATGCTTTTCACATATCCAGGATGCATGCAAAAATAATAATACAAATAATAATAATAATTCCTTACATTTATATCGCGCTTTTCTAGACACTTAAAGCTCTTTACATGTTGGGGGGAATCTCCTCATCCACCACCAGTGTGCAGCATCCTCCTGGTTGACGTGACGACAGCAATATTGTGCCAGGCCGCACACCACACACCAGCTGATTGGTGGAGAGAAGACAGAGTAATGAAGCCAATTATGAAATGAGGAAGGTTAGGAGGCGATGATGGATAGAGGCCAGTGGGCAAATTTGCCAGGATGCTGGGGTTAAACCCCTACTCTTTTCGAAGGACATCCTGGGATTTTTAATAACCACAGAGAGTCAGGACCTTGGTTTACATTTCATCTGAAAGACGGCGCTCACTGAGCAGTATAGAGTCCCCTTCACTATACTGGGGCATTAGGACTCACACAGACCACAGGTTGAGTGCCCCCTGCTGGCCTTACTAACACCACTTCAGGCAGCAACCTAGCTTTTCCATGTGGTCTCCCATCCAGGTACTGACCGGGTGCAGCCCTGCTTAGCTTCAGTGGGCGACCATATGAGAGAAATTGACTAAAAAAGCTGTAAGTAATTTTCAGTGCATTAACTTATATTTTCAGGGGAAAAAAAATGTCCGACCCAGCCCATACACAAAATATTTATTATCATCATCATCATCATATTTTCATTCTTCAAGTAAGATGAAGGAAAATCAATGTCGGTGAAACAGTAGCAGGGACAAATTTTACCATTTTGATGATGATAATGCAAGGTAAGTTTGAATTTTACTGTAGTTACGATTTAAACATTCAAAATTTTGTACCGAAAACAAAGAAATTAAACATGTTCGTCTAGGACATAAGAAGAAAAAACACAAGAACATAAAAGGACCGCAAGTTAATATACAACTACAGACGTGTGCACAGAGATACACGTGTTATAAATGCAAATACATTGTCAAATAGTAAATCCTGGCCGTACAATGTACAGTTGAAGTCAGAATTATTAGCCCCCCTGAATTATGAGACCCCCTGTTTATTTTTTTCCCCAGTTTCTGTTTAACGGAGAGAATATTTTTTCAACACATTTCTAAACATAATAGTTTTAATAACCCATTTCTAATAACTAATTTATTTTACCTTTGTCATGATGACAGTAAATAATATTTGACTAGATATTTTTAAGACACTTCTATACAGCCTAAAGTGACATTTAAAGGCTTAACTAGGTTAATTAGGTTTACTAATTAGGCTAATAATTTTGACCTTAAAATGCTAAAAAAAATAAAAACTGCTTTTATTCTAGCCGAAATAAAACAAATAAGACTTTCTCCAGAATCAAAAATATTATCAGACATACTATGAAAATTTCCTTGCTCTTCTAAACATCATTTGGGAAATATTTAAAAAAAGAAAAAAAAAAAAATCAAAGGGGGGCTAATAATTCTGACTGCAACTGTATATTGCAAAAAGTTTGATGAAAAAGAAATCCATGATGAACTGCTAATGAGTTTAAAGTCTGTGTGAAAGAGTCAGACTTTGACTGAAGATTACCAAAACAAAATTTTTTCCAGTAGATTAACTTGCACAGATTAATTTTTCACCTAAAGAACAGCTGTGTGCACTAACAAAAATATTCAATATTTAGATTTCCCACAGATTTTGACTGTTGGAGTTGTGTTCAACTGTGTGACGCGTGTGCAAGCAAAGGGGACTGCAATTTGTCTGGGAAGTGGGATTTCGGGACAAGGTGAGTGTGCTGTATACCTGCCTATAGGCTCATACTAACGCACTCTTAAATGAACAAATAACTGCACCAGTTTCAGTTGGTAAAAAAAAAAGTACTTGGTGTTTTGAACAACTTGATGCAGGAAGTGACAATGACAAGCATAGAGTTTTAAAAAAACACTTGCGTCACGTCTGGTGCCGCAATGCACTGGGTGTATTCCCATGAATATGCCTGGAGACAGAATAATTATTTCAAAACAGTTCACTTTGTTTCACCACAGTTGCACATAATTGGTCATTATTCATGCTCAGTAGTGCTGTAGGGACTCATCAGTCCAGTGCATTACAGTCACAATCAGTAAAAAACTATTTTGTTTTCTCTTTTTTTAGTTTCTACACTAGTATGAATATGGAGAAGTGAATAGGATACATATGTATGGTCTTACTCATTTAAAATCCAACCAAAACAAAAGATTTATTATGAAAAGGATAATCTACACTGTAAAAAAAATTCTTGCTGCCTTAAAATCTTTTGTAAACTCAGCTTACATCAATCAAACAAAATAAAATATTAAGTTAAACTTTGTATAACTTCAAAAATTTTGTTGAAACCTGATTAACTTATTAAAATAAGTTAAGGCAACATAAAAATATGCAAAATACATCATTTGGAAAATATTTAAAAAAGAAAAGAAAAAATAATCACAGGAGGATGAATAATTTTGACTTCAACTGTATGTAAAAACAACAACAGCATTTTTTTACTGTGATGGCCTTCATGAGAGACTACCTGTGCAAGGATTCTGTGGATTTTGATCTTTGAGCTGTTGTTGTGCACACACAATTTATATATGGATACCAGATTTTAAAACATACAGTATCCATTAAATTTTAAGTTACCCAGAAACATAAAAGTAGTAATTAAAGTAGATAATAAAGTAGATAAAGTAGTAATAGAAGTAATTAAAAAAATATATATTTAATAAAGACTTTTGTCTGTGACAGAATTTTTTACAGCAAATAAACACAATGTAAGGCAGCAAATATTAAGAAAAGCTGCAGCAATTTCAGTCAAAATTATGAAAAAAGTCCCACGAAATCCTGGTCATTTTCTTTTTTTTTTTTTTTACAGTATAGGTTATCCGAGCCTTTTTTCACATATAGAAGGGTCAAAAATAATTAAATGAATAAATAAATATATACATAAATAAATAAATACATAAATATATACATAAATAAACAAACATATTAATAAATATATACATAAATAACATATATATATATAATAAATAAATAAATGTATTAATAAATATATACATAAATAAATAAATAAACATATACATAAATATATAAATAATAAATGTATTAATAAATCTATACATAAATACATAAATAAATAAATAAACATATACATAAATAATGTTTTAATAAATACATAAATACGTAAATGTTTTAATAAATATTTACATAAATAAATAAATAAATAAATAAATAAATAAATAAATAAATAAACATAAATAAATAAATGTATTAATAAATATATTCATAAATATATGAATAAATAACTAAACATATACACAAATATAAAAATAAACAAATAAATAAATAAATGTATTAATAAATATATACATAAATAAATAAATAAACATATATATAAATAAATAAATAAATAAATGTATTAATAAATATATATAAAAAAATGTATTAATAAATTTATAAATAAATAAATAAATAAATGTATTAATAAATATATAAATAAATAAATGTATTAATAAATATATACATAAATAAATGTATTAATAAATCTATACATAAACATATAAATAAATAAACAAAAAAAAAACAAATAAACAAACATACACAAATATATAAAAAAATAAATGTATTAATAAATATATAAATAAATAAATGTATTAATAAATATATACATAAACATATAAATAAATTAAAAAAACAATAAACAAACATATATATACACATACATACAAAAATAAATAAATAAATAAATAAGTGCAAGTGCATTCTAAAATGACACAAGAAGAAAAAAAACCCACTATCTAAATGAAGTACTTTTAAATAATGGTCATTTTCAAGAAAGCATTCAATAAGCACATGTGGCTGAGGAGTTGTTTATGTCCAATATGGCTACTTTGAAAGTCATCAAAAGACATTTTTTATTCATAATCAAACCCTTCAAGTCAGCATAGAGGCATTCTTTGTGGATCATAACAAGACTGGCTGTTATATAATAGCTGATGCTAGTGGCTGCATGTGTTCCTGTGATACAAGCTTTCCCAAACAGTGGCAGAACAGGAGCACAACCAGAAGACTTGACCTTTAAACGAAACAAATCGATATCTCAGAGTCAGAGAGGAGGTCATAGGATGTTCTATTACAATTGGCCTGCAGTTGGGTAATGTACAAATTTATGTCCGGACACATGTCAAAAAAAAAAAATCACATGCTGCAGGGCACATAAGCAGCAATGACGTGGGGAATATTCACAGAAACGTGCTGCTAGAACAAACTGACCTTGACTGCTCATGTGATCTTGTCTTGTTAAGAGTCACACAATGCCTTTTTGTGGTTAAAATTGTAAAACATAGGGTGAGGGGTGGGGTTGTAGGCCAATGCAAAGTCTATAGACTGTTTGGTGCACGTTAAAGGGTTAGTTCACCCAAGAATTTAAATCTAGTCTCACTCTGGTGTTGTTGCAATACTGTATGGTCTTCTTCTGACTTTTTTGGGGCCATGAGATAATAAAAGATGTTCTGCTCTCATTTTTTTCCTCATAGACTACCTGACAAAAGTCTTGTCGTTGATTCCAGTTGTAAGAGCAACAAATAATAACTTCTAGTTGATCATTTAGAAAAGTGGCAGAAGGTCGATTTTTCTGATAAATCATCTGTTGAACTGCATCTCACTTATTACAAATACTGCAGAAGACCTGTTGGAACCAGCATGGACCCAAGATTCTCACAGAAATCAGTCAAGTTTGGTGTAGGAAAAATCATGATCATTCAGTATGGGGGCGTGCGAGAGATCTGCAGAGTGGATGGCAACATCAACACTCTGAGGTATCAAGACATTTGTGCTTCCCATTACATTACAAACCACAGGAGAGGACAAATTCTTCAGCAGGATAGCGCTCCTTCCTTCGCTCATACTTCAGCCTCCACATCAAAGTGCCTGAAAGCAAAGAAGGTCAAGGTGCTCCAGGATTGGTCAGCCCAGTCACCAGACATGAACATTATTGGACATGTCTAGGGTAAGACGAAGGATGAATCCAAAGAATATTGATGAACTATGGGAGTCCTGCAAGAACACTTTCTTTGCCACTTCTGATACCAAATGATCAACTAGAAGTCAAGTTATTATTTGTTGTTACTAAAACTTGCGAAGGCAACCGTTTTATTTAACCGAACCAATGAAATGGTTTATGATAGAGGTGAAAAGTGAACCTAAAATGAATCGCCTGTTATTTAACAAAAATCCTGACCTCGGCAGCTGCCCTTCTTGCACAACTGAAGGCTACAGGCTTACATCCAAGTGCATCATTTCAAGATAAATAGATTTCACATTTCACATCAACACCTACCTTTTGCATGCAATCATTGTGACATTTTTGCGCCATTTACCGTGACATGGATGAACATGAGCAGGAAATGTTTGAAGGTTTTCTTCTTTTGTGGGACTATAAAGAAAGAAGAGCACACATTAAAATGACAGAAATGGGATTACAGGGTATATGCAAGAATCCTAAAGGTAATTTCAATACCTTTAAAGACTTTTTAAAGACCTTCTCAGAATATTTTAAGACCTCATCGCCACTTCAGGTTCTAATCAGTGTCTGATCAGTAACCTTTAACTTAATAAACAGTTGTTAATCGGAATATTATTAAAACTATTATTAAAGTTATTAAAACTATTATGATTAGAAATGTGTAGAAGAAAATGTTCCGTTAAACAGAAATGGGGAAAAATATGCATTACACATTGAGCCACTAAGCATTGTGCTTATGACATTTTTCAACAGGAGGAAAGTGTGAATTACTTCCAAAAACTTCAGATATAGTCTGTGTTAGTAAATGCAAGGCTAATTATGAAGTCCAGGCAGAACACTGTATGACAACGCTTCAGATGACTGTTCTAGAGCCTACAGCTAATAATCTGTCAGATTCTGGAGTGCATTACAGCTATAAAGAACATTATAAATGATAAATGATCTTAAATAAAACAAATACTTTCATAGAGATGGTATATAATTATATATTTCACTCACCTGACAAATGGAGGCCACGTGAATGGCTTGTGAGCACAATTAAGTGCACACAGCATGCCATATCATCTGATAATTGTAGGAAATAATTCCAAAAGGCAGCTGACTGTGTATAGTCACATAAAACAACACAAAAATACGATGAATATGCCGAGATCAGCGGCTAATCAGCCATAATCAGCTGAGGTGAAGTGACGGCGACCAGCGAGACCTAGCTGTCACTCAAGTGGCCATGCCCTTAATTATGCAAACTTAATATAACCTAATATAAAGGAAACGGATGAGTTATAAAAAAATTCACCCCCCTCACAGTTGTCACGAAGTGTAATAGTAGCTATATGAACCAAAATCGTTCTTTGTATCAGGCTGTAAACACCTTTTTTTCTGCTGTAAAGTTGGCCATTCTAACAGTGGGCTCAATAGAAATTTGCTCTATTATGGAGCCAGGACTAGCGGAATTTCGATGAATTGCAGTTTCAGTTACTTCTATATTGGCTTCCTGAGGGAGAGCGGGAGGTTGCCGCTTGGTTTAAACTCATCGCAAACTTGCATGTTCCCATTTTGCCGCCTGTTTCACTCTATGGTTTCGCTACATGAGGAGAGCGTCACATCACCTTCTCGCGTTTGTCGCAAATGACCTGACATCACCCAGACGGAGGAGCTTGGCCGGACATGCCTCAGCCCGAACCAATTGCGTGGATCGAGCACGCCGTTGTTAATATTAGGAGGAAAATAAATATATTTATGCTTTTTTGGAGTCAAACACTTTGGACAACGCTTGAACAAAATTTAAAACCTCGTAAAAACGCGATTAAGACTTTTTAATACCTTTTAAAGGCCTTAAATTTCTCATAACTTATTTATCAACCTTTAATAATTTTTAAGACCCCGTGAACACCCTGGAGGAAATTATGTCTAAAATTACATTTTTAAGTGTACCATGCCTGTAACCAGCCAACTAACCAAAGGCCAAACACCAAGATCCTTTAACAAGTAATATTGCTTGCACTAAAATTCTCCTTTTTTTCATTGTCTGCAGTTTCCTAATATCTCCATGTGCTTCCATTCCTTCCTATTTGTGTCTGTCTGCTCTCTCATAGAAGGGAAAGTTGAAGAAATGAAGGTTAAATTGGCAAGTGAATATACCGAATAAACCGGCTCTAACTTTTTATATACATTGTTAATTGCACAAATTATTATTGGGTATTTTCAAAAGTATCGTTCAAAAGTGTATTTTTTGGGAATGAAACATTAAAGGACTTTTTAAAATGTTTAAACTTATCAAATTTGACCGTAAAGATATACATTACAAAACATCTCCAATGGTGTGCATTTAAACTGTTTATTTAGCATTACATTTTGAAAGAAATAATCCTCAAAAATAAGCAGCACAAGTGGTGGTTTCTTAAGACTTTTGCGTCTCCAGAATGTGTTTGTGATGTTTCAGGCCAAAACACCTATTAGATCATTTAGTATACCCTGTGGAAAATGTCTATTTTCGGGTTAGAAGGAACTGTAGCTGTTTTTGCATCTGAAAATGAAAACGAGCTGGTTCTCCAGTCTGTTCTCAGGACATTTCTATTTAAAGAAGTGTAACGAGGTTGAATGTTAGGGTCTCTCAGACACGATGAAACAGAGACCCATAGTCACAAATACCATAGTACAGGGTATATGCATGAATCCTAAAGGTAATTTCAATACCTTTTTAAAGACCTTCCCAGAATATTTGAAGACCTCATCACCACTTCAAGTTCTAATCAGTATCAAACTATTACCTTAATAAACAGTTGTTAATAAACGGTTGTAGATAAACAAATCTAGGGAGCACAACCATGCAACAGAACTCAGATAAGCTCGGAAGAAACAAAGCTTGAAAGAATAAATTACGTGGTTGTTTTCAGCGACAGGTTTCAGCCACTGTTAAAACTCGTCTTCCTGTCAATCAATATCAGTGGGTGGGGGAAACCACACTGCTAAGTTATGTTGTGGTGGGTCATAATGTTGTGGTGGGTTACCTAGAGTGCTAACAGCTTCCAAAAGTAGATTTTGCATGATAGATGCCCCTTAAAAAGAAAAGGATCCTTAAGTATCACATCATCATGATGCTGAAGATTGGAGGATTAACATGTTGAGTTCATACATTTACATGAAAGAGAATCTTTTAAATTGTAACAATTGCATTTCTCATCAAATCAAATAGAATCCAGATTTTAAAAATGTAGTGAAGGTGGCACGGTGGCTTAGTGGGTAGCACTTTCACCTCACAGCAAGAACAGGGTTTCTGCAGATATCATAATGTCAAACTTAAGACTTTTTAAGACCTTTGTAAGACCATTAGTATTAAATTTAAGACCTATATCACAATATCAAAAACACGAGAGAAAATGCAAAATCACAAAATTAGTGGTAAAATAAATTTATTTAAACTAAACTGTACTAAAGACAGAACCACTGAACTACAAAAAAAAAAAATCTTAAGGCTGATTTATACTTTCGCCTGGCGCCACATCGCGCACCTCCGCTGACTGTGCGCACACCTCACGAAACGTACGAGGCTTTTATACTTGCCGTTGTGATATTCTTTAAAACGTCAGGGGCCGGTCAAAAGAAACCCACCGTAAAGTCAGACAGATAAACAAGAGATGTAGTACGTTTCCGGAACTACGTCATATCATTAATATCGTTCAAGATTTTAAAACTAATTGTTTTTTATTATTTTTATAATTTATTATAATGATTATAAAGACGTTTATAACCATTCAAGATTTTGTTAAATCAAACTTTGATGCATCACTTGCTTTCGTTCATTTCTCGGACAGTTCTACCTATTAAAGATAAAAATCAATGACAAGAGAAAATGGGTTGCTCTACAGTTATATTTTTTATTATGGTAAGAATAAAAGTAAAAAAAACTTACTAAAAATACTGACCTTTGTTTTATTTTGCCCACTCAACAATTCACACATTATTGTTGGGCTAGTTTCTGTCCTATAAAGGCTAAAAAGGCAATAATGGTTCAACATTCCTGATCATTATCACCAATAAAGCCCAGAATTTGGGCATCAGTATATTGTAAACTGATATATTGTAAACTGATAGGTTCATATATTCTTTTCCAGTTATCAAAGACATAATTTGTCACTTAATTTTTGTTTGTAGCTATTAACCACCTGGGTCTCCACTTTTGCCATGGCATACCGGTTTCAGACAAAATCTCTTCAAAGTGTTTCATATTCAACTCAAATCAAACGCAGCGCCGCACGAACTGTTCACCCGAAATCTGTTCACGCTGCCAGCCGAAATCATGTCATGTGCACCGAAAGCGAACCTCCGCAAACACATCGATAACGTCACATTCGTCGCGCGCACTGAGCCCAATAACAGAAAGCTGATTGGCTATTGCATGCTGGTCTCATTTGTAGCTGTAATGCCGCAAATTACATTAGGACTAGTGAAGTGAAGGACTACAACACCACGAAAACCAAGAAACAACAACAAAAAAGATTTTAAATGAGCATTAGATAGAGCGTTACATGGACATCGGAAAAATAAGACCTGTGCAAAAATATTTAAGACCTAGAACAGCAAATTTAACCCTTTTTAAGGCCTTAAATTACAATTTTTTAATTTTAGACTTAAGAGTTTTTAGGACCCCGCGGAAACCCTGAAGAAGATTGCTGGCTGGGTTAGTTGGCTCCGGTTTCCCCCCACAGTCCAAAGACATGCGCAATAGGTGAATTGAGTAAGCTAAATTGTCCGTAGTTTATGTGTGTGAATGCGTATGGGTGTTTCCCAGTGATGAGTTGCAGCTGGAAGGGCATCTGCTGCGTAAAACATATGCTGGGTAAGTTGGCGGTTCATTCGAATGTGGCGACCCCTGATTAATAAATGGACTAAGCCGAAAAGAAAATGAATGAATGAAAAATGTAGTGTGAATGAACAGAAAATTCTTCGGAAACAAAATAATTTTTTCCATCTTATAAACCATTTCTTTTAAATATACAAGCATTTGTGTTTGCCTTGCACTGAAAATAAATGACAGCAAATTTAAAAGTAACCCAAAAAGACAAGAATTCAGAATTAAAAGTCAAAGTTATTAGCCCCCCATGACTTATTTGCCCCTGGTAATTTTTGTATAATGGAAAGAACATTTTTTTCAACACATTTCTAAACATATTGGTTTAATAACTCATTTCGAATAACTGATTTATTTTATCTTTGCCATGATGACATTAAATAATTTTTTATTAGATTACTCAGTTTAAGTATTCAGCTAAAAGTGCCATTTAAAGGCTAAACTGGTTAATTAGGGTAATTAGGCAAGTTATTGTATAACAATGGTTTGCTCTGTAGACTATCGAAAATATAGCTCAAAGGGGCTAGCCAAAATAAAACAAATCAGACTTTCTCCAGAAGAAAAAATATTATAGGAAATACTGTGAAAAATTCCTTGCTCAGGTAAACATAATTTGTGGAAATAATAATAATTCAAAGGGGGGCTAATAATTCTGACTTCAACTGTATATAAACAATCCAAAAACAGCCAGTTCTATTACTTGTTTGGTTTCTGTTACTTTTTTTTTCAAAGTTGGGAGATAAAAATATATATAACAATTCTGCCAAAATACAAGACACGTAAACATTGTAAACCTTGATCAGGACATGGTAAACAAAGTCTGCTAAACAACAATCTGATTTCTGATAACATGCTGATATCAGTAAACCAAGGCTTCAGTTTGTGCCGTTTATTAAAGAGCAGTACTCTAGATAGAGAGAGAAAAAAATACATACAATATATATTATGAACAAATTAAATTAATATACAACCGAAGTATGATTTATTAGCCCTCCTGAATTATTAGCCCTCCTGTATATTTTTCCCCATTTCTGTTTAACGGAACGTTTTCTTCAACACATTTCTAATCATAATAGTTTTAATAACTCATTTCTAATAACTGATTTATTTCATTTTTGCCATGATGACAGTAAATGATATTTTACTAGATATTTTTAGGATAGCGGTATTCAGCTTAAAGTGACATTTAAAGGCTTAACTACAGTAATTAGGCAAGTTAGGGTAATTAGGCAAGTCATTGTATAACAATGGTTTGTTCTGTAGACCAATGGTTCCCAAAGTAGGAGTGGCAGAACAATGACAGGGGGTCCCTTGGGGATTTAAAAAAGTCAAATAAATGTTATTAAACTATTAAAAATTACCATATTTTATCTATAACCCAGATAATATAAATAGTAAAAATAGTTAAAAGCAAAACAGTAGCTAATAGTTACATAAAAAAACAACAGCATGAAAATGTAAAGGCATCAACCTTTCAATTGTTATTTTTTTTTATAGCAGTGGTGTGTTTACGTCAGATTAACACCACAGCAATAGCGTCAGCTGCAGTAGATTGATTTTATAGCACCAGGTTCAACTTTCTGAAACCTTTACGACAATCAAACACATTAAAAATAAATACAGGCCATAACAAAACAATGAGGATGATCTCTGAGTGGCAGTCTCCAAAATTAAACCAAGAATAGACCTGTGCTGAAAACATTGTGCCCACCAGTCTCTTTAGCTGAGGTTAATAATAAATTAATATAATAAATTATACTAATTACACTGACCCCAAAATAAGTTTTCCATACTTATTTATTCAGCATTAATCATTACAAATACACACATTTCCCTGAGGAAATTAACCAGTCCAGCTTTAAAAAGAACCAGTGGCTGAACTTTTGCTCGTGTTTGATAACACCGTCCTCAAATGTAAATTAAAAAGGACTTACGATAAAAAACCAACAAGCAAAAGTAAAGAGTAACAACGTGTACTGAATGACCTCCAGTAATCAAACACTCATATTTCTAACGCATTTGTATCCTAGAGAACGGCAGATATGACATGAAAATGGCCCCACGTATGACAAACCAAAAACCTAAAGCACATTTATAACTGCAATTAAATTTAAAGAGCGACATGACTGATATTTCAGTGTTCATCTGCAGGTGTAAAAGTGAACAAAACCGACAAAAACAAATGTTCATAAGGTGCAGGTTACGGTGACAGGATTGAATGACGTTCTCCTAGTTTAGCAGTGAACTACTGCCTCCTAGAGGAAGAGAAACTGATTGCCACACCACACGGTTCTGATCAAGACAAACCATTTAAATAATAATAATAATAATAATAAAAAACAAACCATCAGCATTGACAGTAACAATAATTAAAAAAGAAATAATTTAACATCCCCAATCCCAAAATTCAGCATCGCATTCACATTTATTAAGGACATACAGGTTAAAAAAAAATAAAAAAATAAAAATGGTAAGACTTTATAATAACTACACACTATAAATCATTTATTAAGCTTTAGCAAATAGTGAATTCATTACTTGTTAAGCATTAACTCGACATCAACAGATGTTAGCAAGCAGTTTATAACTACATATTGTTGACTTATAACCACATGTATAATGTGCTTAATGGTTGTATTTTTTTATACTTGTTAATGATTATTTTTTCATTACTAAATTAAGTATGCCATTATTTACAAACCAGTTACTTCAGAGAAGTTGGTGGTTTGTAAAGATTATTCAAAATGCTTAAGTAAATGATTAATAAACTTCAAATGAACATTTCTATATCTGATTATTCAGCCATATACTAATAGTTAATTTGTATGTTAATAAATGCTTTAATAACTCAACTTCATCCAGTTTTGTGACCCAATCTAAAGTGAGGACTATTTATGCTTTATAAATCCCTAATAAACGACAATTAAAGGCTCAGTTACAATCTAAACAGAAATGAATAAAGTTGTTTATTGTTCTATCCATTTGAAGATACACAAATGAAACTGCATCAAATGAAAATAAATCTTTGCAATCTTAACTAAAATAAAATTACTGTGCAGTTTAAACATCGCTAAATAACATTGAAATGTATCATAATATATTGTTAAATTAATATATTGTTGTTGTTTTATCTAGTTTTATGTTATATTTTGACACTCCTGTTATTCAGCAGTGTTTAAACTTTACAGTAATTTACTTTTTAAATAAGATTACCAAGATGTATTGCTCATGTGATACGGAGCCTTTAATTGTCGTTGTCAGTCACAAAACTGGATGAAGTTGAGTTATTAAAGCATTTATGAACATACAAATTAACTATTAATATATGCCTGAATAATATATAAATGTTCATTTGAATAGTTTATTAATCATTTACTAGCTTTATTTGAGGGATCTTACAAACCCCTAACTACTCTTAAATACAACTGATTTGTAAATAAAGCAATACCTAATTTAGTCATGAAAAAATAATCATTAACCAAGTATGAAAGAACAATCATTAAGCACATTACACGTGTGCTTATAAGTCAAGAATAAACTGCTTACTAACGTCTATTAATATAGAGTTAACGCTTAATAAATTCACTATTTGTTAATGCTTAATAGATGATTCATAGTGTATAATAAAGTGTTACCAAAAAACTATGACTTTATAATAACTACACACTATGAATCATTTATAAAGCATTAGCAAATATTGAATTCATTATCTGTTAAACATTAACTCTACATTAATAAGTCTTAAGCGGTTTATAACTGCAAATACAAATGCTGTATTTTTGACTTAAGCACACGTGTAATGTGCTTAATGATTGTATTTTTTATACTTTGTTAATGATTATTTTTCATTACTAAATTAAGTATCACATTATTTAGAAACCAGTTATTTAAGCATAGTTGGTGGTTTTTAAAGATCCTTCAAAATGAGTAAGTAAATGATGAATAAACTATTCAAATTAACATTTATATATCTTACTATTGATTTATAATATAATTTGTATGTTAACATGCTCTATTAACTTATCTTCATCCAGTTTTTTGTTCTAATCTAAAGTGAGGACTATTTATGCTTTATAAATCCCTAATAAATGACAATTAAAGACTCTTATTAATTATATTCTCAACAGAAATAAAATAAACAGACATTATTCATTTCTATCCATTTGAAGATACACAAACGAAACTATCAAATAAAAAAATAAATATTTGCAATCTTAACTAAAATAAAATTACTGTGCAGTTTAAACATCACTAAACAACATCAAAGTGTATCATAATAGTGTTAAATTATTATATTGTTGTTGTTTTAGCCAGCTGTATGTTATATTTTGACATTCCTGTTATTCAGCAGTGTTTAAACTTTTCAGTAATTTGACTTTTTAAAATAAGATTACAAAGATGTTTTGTTCATGTGATACAGAGCCTTTAATTGTCATTTATAAAGCATAAATAGTCCTCACTTTAGGATGAAGATGAGTTAATAAAGCATTTATTAACATACAAATTAACTATTAATATATGCCTGAGTAATAATTTATAAATGTTGATTTTAATAATAGTTTATTAATCATTTACTCACACATTCTGAATGATATTACAAAGCCCCAACTACTCTTAAATACAAATGATTCGCAAATAATGTGATAATTTAGAATTATAAATGTGCTTATAAGTCAAGAATAGAGCACTTGTATCTGCAGTTATAAACTGCTTACTAACGTCTATTAGAGTTAATGCTTGACAAATTCACTATTAGCTAATGCTTAATACATGATTCATAGTGTGTAGATATTATAAAGTGTTACCAAAAAAAGTTTGTTTATCCATCCGGGCTCAGTAGATGGTCTGAACAAATTGCTTTCGTTTATGAATCCTGTTTACTATATATATATATATATATATATATATATATATATATATATATATATATATGATATTGATATATATATTTATTGTCTTGTTCAAGGAATGCCCAGCAAATGTATTTATGATATAAACAAACTCACAGACACAATACGGATGAAAAGACGACATCATTGCGAAGATGTCAGATGATCAATACCATTTCAAAACATCAAACAGTACCAAGGCATTACAGAAATGGAGCAATAAACAGACAGATTCAGCCCTTTATCAGATTAATTAACAAAAAAATGCCCCATACAGCAAAATCAATCGACGTGAACTTGAAGACCAAATAAATAAATGCAAACACATAGAATCCGATTGTAGGAAAAACTGTATGAACTTCATCGCTGTGGAGTTTTGAAGATAATCTGTGCATGTTTTAAGACACGTGCAGATATCTTCATCTCATATAATAATTATTAATTCATGAAGTGCTGCTGATATGGAAGCTTGTTTGTTTGCCACAGGATTGCAAATATAATTGGTTTTACTGTGCCCTTGTTATACATGTATATGCACTGATTATATTATTAATATATTGTGCATAATTACATGCTACTACCCCTAAAGCTAACCATACAGTAAGTGCATGATGTAAATTAATATTATTCAGTAAGAGTTAAATAGTAACAAGGACACCACAATAAAAAAAGACAAGAAAAAACAACTCACAATTCAGATTTGTACAACTTAAAACAAACATGGAAGCCCATTCCCGCAACTATATAAAAAAAAAATTATAATAAATACAATGTAAAAAAATTATAGTCAGAATTCTGAGTTATAAAGTCCGAAATGCGAGTTATTAAGTCAGAATTGCGAGTTAGTAAGTCAGAATTCTGAGTTATAAAGCAAGGGGAATTCGGACTTTATAACTCGCAATTCTGACTTTATAACTCGCAATTCTGACTTTATAACTCGCAATTCTGACTTTATAACTCGCAATTCTGACTTTATAACTCCAATTGTGAATTTTAATTTGAGCTTTAAAAAAAAGTTCAAATTGACTAAAAGTTGTACTTTTTATTGCATGATGTAAACTGATGTTTTATTTTTAATAGTAAAATTTTACTATTAACCATTTTAATTTGTATTTATTAATTTATTGAATAAAAAGCTAGCATATTAAAAGAAAACAAAGCGAATCAGCATGACAACACTAACTTATGACTCAAAATTCTGACTTTATAACGCACAATTCTGAATTAACTCGCAATTCTGACTTTATAACGCGCAATTCTAAAATACTCGCAATTCTGAGTTATAACTCGCAATTCTAAAATACTCGCAATTCTGAGTTATAACTTGCAATTCTAAAATACTCTCAATTCTGACTTAATGCGCAATTCTGAATTAACTCGCAATTCTGACTTTATAACTCGAAATTCTAAATTACTCGCAATTCTGACTTTATAACTCGAAATTCTGAATTAACTCGCAATTCTGACTTAATAACTCACAATTCTAAATTACTCGCAATTCTGACTTTATAACTCACAATTCTAAATTACTCGCAATTCTGACTTTATAACTCGCAATTCTAAGTTACTCGCAATTCTGACTTTATAACTCGAAATTCAAATTACTCGCAATTCTAAGTTACTCGCAATTCTGACTTTATAACTTGAAATTCTAAATTACTTGAAATTCTGACTTTATAACTCGCAATTCTAAATTACACGCAATTCTGACTTTATAACTTGAAATTCTAAATTACTTGAAATTCTGACTTTATAACTCGCAATTCTAAATTACACGCAATTCTGACTTTATAACTCGCAATTCTAAATTACTCGCAATTCTGACTATAACTCAAAATTCTAAATTACTCGAAATTCTGACTTTATAACTCGCAATTCTAAATTACTCGAAATTCTGACTTTATAACTCGAAATTCTAAATTACTCGAAATTCTGACTTTATAACTCGCAATTCTAAGTTACTCGCAATTCTGACTTTATAATTCGAAATTCTAAATTACTCGAAATTCTGACTTATAACTCGCAATTCTGACTTTATAACGCGCAATTCTACATTACTCGCAATTTTGACTTTATAACGTGCAATTCTGAATTAACTCGCAATTCTGACTTTATAACTCGCAATTCTAAGTTACTCGCAATTCTGACTTTATAACTCGAAATTCTAAATTACTCGAAATTCTGACTTTATAACTCGCAATTTTGACTTTATAACGCGCAATTCTACATTACTCGCAATTTTGACTTTATAACGCGCAATTCTGAATTAACTCGCAATTCTGACTTTATAACTCGCAATTCTAAATTACTCGCAATTCTGACTTTATAACTCGCAATTCTAAATTACTCGCAATTCTGACTTTATAACTCGCAATTCTTAATTACTCGCAATTCTGACTTTATAACTCGCAATTCTAAATTACTCGAAATTCTGACTTTATAACTCGAAATTCTAAATTACTCGAAATTCTGACTTTATAATTCGAAATTCTAAATTACTCGAAATTCTGACTTTATAACTCGCAATTCTGACTTTATAACGCGCAATTCTACATTACTCGCAATTTTGACTTTATAACGCGCAATTCTGAATTAACTCGCAATTCTGACTTTATAACTTGCAATTCTAAGTTACTCGCAATTCTGACTTTATAACTCGAAATTCTAAATTACTCGAAATTCTGACTTTATAACTCGCAATTTTGACTTTATAACGCGCAATTCTACATTACTCGGAATTTTGACTTTATAACGCGCAATTCTGAATTAACTCGCAATTCTGACTTTATAACTCGCAATTCTAAATTACTCGCAATTCTGACTTTATAACTCGCAATTCTAAATTACTCGCAATTCTGACTTTATAACTCGCAATTCTTAATTACTCGCAATTCTGACTTTATAACTCGCAATTCTAAATTACTCGCAATTCTGACTTTATAACTCGCATCTCTAAATTACTCGCAATTCTGACTTTATAACTAGCAATTCTAAATTACTCGCAATTCTGACTTTATAACGTGCGATTCTGACTTCATGATGTGCAATTCTGACTTAACTCGCAATTCTGACTTTATGACTCAAAATTCTGACTTGACTCAGATTGACTTTATAATTTTTTTTAATTCAGTGGTGGGAACAGGCTTCCATAACAAATCTGAATTGTGAGATCTAAATCAGATTTGAACTATATTATTGAGATGCTATTGAATGTTCGAACTCAAAACGGAGTAAAAAAAAAATTATTACGACACTGCAACTTTAACAGCAATTTTAACTTTAAAAAAACCTCAAATTGACTAAAAGTTGTACTTTTTATTGCATGATGTAAACTGATGTTTTATTTTTAAAAGTAAAATTTTACTATTAACCATTTTAATTTGTATTTATTCATTTATTGAATATAAAGCTAGCATATGAAAAGAAAACTAAGCAAATCAGCATGACAACACTAACTTCAATGAAATGACCAACCAGATCTCAACGCATCAACGAGTTGGGTATTTAGATGAGCGACATCACAAACTGTCAGTATAAAAGAAACACAGAAGAAAATGTAGGTGATGACCTGATATTGCTTAGTGGTTCATTTCAGGAACAACATGTTGAAGAAATTGCATGAAAAACAACTCTGCACTGAGACAAGCCTGCAAGTTGAGCACAGCTGAAGTGCGCTGCATAAATTATGCAAATAAAATCGCATCTGGAAAAACAGGAGGGATCTCCGGCAACATATTGAGCCTTCCTTGTGCATTTTTAGATGAAAAATGCTGTATTTGTTTCTTAAATTAGCAACAAAACTCTTAGAAAGTCATGCAGAAGTAATACTGTGAACTAACCAATTCTGAGTGATTTCATTGGCAGCCTGATTTGATTTGGATTGCAATAAAAAGCGACATACAATTTTCAGATATGAAGTCTTCACTTCCTAAAGCTCTATCAATCTTCTGAAATTTCCCAAAGAACACCTAAAACACCCTTTTTGCCCATTCCCAATGCAATTCCCAGCGTCATTGCAAACAAAGATAAACAGAGATGCTGTACTGTTGAGTAAATCAGGTCTCAACAGTTGCAGCAATGGATGGACCAGATACTGCGTCAGGAGACATAACACAAACCACTTTCACAATGTTTGGCCTTCCACAACTGAATCCCCACCTCGATTCTTCCATGGGAAGAGATATGCAAAGTAAAGATGACGCGAATATATATATCATTAATACATCTACGTCGATATATATTTGTGAAAACAAGCTGGCTTGGAAATGGCGCTGGATCTCGGATTCGGTGAGCCACTAGAGTTTGGTTTGTTCCGCATGCGTTGATGGTTTTCTATGCATCTGCATGCAGCCTCCTGTAGAGATGAAGCGCTGCCGACTACTACTAAAGCACAAAAATCCAGAGCTTCGGTGATATCTGATGGTGATCATCTAAAAGAGCCACATTTGGTAATGAGTTCAATCGTTTTGCGGTCTACATGATGCTTTAAGGGAATATCGGTGACGAGCCGCATGCCCGGGGGGCGGAGCTATTACAGTTCCCAGCCTGTAAACTCCGCCCATTTAAAAAAGAAAACAATCTTGAGCAGCAGAAGTGAAACAAACAAACAAAAATAATCCAGGAAGAAAGACAGCTCTCCCCTTGCAGGTTTTTGGTCTTTTCGTAATTGTTTTTGACAGTGTTTACAGAAATCCCTGGTGGTTTGGACGTGCAATACGGAGTGTATATACTGCTGAAAGAAATGCTAGGAAATCGCCTCGATCTGGTAGGAGCAGTCATCTGGATGTAGGGCGGGTTTGGCTTCAGTAGTGCTCTTGGGTTTGGGAGGCCAGTCAGGATCCACGCTTAGTTCTTGGGCCAGATGCATGTAGCGTGCCTTGGGCACTGTTCTCCGCCGGCAGCAGAGCCAGGAGAGGCATTTAGATCCATACATGTCTATTCCTCCCTATAGACACACACACACACAGAGGCAGGCAGGAACACGGGGGAGGAGAAGATATACATATTTTACACATTTCCTTGACAACACAGAATGTAAACCTGTAATGGTAAACATGGTAAGTGAAATGCGATTCATATTCATCTGCAGAAACGATGTGAGAGCCTTTGGTTTGTTTTGTCATGCCTCCAAGCACATGCAAGGGAAATGAATGCCTATTTGAATTAATGCCAAAATTCAAATGGTGTATGCTTTTGCTTTAGCTAACTTAAGCTCCAAATGGCATTAAATACGAATGTTCCGGGTTCAAATCTATGGCATGCTGTCAGTTACCACAGAAAATAACAACTGGCTTTTATTTGCCGGCAGCTAGCTCTCTGCAACTCTCACATGGTTGCCCACTGAAGCTAAGCAGGGCTGCGCCCGGTCAGTACATGGATGGGAGACCACATGGGAAAGCTTGGTTGCTGCCAGAAGGGGTGTAAGTGAGACCAACAGGGGGCATTCAACCTGCAGTCTGTGTGGGTCCTAATGCCCCAGTATAGTGAAGGGGACTCTATACTGCTCAGTGGGCGCCGTCTTTCGGATGAGACGTTAAATCGAGGTCCCGACTCTCTGTGGTCGTTAAAAATCCCAGGATGTCCTTCGAAAAATAGTAGGGGTTTAACCCCTCCTAACCATGGCCTCCTAACCATCCCCATATCATAATTGGCTTCATCACTCTGTCTTCTCTCCACCATTCAGCTGGTGTGTGGTGTGCGGTCTGGCTCAATATGGCTGCCGTCGCGTCATCCAGGTGGATGTTGCACACTGGTGGTGGATGAGGAGATTCCCCCCAACGTGTAAAACGCTTTGAGAATCTAGAAAAGCGCTATATAAATGTAAGGAATTATTATTATTATTATTTTAAAAACAAGCAAATGTGGTGTATAAAGTTGCATGCTTGCAATGCATGTATAAAGAGTGTTACGTTTCATGTACGTTTTGTTGTTTGTTTTGTGTTTCGCTTTCTCTTCTCTCTTCCGTTGTGCACTCTGTCCTGTTCTAGGTGTGCAACCATTGGTCGAGAAGGTTGTCAATCACCATTATGATGCAATCGGCGCACAAATCAGGAGCTGGTCCACCACGTATAAAAGGCGTTTGCTTGTGCTGTTGAGCAGGAGCGCTTGGCTCACCACCAAACTCCTCACTTGTGTCGGGCCAGCCTGTTTGTGTTTGTATTATTTTGTTGTTGCTGTTGTTTAGTCTCTCTCGTTTAAGTGATCTATTTATTAGATAAGCTTGTGTGGCTCAATTTAGTATGTATTATTGGGAAGTCGAAAGATCTTTATGAGAATTGGATTATCATTTAAGCTCTTGTTTTGCTAAAGGCTAACAGTGTGTACTTTACGAGAACTCTAGTAATTTTGAGCAGCGTAGTTTTTTTTGTTAGTTAATGGAGGAGTTGCCACATATGTATTCATGTTTTGGAATAGGTAAGAAGTTTAGTTAAGCGTCGCATTGAAGATTACGGTTTTGTTTCTGCATTTTCCTTGGGTTAGTTAGTTCAGTGGGTTGGGGTTTAGCTAGATCATTTTTTTATATTTATTTCTTTGTTTTGACAACACTCCTATTTTTTATAATTTTTTTGTTTAATTCGGTTATTTAAAATTACATTTTAAATTCCTATATTCATTGTTTGATATGCTCTGTTTAATAAATTGTTAATTTTTGTTTCACTTATCCATCGGTTGTGTGTTCTCATTTTTACCCAGCACCATTAGAGACTCACTGAATGTTATGTCTCATCCAACTTAATAACTTAAACACGTAACAAGTAGGACAGGGATGAAGTTAAAAAGACACTAAATATGTATACATTGTTTGTGTTAAAGTCCACATGAACCAGAAGCTGCGACCGTTTTTTTGTATTGTGACGCAGTTCCTAGAGAAACAGAATAATAAATGAGAAAACAGTGGGTGTTTAAAGTTGGAAAAAATTAGACTGTCTAGAGGTTTATCTAATCAGTTTTGAGTTTTATTGTCAAATATAGACCAAGTCCTTGTTCCAGCAAATTGATTCTTTTTCTTTCCTAAGTGCAAAGTCGAGTGTATTGTGTGATTGTACAACTGTAGTTTTTGTTAAGCCACGTTATTATTTACATTTTTATTTGTTGGTATGTTTTTTGTTTGTTTGTTCTCATTGTATGCGCTTAAGTTGATACTATCTATACATTTTGAAATATAATTGTTTTGTCTTTTTTTTAAACTGTAATTTTCCATAAAAGTCATAAAAAAAAAGAAAGAAAAAAAAAGAAAACTGTGGGTGTGGCTTGTTTTTTCAACTGCAAGCTGATTGGATGTAGTAAAGTAGGCATTTCATTCAGAAAGATCTGAATAGTTTATTTTATAAAAGTTATTAGAACCTAACAGACTCCTCCTCACCTTTCTGTTTGTTTTAAAAACTGACATTTGGAGGGGCGTGGTTAATTATGTTAGCCACACCCAATACCTCAAAATCACAATCTGAGAATTTAACTGAAAACAAACAGAAAGTGCATTTTCAGATTTTAAGCTTAGATTATAAGGACAAACTATTTTTATTTCTTAATGACATGCACAGTTGAATTGTTCACCACAAAACTGCCAATGTGAGCTAATAAAACATATAGTTAGCTTTTATTTCATTTGTACTTTAAAATGGAAATAGTGTGACTAAGATTGGAAATACTTACAAACCTTGGAAATAGTGCAACTAATACTGCTTACTACTAACCTAAGGCAAAAAAAAAATGTTTATACATCTAATTTAATATAAATTTCGGTAATAAAGAAAATATGTATTATTAAAGTAATTAAAAATAAATATATAATTAATAAATAATTTAGTTCCAAAATAAAAATATCACATTTAGATAAGATATTATTTTACACTAAGACCTAAAAACACGGTTTTAGCTTTTATACTCTGAAAGAGGAGTCTAAATGATTTTTGTGGTAAAGGATGGCAGGCCACAGATACTGTCAATGGAGACGGTTTTAAACCCGGAACATTCCATTAAAGGAATATTCCAGGTGATCTGAAATTTTAAATCTACTTTAAGAAGCAAAAAGCTTTCAGTATCAATGTTATTTTTCACTAATTAGTTTTTTTCAGCAACTGTAAGCTGAAATAAAATAAAACAAACAAAAAAATTATTTTCTTGGAGACAGGGATAAAAAATTAAGTACTAAAATTACCAAAATGGAAATAAAACAAAGCCAGATAAAACATAAAAACTTGAACTATAAATATTAATTAACAGTTCAAAATATTATTGAATGCAATCATTTTGTACATAAGTAATACTAGTTGGCACCTGCTTAAAGACACCACAAACGTGTGATGTAACATCTTACATGTGCTTTACAAGATGCAATATCCCACATTAATTAAATCAGTAACCAGGCATTTATCCACCTAGAAAAGTAGCCTCTCACTTTAAAACGATGATTCAAGCAATAAACAGTTATTTGTGGCACTTGACAGCAGGGCACAGTCTCATTTTGAACCCTGAACATTCCTTTAAAGGAGTATTCAGAGTTATTTAATGTCTACGGCAGCTTGATTAAAACACAGTTCAAATTACAGTGCAAAGATTTGGGACTGGTAAGAATCTTAAAATGCTTTTGAAGCTTTTTATGCTCACCAAGGTTTGTGAAACATTATTACTAGAATTTAAGTAAGGGTTGTATTTTTTATACATTGTAAAATGTAATACATTTCTTTACACAAAGCTGAGTTTACAGCAGGCATCATTTCATTCATCTATGGAGGCTTGTTTCTGCCACAAATAGCTAATTTAATTGCAAGTTTTGTTTTCTAAGTCAATATTTAATATTTATCAATATGACAAAAGGTTATATTTCACAATTCTGACTTTCCCCTCTAATTTAGAAGTTCATATCAAAATTCTCAAAAAAAAATAAATAATAGTGAAATATGAAGGCAGATATGTAAAAATATAAAAGGCAGAATTTTGAGAAAGTTAAATTCCAAAAATAAAAGACAAAAGTGAAAAATGAGAGGAAAAGAAAACTCAATTGTAATTTTTTTGCGTTATTGCCTAAACAAAAACCAGTTACAAGAAATATTTATGCAACTGAGAAAGAAAAAAAAGTTATAATTGCAAGATGCAAGTTCAGAAATGGGAAAAAAAACACAATTACAAATATTGAAGTCGATATTGCATAATATGAACTCTATAATCAAACAATTGACATAACATAACAATAAACATAAAACTCTAAAATAAAAAAAATTGAGAATTGTTTTAAAAAAGTGAGAAACTCAAATTACAAAAACAGAGACAAAATTTAAATTGAGAGGAAAAAAATAACTCAATTGTAAGATTTTTTGTGTTATTGCTTAAACAAAAATCAGTTACAAGAAATATATATGCAACTCTGAGAAAAAAAAGTTAAAATTGCAAGATGTAAGTTCAGAAATGAAATGATAAAAATATAAATATTTAATCGCAATTGCAAATGTTGAAGTCGATTTTGCATAATATAAACTCTATAAACAAACTATTTACATAACATAATAAACATAAAACTCTATAAACAATTTTTTGAGAATTTTGATAAACTCATAATTTTGAGAAAATCAAATTCCAAAAACAGACAAAAGTCAAAATTGAGAAGAAAAACATAACTTAATTGTAATATTTTGTTTTTGCATTATTGTCTAAACAAATATCAGTTACAAGAAATATTTATGCAACTTTGAGAAAAAATTATAGGTTTAGAGTTAGAATTGCAAGATGCAAGTTCAGAAATGGGAAAAAACAACACAATTACAAATATTGAAGTCGGCATTGCATAATATGAACCCTATACAATAACAATAAGTCATAACAATAAACAGAAAATAACAAACAAAACTCTATAAAAAAACTATTTACATAACAATAAACAGAAAATAACAAAATAAAGCTCTATAATCAAAAATTGAGAAATGAGAATTTTGAGAAACTTAGAATTTTGAAAAACTCAAATTCCAAAAATAGGGAAAAAATTCAAAATTGAGAGGAAAAAATCTAACTTAATTGTAAGATTTTATTGCGTTGTCTAAAAATCAGTTACTAAAAATATTTATGCAACTTTCAGAAAAAAAAGTTAGAATTGCAAGATGTACTCAAAGTTCAGAAATGAAAAAAAAAAACAAAAAAAAAAAACGCAATTACAAATATCGAAGTCGGTATTGCATAATATAAACTCCATAAACAAACAATTTACATAATAAACATAACAACAATAAACAAAACTCTGTAAACAAACAATATGAGAATTTTTTTTAAAGAATTTTGAGAAACTCAAATTCCAAAAATAGAGGCAAAAGTCACAATTGAGAGGAAAAAATATAACTGAATTGTAAGATTTTTTTACGGTATTGTCTAAACAATAATCAGTTACTAGAATTATTTATGCAACTTTGAGTAAAAAAAGTTAGAATTGCAAGATGCAAGTTCAGAAATAGGAAAAAAAATCTTAATTACAAATATCGAAGTCAGTATTGCATAATATAAACAATCGCACGAAACAAAAGTGCAATTTTGAGAAAATACTGCAAGACGTTAACTGATTGTGAGAAACTATCAAGTTAACGAATTCCAATTGAATTTCATGATAAAGATTTATTTATTATTCCTATTATTATAAAGATTTATTATATTATTCAGCAGAAACGAGCCTCCATCATCTGAAAGGATTCCTGAAAATCTGACCAGTCATATGCCAATGCTAACTCAACACTTAAGTTAAAGAACCAGAAAAACCCGAAGCAGCTTTCCACAGACATTAAACTTGCAAAAACCCAGAATATTCCTTTAACCAAAACCAGAAGCTTCATCGACACACAAAACACAACATATCAGAACTTTAGTGCAAGTCTTGACCGTGTTAGATGTTAAAACATTGCTCATTTAGCCACATACCTGCACCGTCAGCCCAAACACGCAGTTTAAACAGACGGAGTAGCGCACACACGTATGCAGTAGTTGCAACTACAGAAGGAGCATTAGAGGAAAATGGGGGGGAAGTGGGGTAATCAGAGTCCCCACAAGGGGGCACTAGAGAGCGTTCAGAAAAATCATGTTGGCGCATGCAAGGCCAAACGTTAAAACAGAGTGTTGGGTGTGAGGGGAGGAAGATAAAGAAGGAAGGATAGTGGGAAAAGAGTGAAAGTGAGAGGGAGGGAAAAGGCGGAGTGGACACCAGGAAGTGAAAAGGCAACGGTGAACTGAAGTGTCAGATTTTTTTCCCAACCTGTGGTATCGGGCCTGCAGGGGAGACGCCATAGCTTCCCTGCTTGTCTCTGCTGAACACATGCTTCCATAAGATGACGTCAAGCACGACGGTCTAAAGAATAATCGCAGTAGGGCGGAAAGAATGAAGAGAGCTACGGATCACATGGCTAGCAAAAGATTTATGGTCATCATTTTGTGTCTGCTTGTTCCTGGTCAAGAGCAAAACTAAATACATTGCTTGAAAGGGCAGTGATTTATTTATTTATTTATTTATTTTGGGACTGTGTGTTAGTTCAGGAGAAACAGAAGAGGGCAAGAGATTTATGTTGGTTTAGAGCTGCACGATTAAATCTTGATTTAAAGAATTGTGGGATCTTATTCCTAAATGACAATGTCTATTACACTTTTGGCGATAGAACTACAGCAGATCTGATTTGACCTACAGTTGTCACCTATAATGGTTATTTGTGTTATGAAAAGTTATATTTTCCCATAACTGTTGGGATAATAGCTTATAGTTCTGATATAAAGGTGTCTATGATAGCAATGAAAATAATGTAATATTGAAGCGTTAAATTAAATTTAACACTGTAGGTGGCGACACACACAAAATAGAGATTTGTTCAAAAACGCTGATTCATACAGTAATTTGAAGCGGTGTCTTGATTCGTTGTTGAAGAATTCACTCAGTTTTTATACAGTATATGCAAGTCTGTGAATTTTTTGAATGACATTTTAAATTGTATGAAAACTAAAAAAAATTGTATTTGTAAAATTGCAATTGAAATGCTATTAGTGGTTTACCAAATACAACTAAAATTATGTTCCAGAATTTTTAAATGGTCTCTTTCCCTCTTTTTTCCATATCTATAGACTTAAAGGCACAATATGTAAGTTTCGCCACAAGAGGCGTGTATTCACAACAAACAAAGGCATAATCTGATGACACCATGGGTCTGTTCTTCATACATTAAATTATTAAATGATTAGATTAAATAGATAAATCATCATAGATTAAATGATCTAAGATGATTTAGCAGATCCTGGATCTTTTAATCTTGATAACTGATCTCTGGCTAATTTGGTTCTTCAAACAAGTTCGCGAATCAGATTAAAATGTCTGCATAAACTGACCTGAAATCGCAGATCTATCAATCCTTAAAATCATGATCAGCAATGCAACGATTGGCTAATGGCATAGCACTGTAATGACATCATCTGATTAATATTTAATTATCCATGTGAGCAAAATTACATAAAACTTGCAGTAAACAGTTTGTTGAATATGATACGCAATAACTTTACACATTTGTTGTTGGCTGCATGCTTTACACGTTCACGTGTCACGAGTATTTAGTAATTTATATAGTTGTACTTTTACAGCGGATTTTCTTTATTATAGTCGCCTATTCAAGTTTCTTAATAAATGGCTGTTTAAATTAATTTAGCATCAAAAAAGCATACTGATATTGGTAAAGGCATCTGCAACTTTTGCAAAGCATCAAATAACCGGCATATTATCTGTCAAAACGTATGCATGACTGCATAAATTATTCCTTTATATATAAAAAAAAAAAGTCCATTATCATACACAAATTGTTTATTTTTTATTTATTATTACAAGTTGTATTAAATAAACGTTCTCTTTGAACCCCTTGGGGAGACCCCTTTTCAATCCCCTTTTGTACTTATATTTCGGAGTGTAGATTGCATAACAGTATTTTTTCTTCATTTGACTTCAAGTGTGTGTGTGTGTATGTATATATATATATATATATATATATATATATATATATATATATATATATATATATATATATATATATATAAATATATATATATATATATATGTGTGTGTGTGTGTGTGTGTGTGTGTGTGTGTGTGTATATATATATATATATATATATATATATATATATATATATATGAAGTCAGAATTATTAGCCCCCCTGAATTATTAGCCCAGTTTATTTTTTTTCCCCAATTTCTGTTTAACAGAGAGGAGATTTTTTTTTTCAAGACATTTCTAAACTTAATAGTTTTAATAACTTATTTCTAATAACTGATTTATTTTATCTTTGCCATGAAGACAGTAAATAATATTTTACTAGATATTTTTCAAGACACTTCTATACAGCTTAAAGTGACATTTAAAGGCTTAACTAGGTTAATGAGGTTAACTAGGCAGGTTAGGGTAATTACTAATTAGACAAGTTATTGTATAATGATGGTTTGTTCTGTCGACTATCAGAAGTCAAAGGGGGGCTATTAATTCTGACAGCTCTCGGATGAGTTTTGAAGAACGAAATGATCCTGGATTGTGTCAGTTAGTCAATAACCAAATCCAGCTAATTGAGTAATCCACATATGAAGAACGAACCCCGTACCCATTTGTTTACATGACAACTATGTAGGCAAAAACACAACTGTCATTTTATTTACTTAAAAAAATAATAAATAAATAAAACATATTAACACGACAACTTTTTCAAAATGATTTTAAATCTACACACCCCAAAACACTTAACAACAGTGGGGTTTTTAAAAAATTTTACTTTTGAAACCCATTTTCAGATTTATTTTGGGTGAAAACACTGCGGTGTAAACAGATTTGTTGTGTTTTTTTTTTTTTATTTTTTTTACATCCTACACGACTCTTGTTCATGCTAAACTATTCAAAGCTTATTACCATGGTAGCATCGAGGGTGTATGATGTCATTAGCACTACTTTTAAAATTTGAACATTCAGGATAATGACAGTGCATAAGCTAAACCTATAACGCCCCATTCCCCCGGGGCATCAGCATCAGCACTTTCCATTCACTTTGAATGGGTGACTTCAAGTGTTGCCGAACTGAATTGTCAATCCATTGGCGCCGCTTCATCGGCGTTGCTTGCTGCAAAAGTTGGGAATTTCTCAACTTTCCAAGCACCAATGGAAGTGTCAGCCAATCAGATTGCTTTATGCAAATACTCTTGTTCAGTCAGTAGCAGATTGCAGACTAATTACATTGGCTGACACTGCTATGATGATTGTGTCAACCCCAACTTTAGACACGCCCTCTGTCAAGCATTGATGCTGAAGCCCCGTGTGAATCGGGTGTAACTGTTCAAGTGATTTTTGGATATTTTAATGAACAAATCTTATATATTGCGCCTTTAAGTTAGAATTACAAATACATTATTTGCTCTTTTAACTAGCTGTCTATTCAAAAAATCATAGGAGAATCGTCTTCATTTTAAAGGTTTAACCAGAATCGTGCAGCTCTACTTTATTCTGGACCAAAAGTCAATGAGCATAAACGAGATCACATGATTGGCTGCTGAACTCTAGTGTTCTATTGATTGACAGGTGAAAGAGATCAGCTGAAAGGGGCGTGACCTTTCGTCAACACCAGGAAGTAGTGAGGATCTAAAAGGCAAAGCAAACAGCCGCTATGCTACTGCAATAATTGCTGGCATGTCTGAATCATGGCAAGAATAATTTGACCCTTTCATAGGGCTGGATTCAGAGGCAGAGGAAGCTGCTGATGATGCTGCTGCTGAATCAGACGCGCTGTACAATTCGCCACTGTATCTGGTCAAAATTAAACTTGTCCTGTATATCAGCCTTAGCAGAGCAGATAACATTTAGGGATGGGAAAAATCGTTAGAAACTTACTTAATGATTCTTATACATTTTAATGCTCGGAATCAATTATTTTTAACATTACATGAACATTTCTAAGTCAAGTTAATTGCAATTAAAAAAATTATAAAACAAATAGAGCTGCTTACTACATTAAAAGAAATGTGCGAGCCATTTTGACGCTCATTCGAGTCATTATATTACATATTATAAAATTGTAACATATTTATATGTATATCTATTTGTATATTTATTATTTTTTTGTATTAAATAATAACCAGCTTTTAATTCCAAACCATATTATTGTCTATGTAGGAGTTCATGTATATCCCATCAAGTACAATACATTCATTGGCTTGCAGCAAGAGCAGTGTGTTATGACCCAGGCTGAAGGGTCTACTACACCTGACTGTCACATCCTATCAGTAAAATTATCATCTAGAATACATTATAGTACTAATTCCCCCAAATATATACTGTATATGATCCAGCAATACAATTACCTAACCATTAATTCCCCCAACCTTGACCAGAATAAAATGCTATTTCTTTTGTATGATGTGAATATCCACTAGAAATAATGTGTCTTATGTACCGCTTACCTCGACGATGACAGACACTATGGTGTTGACCAGTATTATAATCACCATAGACACACGCCAGCTCAAAGGAACACACACCAGCTGAGGAGAACATGGACAGACAGCGTTAGAAAAATCTAATAAAACACACCATGTTTAACAGCTGAGAAAGGTTAAAAATGAAAGACGTCAATTAAATGAATATTAATATTTGTGAAAACCATGATACGTTTTGAAGCAGCTTAAGTGTTTTCAATTCGTAATCAACCCCAAAATGTCTGACTCATAGTTTTGTCTAGATTGCTAGATTGTCTAGACCGGCCACTTTATTAGGTACACCTTACTAGTACCGGGTTAGACCCCCTTTTGCCTTCAGAACTGCCTTAATCCTTCGTGGCATAGATTTAAAAAGGTACTGAAAAGATTTTGGTCCATATTGACGCGTTATCCTGCTGGAAGTAGCCATCAGAAGATGGATCCACTGTGGTCATAAAGGGATGGACATGGTCAGCAATAATTCTCAGGTAGGGCCCAAAGTGTGCCAAGAAAACTGCTGCACACTGGATAATTTTCTCTTTTTCGGACCATTCTCTAAAAAAAAACCTAGAGATGGTTGTGCGTGAAAGTTCCAGTAGATCAGCAATTTCTGAAATACTCAGACCAGCCCACCTGTCACCAACAACCATGCCACATTTAAAGTCCCTTAAATCACCTTTCTTCCCCATTATGATGCTCAGTTTGAACTGCAGCAGATCATCTTGACCATGTCTACACACCTAAATGCATTGAGTTGCGATCGGCTGATAAGACTTTGCGTTAAGGAGCAGTTGGAGAGGTGTACCTAATACAGTGGCCGGTGAGTATCATCTGAATGACTCCAAGTTATAAAGATGCAAACATACCTCTAAAAACTGGTAGATTCCAGAGATTGGGAAAAACATGATGAAAAACATGAAAATGACGAGAATTAAAGCAGAGAGGACAAACGGCCCTGAAAAAAAAGGAAAAAAAGAAAAAGAAAAATCAGACAACTAGAAACAATTAATGTACTGTAACTAAGAAATAGATTTACTTTGGCATTAAAGGAGACCAATTATGCCCCTTTTTACAAGATGTAAAATAAGTTTCTGATGTCCCTAGTGTGTGTATGTGAAGTTTCAGCTCAAAATACCAAACTCTTTTACCAACTCTTTAAAACTGCCCCTTTTAGGCTTTGATCCAAATTATGCGGGTTTGGTGACTGTCGCTTTAAATTTAAATGAGATTGCGCTATTTTCAAAAGAGGACGCAGTTACAAATGCCTGTGTGTCAGCATAGTGGCAGATTCAAAAACAAGACTAACGTCCTATTCTAATGAGGGAGAGATCGTCATTAATGGGTGGGGCTTTCCTCCTCTGATGACACGTACAAAGGGAGAATGTCAATCAAAGTGTTCCTGCAGACGTTTTTTTTATCAAGTGTAGTTATAAAAAAAAAACTGAATTCATAATAATAATTCCTTACATTTATATAATGCTGATTCTAGACACTCAAAGCACTTTACACATTGGAGGAAATCTCCTCCTCCCCCACCAGTGTGCAGCATCCACCTGGATGATTCAACGGCAGCCATATTGCGCTAGACTGCACACCACACACCAGCTGATTGTTGGAGAGAAGACAGAGTAATGAAGCCAATTATGATATGGGGATGGTTAGGAGGCCCTGATGGACAGAGGCTAGTGGGCAAATTTGGCCAGGATGCCAGGGTTAAACGCCTACTCTTTTTCGAAGGACATCCTGGGATTTTTAACGACCACAGAAAGTCGGGACGTCGGTCCTATACTGTAACTATACGGTAACTATACTGGGGCGTAAGGACCCACACAGACCACAGGCTGGGCGCCCCCTGCTGGTCGCACTAACACCACTTCCGGCAGCAACCCAGCTTTCCTATGTGGTCTCCCATCCAGGTACTGACCGAGTGCCCTGCTTAGCTTCAGTGGGTGACCATGTGAGAGTTGCAGAGAGCTAGCTGCCGGCTATTTATAAAATTGATTTGATTAGATTAGATTCTTGTTATATTCACACACTGTTGCAACACAATTATGTCTAAACCTGTTATAAATGTGATTTTTGCATTAATATTATTAATATAGCAACATCTTGTGTTTTTATACTGTATCCCAAAACTGTTATATTTTTTACATCTATTTCACACAGAATTTTAAATGTTGTTGTTGTAAACGGATTGTAATATTTTGGCTGATGAAAATGAGGTATTTGACATTAGAAAACTCCAATAAGAATAGAAAAATGCTCTCATGAGGGTAAAATACTGCACATTTTCCAGTTAATAAGTTGATTTCAGACTATCAAAGACAGCTTTGTTAGTTGTCTGTCATGCTGAACGCATCAATATTCATCCTTACAGTTCTTGTAGCTGGGCTGGCGGAAAGGTTTTCCTTTGGAGAAGA
Source organism: Danio kyathit (assembly GCA_903798195.1). Taxonomy (NCBI): domain Eukaryota; kingdom Metazoa; phylum Chordata; class Actinopteri; order Cypriniformes; family Danionidae; genus Danio; species Danio kyathit. The sequence continues at coordinate 39,181,954 of LR812529.1, forward strand.
CGATGGCAACAATGAGGTACTGAAATGAAGAGATAAAGAACAGCGTGGTGTTCACATCGTTGACAATATTTTCTTCTTTAGTCCCGGTGGAGTTACTGTAGTTATCCATGTGATGAGGAAGAGAGCAGTTGTAGAAACTGTAAATAAAACAAGCAAATTAAAAACTAAATAAAAGTACATTCATAGACCAACATGCACTACATTAAGACACAGACAAATGCAGACAGTCTCACCATGTCCTAATTACACAACAAGATTTCAGCGACAAGCTATTTGGATGTCTGCACCAAACATTTAAATACCAGCCAGTGCACTCCCGGTGAAATGGTAAAGGTTATAATCTAATTAATACACATTAAACCTACTTAAGATGATATACCCCCAGTTTCACAAACAAGGTTTAAGGCTAGTCAAGATTAAATTGCATGTTTGAGCTGTCTCAACTCAAAATAACTTGCAGTGAGATGTCTTAAAACACGTCAGTGTCATTTTTTTTGTCTCCAGGTGCACACCAGTAATATATTTTTCTATGGCCATTTTATAAATATGGCTTAAATAGCCTACTTTATCGAAGGCCTAGTCCTGGCTTAATCTAAGCGATGTTTGTGAAACTGGGCCTAAAAGTACATAGGCTGTACTAAATTCCTTATTGAGTGTAAAACAGGCTTATTAATGCGCGTGTGATCTAAAGGGTGTTTTCAGAACACTGATGGCAGTCTGTCAGTAAGTCTCTCTAGTTTGCTTTCAATTTCATTCTCTCCTGGTATCGATGAGTGGTAACTGTGCATTCATGACTGTAAGTTGATTTATGTTCCTTTATTTATCCTTTATTTATAGTAATCCTGTTTATTAAGTTATAGTAACTCTGCTGCGGCACAGCCGACCGATATTATTAGTTCATATTGGAGTTTCCTGCGCCTATGTTTAGCACCCATCACGTCATTTTATATTCACGTTAATTTGAAATGTATGCTGAAACAAATAATTGTGTTACTGTATACAGACAGATTCTGATAAGTTATTTATTTCAGACTAAACCACACATATTACCCTCTCTGTTCATTTGAGAACTGTAAAATACTGGAGGATGTAAAGTGCCACATTCTGAAGTGATAAAACATTAAACATCATCTGTCAAGCTTCTTGCTGGGGCTCCGTAGAGGACTAGAACTCCACCCAGATAAAAAGAGTCTTACAATCCTTTAAACAGGCTGAGTGTCTGATGGTGTTGGTTGAGTCACTGACTTTCATTTACAAACCGTTTGTTAGTTGTTTTATTTTCTATCTGCTGCTTCTTTTAGTAGTATGACAATAAATCAGTACAAAACTGCAGTGTTGAGCAGAGCTTATAAGACAAATGTTTTATAATATGAGGAGCGCTTGAATGATCTGCAGTGGCACTAATGAGCAGCAGAGGTCAAACTCACTCAGGCTTGGAGTACCAGTCCAGCCTCTGGATCAAAAGGAAGGCAATGATCTGGAAAGCCAGGCAGATGAGAATCTGTGTGAGGACTGAGAAGAGGAGAGGACCTGAGACCAGGCCGGATGGAGGCCTGCGGGCCACCAGCTCCTTCCACGCAGAGTTCAAACTCACTGAGAGCGAGAGGGAGAGAGAAAAATCATCAATACACACTGCATACAAATTATACAATAACCAACATAAAAACAGAATTTACTATTTTTTTGTGAATTAATCACTTTTGGAATCTAAAATGTGCTGCAACTAATGAATTTCATCAACAAATTTAAAGAGTAATTAATTTTGGCCGTTCATTTACATGACGACAACATCTAAAACAGACCTTTGGAAAAGAATTGCAAAGTTTTTCATAATTTTGCCTTTATGTAAACTTACCAAAAAGATTTTATGAATAATTATTAAAAAGAAGACACCATCTATTAGCCTGGCATGAATAACACTGCATTTTAGCTATTTTTATTGTTTAAATTTGTATTATTTTCTATAATTTTTGCATTCACAATTTATTTTTAGGGGGAAATTATAGTTTTCGAAATTATCATTTAAACTTATAATTTTATATTTATTATTATACATTACATTTATAATGTCTGTAAACGTTTCATTTTATTTTAGGTGTTGATTTTACTTGATATGACATTACAATATGTGACTTTGTAAGAGTGTAAATTATCGTATGCATTTGTTTATATGGCAAAACACGTCTTTTTCACCAAAAAAAGGTCCATGCTGACTCCAAAGGCAGATACTGATAAGATCAGGGCCTGGTGTGTGGACTTTGGGGGTTTTACGATGTGGTCACATGTTGATTGGTCAGTTTGAATGTCTCAGCATTTGGGCTTTAGTCACATGGTCAAGAAAGGTACAAAATAGCTGGTAAACTCTGCTCTGGCTCTTTTCTTCTCTGCTCCTTCCTGAGCTCTGCTCTTCTCCTTTACTGGAGGTTATCTTCTCTGGCTCTCTCCCTCTCCCTCTCCCTCCCCCTGTCTCTCTGGTAATTTTAAATTTACATTTAAGCTGGGTACAATTAATATTATATCTTTTTATCATTTCATATTTTATCATTTTATACAGTTATTTGTAACTAATTCAGTTGTAACCATAGAGAATTATTGTCATTAAATCATTTCATTTTTAAGTATTTGTGAATTACTTTTGATTTAACATCAACACTTAATTGCTCCATATCGCAATATAATACAATCACATAATATCAACGCTCTCCCACATTTTAAGCTATTAATACTGCCCTTATTTCCATTTTTGGTATAAGATTGCAGAAGAATGGTTTGACTAGAAATGTACTTTTTAGTCGCTCGGCAGAACTACAGTTCGAACCGCTGTGGTCAAAATACCATTCTTACAGACTTAATACACAACAATGCAACAGTATTTTTTTAATTTATGCAATTTTGATGTGCTGCCACTTAAAGGTGCTGTACAGTATGTACATTTTTGACTCTTCTAAAGCATAAAAACACCATCATATGTTTACAGATATTTACGAAACATGTTAAGTGAACATTCTTGTTTATCTGAAAAACAATGCTAAAGTTATTTTGCTTGTGAGCAATGTGCCGGAACGCAGTCTTTGTTTTGGTTCTTTTAACCCACCCACTGCCACTTTAGCCAATTATATTTCAGCTCCCCGGGTTGCCTTGTCTGTACTGCACTTCAATAATGTGGCTTTCTGCACATTTAAAGTGACATTCCATCGTGTGGTAATGTCCATAGGTAATTTGTGTGGCAGCAGTTGTTGTAGGCTCTGCTTGGAGATGAATAACGCAGCAGCCTTTGAACTCCGGTGAGAAAAAAAAGCGGTTATGTCACACCCGCCCGCTCAACCGAGTGACATGTGCAACACAGAGGCCAGCCTTACGAGGTGTGTGAGATCTCGTGACACCCCTACAAGGATGCAAAACTGAACTTTGTGCACTTAATATTAAGAAAAAGCCCCAATCAGATAGGCGAATGTCTGCAGCCCCGTCTACAGTTTTCCCCCCATCCACACCAACATGGAGCAGCAGTGTTTTTAAACCAAAACAGCCTCTTCAGCGTTTCCAAAAGCCTCGAAAACTCTGGGGTAGTGTGGACGGAAGGCGTAACCGTAGCAAAAGTTATGCGTTTTAAAACTAAAATGTATTAGTGTAAACAGGGTCTGAGGAGGTTGAAAAGCTCAGACCATATATTTAGAAAGCATAATAAATGTGAAATACAGAACAGACATTAGAAATGCCACTCACTGGTGAAGACAATCAGAAGAATGATGGCCATGTCTATGAAGAGGAACTGGAAGTCTCCCAGGTTACTGCCAATCTGAAATGCATCATTAATGCATCAGACTCATAGAAGCAACATACACAACTCAACTAATGAACTTCAGTTACTCACTTTAAGCATGAAAACCCCTGTAAAAGAAGTAGAACTACTACAGAAAGTTGTTCTACAATAGTTGTGGAGGAAATGCTGAGCTTACGGAGTAGAGCAGTGCGACGCTGAGACATTGAATAATACTGTAGAGAGCCATGAACTTGAACACACAGAAGGAGGTGATGAGAGCCGCTCTGCCTTCTCTGTGGAGAAACAACATGTACTGTATGAGACTTCACACAAACAGGACACTTGAAATGTGGTTCTTGAAAAGCTCCGTGTACAGTGTTTGTGCTCCAGGAAGTTGTGATTGGTCATGACAGCTCACCTGATGAGGTTGGGCACGCAGGTGATGCTGGGAGTTGTGGAGGTGAAAGGAGACGCCACTGAAGCCTCCAGTTCTGACAGTGAGATCCCAGCATGAGCTCTCTTCAGTGCCTGAACAAAAAACACACAGACATCATCAGTAATGAGGTCCACAACACAGAGATGACGTGTAAAAAACACAATAAAAACAGCTCACCCCACAGTCATTCGCTCCATCGCCACACATTCCTACAAAATAACTGCAGCAGAGGGAAAAAAATGTTAGTACAACTACACTCTCTTTTGAATATACAGTTGAAGTAAAAAATTATTATCAAATCTGAAAGTGCACCGTGTTTAAAACTATTGATTCATCTATAAAAGAGTCAACTCATAGTGCTTCAAATTAATCTTCATTCAAGAATCGTCTTGATAATGAGTCTTTAGCTGTGCCGGCGTGACGTCGATACAGAACTTAAGCCCCACCTATTTGTTGCGTGCACAAACCTGGGAAAATTGAAACCCCCCGGCCCACAAACACAGTAGCAAGAAAAAGAAGAAGAAGAACACTGTAGCAGATCCCGGTTGAATAATGTCACGAAGACGCTGTGCTCTGAAGTGTGAGGGAAAGTTAGTGTTATTTTCCCTACCCACAGATGAGGCTGTGAAGAGTGGTTGAAGTTTATTTTTGCAAAAATACCTCAGCATTATATTTCGTATTGAATATAAAATACTGTTTCTTACCTATAAAGCCCTAAATAATCGAGCTCCTGTTTATCTAACCAACCTTCTATCTCGCTACAATCCAACCTGCTCTTTAAGATCTCAAAACTCAGGGCTTCTGGTAGTACCTAGAATAGCAAAGTCAAGTAAAGGAGGTCGAGCCTTCTCATTTATGGCCCCTAAACTCTGGAATAGCCTTCCTGATAATGTCCGAGGCTCAGACACACTCTCGCTCTTCAAAACTAGATTAAAGACCTATTTTTTAGCAAAGCATACACTCAGTGCATCACTTAGCGGTATGACGCACGATGTGCCCCACGCAGGTTTTTGCATCTCGTTTATATACACTATGAACAGCAGCTATGCTAATTATTCTCCTTATTCTCTTTTTCCACCTGGGGGTACTCATCTTAAGGCCCTCAGACTATGCAGCACTACTGATGTGATCCAAGACCAGCGACGAGACGATCCCAAGGTTTTCATAATCCTGGACCAGGCCGTATCCTGAGCAGCTGCTGTGGTGGTCATGGTGGAGAGCATGAGACTGATTCCTGTGACGCTCCAAGGACAGACGAGTCTTCGCTGAGGTCAAGCTTCCGGCGCCTAGACTGCAGCTCTGCACAAGACGTTTGGCCATAGGAGAAATGGTCGTGCCCAACTGCGTCTGGTTATTCTCGAGGTTTTTTAAATCTTCACTTTCGCCAATTGGTGAAGTTTTTTCCTCGCCGCTGTCGCCACTGGCTTGCATGGTTCGGGATCTGTAGAGCTGCGCATCGATGGAATTGCTCTTCAGTGTTTGGACTTTCAGTAGTGATTATTAACCCACACTGAACTGAGCTACACTGAACTGAACTTAAACACTGAAAACTGAACTGGCACGGTTTCAATTTACTACAATCTCTATGTGAAGCTGCTTTGACACAATCTACATTGTATAAGCGCTATTCAAAAAAAGGTGAATTGCATTGAATAGCCCCAGCCTTGTGCTGTGCTTCAGCAATCTTCACGCTTACAACGGGGGATTCATTGGCCGTTTGTTAAAGGAAGGATCAGAAAAGAATATTAATGTATGGGACTTTGTCAGAGCTTGACAGGACCTTTACAGGGCACAGTTCATGGATCAGTTTATTCCTCCATTTCACAAGTGTAAGGTGGGGGGAGATGAAATTATGGGAGTTTTCTGGAAGAAATACCAAAACGGGATGGGTCTGAAATACGGGAGACTCCTGGGAAAAACGTTTGTGTGTTGGCAGGTATGCCCTCACACACACTTTGCACTCTGACAACTTCAAAAGTGTTGATAAGCCGTGGTGGGCATTTCTCTCTGTCTCGTGCTGAACGCTATCGACCAATTACAACTGACTGTCATCGGTCCAATCAGCGCAGATTAGCCTCACGCAAAAGAGGGGTTTGGGAACAAATGAATCGCTGAACGAATCATATGAGAGTTGCTGGGATAATTAGGCAAAAATAAATATTATAAGACAACAAAAGTGTTTTTTGACCTTGCGTGCATATCAGCCTGTTGTTGGAGACCCCCAAAACCAAAATATGACCCTTTTTAATGTATAATAGGGGCTCGTTAAAAATTGACAGGAGGGTTCATAATTTTGTCTTCTACTATACATTTATCTATCTTATGCTTACAAAATCTGTTTTTATTGTCAGTAAAAACAGTAGTTCTATGAGATATTACAATTTAAAATAATCAATTTCTTTTAAAATATTTTATTTTAATGCAATTTATCATCACCTCAGTCTTCAGTGTCTCACGTTCCTTCAGAAATCATTTTAATATGATGATTTGGTGCTCATAAAGCATTTATTATAATTAACAAAGTTCATTAAAGTCCACATGAGCCAGAAGTTTCAGAAGACCACGCTAATTATTTTCTTTATTCTCCATTTCCACCTGGGGAGCCTCATCCCGAGGCCTCTAGAGATTATGCAGCACCACTGATGTGATCCAAAACCTGTGAAGAAATGATGCCAAAGTATCCATAATCCCGGACCAGGCCATATCCTGAGCTGATGCTGTGGTGGTCATGGAGGAGCGGAGAGCATGAGACTGATTCCTGAAAGACCACAGTGACAAACGAATCTTCGCATTGATCCCGTGGGCCAGCCTGATCATCAGCCGGTGACCTACTCACACGTGCAGTTCTTCACAATGAACATCCAGTGTTCTCCAGCCTCCGGAGCCTAGACTGCAGCTCTGCACAAGAAGTTTGGCCAGAGGAGAAATGGTCGTGCCCAACTGAGCCTGGTATCTCTCGAGGTTTTTCACTTTCGTAAAGTTTTCGAAGTTTGTCCCTCACTGCTGTTGCCACTGGCTTGCTTGATTTGGGACTTGTGGAGCTGCACATCGATGAATTTGCTCTTCAGTGTTTGGACTTTCAGCAGTGAAAATTAAACCACACTGAACTAAACAGAACTTCAACTCTGAAAACTGGACTGACACAGTTTCAGTTATTAGAACTTCTATGTTAAGCTGCTTTGACACAATCTACATTGTAAAATCACTATAGAAATAAAGATGAAATGAATTGAAGTTACTGAGACTTTTATTTCAGTATGTTGATGTGCTTTCAACTGCAACTGAATAATGAGTAGGGGTGGGGTTTTATTTTTGCACATCCTCGTAAAAAGGGGTGTGGGTAAGAATATTATGGCTGAAGCGTCAAACTGACAGCAACAGAGAAGCAAACTTTAGTCAAACTTTAATTAAAGATTACCAAAACAAGTTTTTCTTCTGGCAGCACAGTGGCTCAGTGGTTAGCACTGTCGCCTCACAGCAAGAAGATCACTAGTTCAAGTCCCGGCTGGGCCAGTAGGCATTTCTGTGTGGAGTTTGCATGTTCTCCCCGTGTTGGTGTGGGTTTCCTCCGGGTGCTCCAATTTCCCCCACAGTCAAGACATGCTCTATATGTGAATTGGATGAACTAAATTGGCCATAGTGTATGAGTGTGTGTGAATGTGAGAGTGTATGGGTGTTTCCCAGTACTAAATTGTGGCTGGAAGGGCATTCGCTTTGTAAAACATGCTGAAATAGTTGGCGGTTCATACCGCTGTGATGACCCCTGATAAATAAAGGACTAAGCTGAAGGAAAATGAATGATTTAACTTTTCTCCAGCAGATTAACTTGCACGGATGAATTGTTCACCTAAACAAAAACAATGTGTGCTAGCAAACATTGTAAATTCAGATTTCACACAGACTTTGAGTGTGTGTGTTTATTACTCACTCTACACTTTCTAAAGTCTCCACAAGCTGAGTCTTCTGGTCAGGCGCCATCCTTGCAAACACAGTCCCATGAAGCACCAGCTACACCATGAAAACATTGTAAATATCAAATGTGACACACGCACAGAGATACAGTATAGGGGGAATTAGCGGTCTACCAACCTTCTGCAGCAGGTCCTGGAAATGCTCAATAATTACAGCGAAAGATTTTCCACTCATGGCGAAGTGATACTGTTCCTGAGATCTGGACTCGTCCACAGAATGACCATCTTCCAAAATAATCTCCACCTCCTGAAAACAGAAAGCACAAGTGGTGAGAGATCATGAAGCTACAGCTTTGTGCTTCATCAGTTAAGCTAGTGACGGTAATTTATGAAGATTTTTAATGTACACTGCAGTGGCGGCTGGTGTTAAAAAATGTGGAGGGGGGGCGCAAACACCAGAAAAAAATCTAACTGTTGGTAAAGTAAGAGTGTAAAAGCCATTTTTCAGGTGATGTATCAAAAAACTAAAATATGACTAAAGCATACAATAAATGCATCACAAATCAGTTCATTTTAGTTCAATTTGGGTTATCAGTAATGAAGTAATCCAGATAATCAGTAAACGCACACACACACACAAATGTTGCCTCATCACTGGCCAGTAGCACTACTTGAAAATATATTTGCTCTCCTTTTTTTCTGGCTTGAAAATTTCTCAATATCCTTTTGGTTAAAGTCAGTCATCTCAGTCACCAGTCTCTTCTCTATTGACAGCATGGCCAATGCATTCAGCCTCTCTTGCGTCATGCTGTTTGAAACAGCAAACACAGAAATAGTAAAAGGCATGACTTACATCACAACCTGCCAGCCAACTCCGTTTGTCATGACAAGTGCTGGAAAGCCCCGAATATACGCGCGCTCGCCATCACTTGACTACTGGTGAATTTGCAAGGAAGGTCAATCTGGTCCAAGCTTCTTGATTTTTTTTTTCTTCATCCAAACGCCTTGTGAGCGGATATCTTTGCAAAGATTCAACAGAATTTTCCTTCATCTCGAGAAATTGCATTCTAAGCTCTTTGGTGAGAATGGTCCAATCACATAAGGCCAATCATATAAAAACAAATTTGATTCGTTCTAACAACAAAAATGGGAGGGTTCAGGACACAGAACGCTGCGCCACAAAGACAATTTAAAACAGGCCAATTAGAGCTTATCGTCATATCACGTGCATTGCAAAAGTTTGTGTACCTACATAGACAATCATTAGTCCGGCACCCCGCACACATGAAAAAATATTGTTCATACATTTTTTTTCAATAAATGTTAGTATGACTACAATAAATGTTAGAATGTTATAATTAAATCAGTTTATTTTGTTAATATTTGTGATAATAAACATTAACATATTAAAGGGGTCTAACTTGAAGGGGCGGCGCCCCAGCGTCCTCTATTGACCAGCCGCCACTGGTACACTGGCAATCACAGGTTTGGTATTAAGATTTTTTTAATATGTTTTTGAAAGAAGTCTATTAAACACATCAAAGCTTAAATATGACGAAAAAATTAAGGTAAAACAATACAAATTACTTTCATTTTTGTGATGCAGAGCAGAATTGTTTGTCAGCATTATTATTGCAGCATTCAGGGTCTCATAATCCTTTAGAAATCATTCTAATATGCAGATTTAATGCATTAACCGCATACGGTTTGAAGATAATGTTGGAAATTATTCATTCATTTTCCTTTGGCTTAGTCCCTTTATTCATCAGGGGTCACCACAGCAGAATGAACCGCCAACTTATCCAGCATATGTTGTACACAGTGGATGCCCTTCCAGCTGCAACCCAGTACTGGGAAACATCCATACACACTCATACACTACGGCCAATTTAAGTTAATTCAAGTCACCTATAGCGCAGGTCTTTGGACTTGTGGGGGAAACCGGAGCACCCGGAGGAAACACACCAACATGGGGAGAACATGCAAACTCCCCATAGAAATGCTAACTGACCCAGCCGGGACTCGAACCAGCGATCTTCTTGCTATGAGGTGACAGTGCTAACCACTGAGCCACCGTGTCACCCGGATGTTGGAAATTGTTGCTTAACATTTTTTGAAGAAACTCTACATTTTCTTAGGACTTTTTGAACAGCATTTGATTGGAATAACATTGTAAATGTGACATTAACAATATCTTATCATTACGTTATCATTAAAATGTATTAATTTCCAAATATATTGAACATAATGCTGAAGAAATACTACTTAACCAGAACAACAGTATATAATAATGTTAAGAACAATAGCACAATAAGAATAAATCATAATAATGCTGTTTTTGGAAAAATACTGCCGTGATGCAGAGTTCTTCAATGATTTTTAGCAATATTACTGTTTTTCTGTATCAAATAAATAAAAGTTAATACTTTTAGAAATAAACCTGTATATATGACTGGCAGTTTATATTGCATGTCCTTGCGTACTTTATTAGTAACAATAAAGAACAAACTTAAATGATTTACTAATATATTTTATTTTTATTATAATAATTTTTTATCTGATTTAAAAAAATATATACATTTAACTGTATTTTAAAGTTTGTTTCATTGTATATCTTTACATGCAGTTTTTATGCTATTATTTTACCTTTCATTTCTTTGTTAGCACTTTGATCAACTTTGTAGTCTGGCCATGAAACCCCCCGCTTTCGATTCAAGTCTACCTCAGAATATTTTCAAAAAATGCATCATAATGGACATGGAGCACTGCGAGCAGAGGGTGGAGTGGGCGTGGCCAGCAGAGCAGGGGAGAAAGAGGGGAGCAAACAACTGTTGTCAGCTGGCTCACAAAATGACACTCAAACCGTGAGGAGACCCATGATTTTACAGTTTACAAAGTTAAAATGCAAAGAAATAAACAGTAATTTAATACCCTGCTACCAGGGCCGGATTAACCAATGGGCATTATGGGCACAGGCCCAGGGGCCCGTGCGCACTCAGGGCTCCTGCGAGCAATATATATATATATATATATATATATATATATATATATATATATATATATATATATATATATATATATATATATATATATATATATATATATATATATATATATATATATATATATATATATATAGTTTTAGTTTTTTTATATAATTAAATTTAAATAAAATTATATATTTTTTAATAAAATGCTGATAATAGAAAATAATAGAAGACACAACAAATGTATAATATATATTTGTTAATAAATAAAGGTTTAAATGAACATTTCATCCAAGCATTTTTAAAAAAATGTCAGACAGGTGGGCCTTCAAAAATTGATTGGAGAAAGAAGTGGGCCCCAAAGTGAAAAAGGTTGAGAATCCCTGACTTATTCTATAGTCTTTGGCTATATATATATATATATAAAGTTGCAGTTGCGTTCAGCAGTGGTGGGTTGTGTCCAGCAGATGGCGCACTAACCTCTAGTTTGGTGGGCTTATTAGAGTGTTTGCTGGGTTTGTCGGCATAGTGCCAGTTGATTTTGGCAGCCTGTCCGTCCTTTGGGGGCACCGCGTCTGCAATAATGACCAGGTCCAGTGGCTGAATCATGCCACAGTCTCGCGCCACAGAGATGGCCGTCAACATATTGTCACCTACATGAAAAACATGGACAAAAAAAAAAAAACATTGTAATACTCGGTACAAAAAGTGAAATTCCAGGCACATCATGTACCTTTCGGACAATGTCATCTGGCCAGAATCCAGACGTTGCTCATGATTGAAGAGCGGGTCATGTACAAACTCAATCTGCTTACGTTCACAATGCCGCATTCAGCCTGGTCTGAACTTTGGAGCGCTTGGCTGGTAATCTGGAGAGCTGAGAAGCTTATTAGACGAGATTCCAGAAATACCTAATGAATTAAGCTTCAGAGCTCCCAGACTCCTGTGTGTCTGAGGCTGGACAGTCTGAACAGCCGACATCTTCAAACTACAGCGGCTCATTCATTCCTCCTTCACTTAAATGAGGTAAGCAGAGAAAGAGGGTTTGTAGGACAACAACTGACTGTATATGCACAGTAAATAAAAAACTACAGCGGAAAACATTCCTATCTCATGTATATTATGAATAAAATAATCTGGGGTCAGTATGATTTTTTTTAGGGTTCCCACTCAAGACAAGTCAATTGTATGGACATACAGTGAAACTAAATGTTGTGTCTTGCCGGACCACATAGCTACATAAATATACAATCATAAATATGAACACAACACTGGATGTAACAGCTATAATAAACCCATACAGCTAACATACCAGAGTGGTCACCTAACTACTCTACCTGACAAAAGTCTTGTCGCCTATCCAAGGTTTAAGAACAACTAATAATAACTTGACTTCTAGTTGATCATTTTGTATCAGAAGTGGCTTAAATGAAAGACAAAGGCCTCTAGATTATGCTTGTTTTACCAAAATAAAATGTGATCATGCCTTAATTTTTAATTATTTAATTAGGACAGTAAGGTCTGACTTTGCTTAGACAAAAGTCTTGTCGCTTAACAGTGATGTACAGTATAGAATATAAAGTCATGGTGCAGTGGAAAAAGAATGAATATTGTGTATGACTCCCATGAGCTTGGAGGACTGCATCCATACATCTCTGCAGTGACTCAAATAACTTATTAATAAAGTCATCTGGAATGGCAAAGAAAGCTTTCTTGCAGGACTCCCACAGTTCATCAAGATTCTTTGGATTGATCTTCAATGCCTCCTCCTTCATCTTAGCCCAGACATGCTCAATGATGTTCTTTTCTGGTGACTGGGCTGGCCAATCCTTGAGCACCTTGACCTCCTTCGCTTTCAGGAACTTTGATGTGGAGGCTGAAGTATGAGAAGGAGCGCTATCCTGCTGAAGAATTTGCCCTCTCCTGTGGTTTGTAATGTAATGGGCAGCACAAATGTCTTGATACTTCAGGCTGTTGATGTTGCCATCCACTCTGCAGATCTCTCGCACGCCCCCATACTGAATGTAACCCCAAACCAAGATTTTTCCTTCACCAAACTTGACTGATTTCTGTGAGAATCTTGGGTCCATGCTGGTTCCAATAGGTCTTCTGTAGTATTTGTGATGATTGGGATGCAGTTCAACAGATGATTCATCAGAAAAACCTTCCAAATGATCAACTAGAAGTCAAGTTATTATTTGTTGCTCTTACAACTGGAATCGACGACAAGACTTTTGTCAGGTAGTGTATACCATCTACTAACTATACATATACACTATACTAATTATAGAGCGATAATCTAACTATACTAACTAAACATACACATTTATACCATACTACACCTGCCTGTATACTACACATAGTATAAACTCATAGCCAAATGTCAAATTTCCTACTTTTTCCTGACTTTTGCTGACTAAAGAGCTGAATTTTCATGACCTATAATGTACGGAGAAACTAGGCGCTGTTGAGCTTTGCATAATATTGAGATTGTAAATTTGCTTTAGCTCGAATGTAATTTTCATGAATATAATAGCCATTATGAGAACAACAATGGTTCATTTAGCCATAACCAAAACAATTGACAAACAAAAGTCTCTGATATTCCATAACTTGAACATAAGTATATAAGCAATTCCATGCAACAGTCAACCTTGCCATGAAAAAAATTTAATTTTCACCAAAATAGCGAAACCGTTTCGACACTTTTTGCGTAAACAAGTATTTTACAGTACTTTAGAAATACTCAAAAATGTCTCTGTCAATGTTTTCAAACTATTATATTTGATTTACCAAAGTCACACAAGTGGCATTTTTACATCTGTCACATCCATAACGAAGAGCTGTCACATCCATAACGAAGAGCTGTCACATCCATAACGCAGCTTTTTCCTCATAAACGCAAAAATGTCAAACAAAATCAAATCAACAATGCTTGTTCTATAGAGGCAACTCTTATCCTTTTAATTAGCATTGTTTCTTTTGCATTGTGCAGTTTAATTCACAGAATTTCCACAAAGTATGCTGTATACCAGGGTTGTCAAACTCAGATCCTGGAGGGCCGCAGCCCTGCACAGTTTAGTTCCAACCCTGCTTCAACACACTTACCTGCAGGTTTCAAACAAGCCTGATGGACTCAATTAGTTTGATCAGGCGTGATTAATTAGGGTTGGAACTAAAATGTGCAGAGCTCCGGCCCTCCAGGAACTGAGTTTGACACCTGTGCTGTACACTGTAAACTCACAGACTTTTTTTGTCATCCATAACGCTTCTTTATTTTCCACATTTAAAATATAAAAAATGTTTACAGATTGATACTTTCTGATCGCATAAACCTATGGTTCGCTGTTTTGGAAAATATAAACAGTTGCTTCAATATAATGTTAACGCATACTTTCTATGTGAATTTATATTTTGAGTTTTTACTGCAAACGTCACATCCATTATGCTGGAATTGCTCATATACATTTCCATGTCTTTCAATGTCTGGAATAGATTTTTTTTAACTCCATGACCCAGGGGAAACCTGCTTTTATAAGGAAATTAATATGTTTATACAGCAAGCCTGCATTCAGTTGGCAGTGAAGGTAAAAACATTTGTTAACAACCAGTTCTAATTAATTAAGTGATGTCATAAGTAGGGTTGGGTATCGTTTGGGGTTATTTCGATACCTGTGCTAAATCAATACTTTTAACACTTTACACTTACCAGTGCCAAAACCGAACCGAAAAAACTGAACTGATACTTTTGAGTCATAAAATTATGAATTATTTGAGTCATAAAATTATAATTTGACAAAATTACTTTATTTTAAAACTATTTTAATCATTTTAATTGAACAATATAATTAAAGTTTAAAGTATATCATATTTTATGTATTAGAATTGAATTGCATTAATATATTTCTTTTGATCATTTGTTTGTAAGCATGAATGTAGGATTGGCATTATGCAATTAACATTACATTAGCTTACTACTTACCCATGGAAAGGCTGTCATCAAAATCAGGGAACACCTTTTTTCCTAGGATTGGGGCTTGTGACTACGTTTACATGGACATCAGTAATCTAATAATTTGCCTTAATTTGAATTAGACAATAATATGATTAAGGTGTTTACTTGAGTTGCTTTTTGAATGTTCCTTTCATGATCCTGGTTGACATGTTACATAGATTAATTAACGCCATTGCGTCACCAGGCTATATATGTAAAATATAGCCATACTTTAGAATGCTTAGTTTAAGCAAATATGATGAACGCGATATTGCGTGTTGATGAATCTAAAAGGAGTTGCTCACCAAATGCGCTCTACTGCGCACATTGCCTACGTGTGTGCGTGTCCGTATCCCTCAAAATTGTTTAGAATAAATGTTAAGAGATATTGTGACGCAGTGTGTACCTATGTGTGCCTTTGAGGTACCCCTTGATGCTTCTTAAGTCCTTGTCGCAGCACCTGTGGCACTGATGTTAGGCACCGAAATTCATATGCTGATACGGTCCGGTCCATACCAGTTACGTGCCATAATGGCACCGGGTTTCGGTACCCAACCCTATTCAAAAGTGTAATAATGATGTAAAAGTATTTTCTTTCTGTTTTTTTCGCAAGACACTAGCATTCAGCTTAAAGTGCTATTTTTTATCTTGAGGGGCCTAATATTGACCTTAGCTGTTTTGCTTCTATTTGTTGTTGTTTTTTTAGCCAACTAAAAGAAATAAGACTTTCTCCAGAAGAAACTTATTTTGAAAAATGTCCTTGCTTCATTAAACATCACTTGGAAAATCTTAGAAAAAGTTTCAAAGGAGGGCTAATAATTTTATCTTAACTGTACATATTGACACCAAACATAACAATCTTTACCTTATATTCTATATAAACTGTATGTGAATAACCATCATCACAAGTTAATCTCTCCTTATGAAAGGATTATTCAGGAACTGTAACAAACTCCCAGGTTTTCTGAACGGACATGAATGCAAATCAATGTTTTGAATGTTGTCTGTACCTGTGACCATAACAGTGCGAATGTTGGCCCGCCGTAGATCATCCAGCACTCCTGGAGTTTCCGTTTTCAACTTGTTCTGCATGACAATCAAACCCAGAAAATCCATATTTTTCTCGATTTGATCCCTGTAGAAAAATACAAACCAAATCTAGAATGACATCAACCATACAGAGGCACATGATGACAAACCACAAAGCGTGATCTATTTAAATGCCTGGTTGAGTGTATCGTCTTCATGTCCAAAGTAATCTATTATATTGAGCCACGTGTCATTTATTCTTCATGTTTACTTTCACAGACATAACCAACATTATGTGGACGTGTGCTTTTTATCGTTCTGTCATAACTTTGTGGGGTGAAAAAGAACTTATTTTAATATTCAAACTATGTTCTTGGACAGCCAAATTTCAGTGCACTTGAATCAAATATCAGAATATCTGAGACACATGCAGCCTTTTTTAGATTCCGTACCAGGTTAAATAAACTTCAAATTTTCACACAAATATAGAAACAAAAAATAAATAATTGATAATATAACAATAATACTTTTATTTTATATAATAATAGTAATTGCCACGATATACAGCATTACATGTAGTATATAATAATTCCTATAAAAATAATAAATAAAAATAAAAGATCAAACAAAACACAAAACAAAAGATTAAACAAAATAATAAAACAAAAAAACAAAAAAAAGATTCAAACAAAACAAAAAAGAACAAAACAAAATCAAACTAAAAATATGATCAAACAAAACAAAACAAAAAAGATCAAACAAATCTAAATTATACAAAACTAAATATCAAACAAAATGAAACAATATGCTAATTTTCTTTTTTTTCAATGTAACATGCACTTGATGGACGTGTGTGACTGTTACATTTGCATCTCGCACCTTTTGAACTTATGCATTTTTTTATACACTGTGTGAATTTCAACTTCAACTTTTCACACACAGCACTGCTCATTACTGTACATATACAAATACAGAAACAAGATCAAATAAAACAAGATCAAACAAAACAAAGATCAAACAAACAAGATCAAACAAAACAAAATCAAACAACCAAACAAGGTCGAACAAAAAAACAAGATCAAACAAAAAAAAACAACAAAACAAAACTAGATCAAACTAAATTAAACAAAACAAGATCAAAACAAACAAAACAAGATCGAACAAAACAGGATCAAACAAAATAAGATTAAATAAATAAATAAATAAAAATGAAACAAAACAAGATCAAACAAAATAAAACAAGACCAAACAAAACAAGACCAAACAAAACAAGATCAAACAAAACTAGATCAAACAAAATTAAATGAAACAAGATTAAATAAAACAAAACAAAATCAAACAAAACAAAAAACCAAACAAAACAAGATCAAACTAAACCAAACAAAAGAAGATCAAAGAAAACAAAACTAAACCAAACAAAACATAACAAGATCAAACAAAACTAAACCAAACAAAACAGGATCAAACAAAACAATATGCTAATTTTCTTCTTTTTTCAATGTAAACATGCACTTGATGGACGTGTGTGACCGTTACGCTTCTTTTGAAGCACAGCATTTTTTTAGACACTGTGAGAAGTTGAAAGAACTTCAACTTTCACAAGCAGCGCTGTTCATTACGGTCAGTTCCATAGCAGTGGACCAATCAGAATAAAACAGAGAGGGGGCAAGCATTGCAAGTTTCTGTTTACAGATGTTCTGTGACTGTCTGGATACCCTCAAGCTTTATGCTGCACTTTTAAATTGTTTTTTCAAACCATTCCGAAGCATTGAGTCTTACGTTTTCAGAAGCAAAAACACGTTCGGTCTAAGACTGGTGAATTTTCAGGTAATTTCAATACTTTTTTTTTCAAACCATTCTGAACCATTGCGCCTCACATTTTCAGAAGGAAAAATGTGTTCGATCTAAGACTGGTGAATTATCGGGTATTTTCAAAACTTCACAGGCACATTAAAGGGGCACCTATGAATTATCACACATATTGTAAAATGTTATAAAAGGACATTTATATAAACTTTACCTGTTAATGTTCTGCACTTTATGAAATGTAAGTTTGGATTCCAGCCGTCTGTGTGCCAGAGCAATGACCCGAAAGCCCTGTTTGGTGTAATCCTCCAAAACCTCTGCAAAATCCTCTGGTACTGTGAGAAGAGAAAACAGGAAACTTCAATACAAAACAGATTTGAATGTGGAAAAAAGTATGAGATATTATTAACAGATGGATGCTCCACTGACCTGACTCTTTCTTACACAAACTGGCCACCACCTCTGGTGCTCCTTTCAGATACGCGTCCATCCGTCTTTCTCCAATCTGACGAACAACCACGCTCATTCTCTGAAGCGCAGAGGAGAAGGAGAACTGCCGCACGATACCGATCATATATGATGCCTGAGAAGTAATAGAAAGTATAGAAAAGCAGTATGTCCATAATTGAAGCCATAGTATATGTGATTATTCATAGAGATAAAAAAACTAAAATGTACATACCGAGAGCTCATAGAGTTCCGACAGCTCCTGAAAGAAAACCACAAGAGATTGGATGAACAACTAGATAAATATAGGTTATTAAATAAATATTTACAGTAATTATGTTAGTAGATTTTTTTTAATGAATCAATATTATTATTTTTTAATGTTTTAAATACGGTATAAAAATACAATATATATTTTGGCTATTAAAAAAGTAGTACTAATAAATAAATTTAAAAAGTAGTAGTAATACATAAATATTTTTAACAATTGAATTTTTATAAAGAACAGTAAATAGTAATAATTTTAAGTACATGAATCAATAGATATTTCTACAAAAGTTTTAAATGCAAACATCTCAGTTTATAAATATACAAATAAATGAAATCTATTATATTAGCAGTAATAAAACAGGTTATTAATTTATTATCAGTATATCTGGTTAGTACTAGTAGTGAATAAAAAAATAAATCAGTATTAAAAAAAGGTTTCAAATAAAATAAAGAAAAATAAAGAAACAAAAAGTAAATAATTGTATAATTATTTTATATAATAATAGCCATAATATATAGTAATACATGTAATATATAATAATTCCTATAAAAATAAAAAGATCAAATAAAACAAGATCAAACCACAAAACAAAACAAGATCAAACAAAACTAGATCAAACTAAAAAAAACACAAAACAAAAGATCAAACAAAACATGATCAACCTAAACAAAAACAAGATCAAACAACACAAGATTAAACAAAACAAAATCAAACAAAACCAAGATCAAACCAAACACAAAACAAGATCAAACAAAATGAAACAAGATCAAACACAAAACAAGATCAAATCACATAACAAGATCAAAAAACAAACAAACACAAAACAAGATCAAACAAAATGAAACAAGATCAAACACAAAACAAGATCAAATCACATAACAAGATCAAAAAACAAACAAACACAAAACAAGATCAAACAAAACAAGATCAAACCACAAAACAAGATCAAACAAAAACCAAACACAAAACAAAACAAAATCAAACAAAACAAGATCAAACCACAAAACAAAACAAGATCAAACAAACCAAAACAAGATCAAACAAAAACCAAACACAAAACAAGATCAAACCAAAACCAATCACAAAACAAAACAAGATCAAACAAAAACAAAACAAGATCAAACAAAAACAAAACAAGATCAAATGAAACAAGATCAAACAAAACAAGATCAAACCACAAAACAAAATCAAACAAAACAAGATCAAACAAACCAAAACAAGATCAAACTGCAACAAAACAAGATCAAACTAAAACCAAACACAAAACAAGATCAAACAAAAACCAAACACAAAACAAAACAGGATCAAACAAAAACCAAACACAAAACAAGATCAAACTAAAATCAAACACAAAACATGATCAATCAAAAACAAAACAAGATCAAACAAAAACCAAACACAAAACAAGATCAAACTAAAACCAAACAAAATACAAGATTAAACAAAACAAAGCAAATCAAGTCAAAACTGCAGTATTTTCAGATTGACCGCGAAATGCTCACCATGTCCTGTTCAGGTGAGATGACCGGTGGCGGCAGCAGCTGGTTTGGTGGTTTTACATAAGTAAGTTCGATGCGGTCGTGATGAGCCGTCTCTTCTTCTGTAGCTTCAACCAGGATCTAAAAAAAAAAAAAAACACACACACACAGTCAACCCAAACATAGTCTGAACTGATGAGACAGTGCTGTCATTGCTGGCCACTGACCCATCCGGTGGCCTCAAACATCTTCAGGTCAAGTGGATCTCCAGAAAGTTGACCCTCGATCTTGGTCAGCGAGTGACACGTGGCCATGCAGGACACAAACCTGCTCGTCACCAGGCTTTTATCATCCGCTCGTTCCTCTGAATGCTGGAATCTGAGGGAACAGAGCAGAGGTAAAACACAATTACACATGCTAATATGGAAATAATTGAGAATAATATTATCTAGATAATTCTAGAAATATAATTCAAACCTGCTGTCTTCTACCCGCTGAATTCCCCACATGTCCAAACCATCTTCTGTGAGAGTGCCCGTCTGAAACGTCCCAGAATAATAAAACATAAAAAAAAACAATAATAAAATATTATAATAAATATAATCCAATTTTTATGCAAATAATAATAATAATAATTATTATTATTATTATTATTATTATTATTATTGTTGTTGTTAATAATAGTAATAATAATATTATTAAATTATTTAAGATTTATTTCTAATTTAATTTAAATAAGAAGATTAAGAAGTTCTTAATATTGATTATTTTTATTTTGAATTTATTATTTTTAAAATTTTTAAAATTTATATTTTATAATTATTATTAAAATATATATTAATTTGATTAAAACTGCAGTTTATTTTAATCAAGTGCAAATAATGTTATTATTATTGTATTATTTTTGTTAGTAGTAGTGGTAACAACAACAACAACTAATAATAATATTATTAATATTAACATTAACCACATTAATAAAATATATTGGTATATTTGTGCATTAAAATATATTTTTTCTTCCTAATACCGTACTACTTCTACTAATAATAATAACTTAAAAATACATAATTTATTATAGAGACAAAACATAACTGCAGTTTACGTTGAATTAACCCTAGTTTACATGGATCTAAAGAAAGTGAAAAAGAAGTCAAATAATTTGGATTCATTTAAGTCTTCTATTCACCTTGTCGAAGCAGACGAGGTTGAGCTGCCCACAGATGTTGATTCTCTGCGGGCTGATGGAGAAGATGCCCACTTTCCTGAGTCTCCTCTGAGCATAGACTATGCCCGCGGTCATTGCTGCCGGAAGAGCAGGAGGAACAGTGATGGTGATGATGTCCAGAGACTTCACGATGATCTCCTTCACTGGTTCCTGCAGGAAACACACACAACAACACTTTTCTACACTATATTCACTTTCACAGCATAGAAAAATAAAATTGAAAGCAGTGGTCCTCAACCTTTTTATTACCGCAGAACCGGTCAACGATTGACAATTTTACCACTGACCAAAGGGGTGGGTGGGGGAGCGGTGTTTCGTAGGTTGTAGGTTGCTAGGCGACCATCAACCGCTTTCTCAGTGGATGACAAGCTGACAAAACATTGCTGTCGCTCTGATACAAGTTTTATTTACGGAAAAAATTACAAAGCACTGCAGTGTTTGGGTGTTCTGTGTTTGTCTAAGACAATTAGTCTACCAAAATGTGCATATTCCATACAAGCTGAAGCTTATCAGTCAGTTCTTGTCACGTGACTCGCTGTGCGCGCGCGGAATTCATTCAACTGAGTGCGTCTGGAAGGCACGAGCATATCACATCACTTGTGCTATCAATTCACGCACCTCCACTGGAATCAATAAACTTGCACAAACTCCAGAATAGACGCAATATTCAAAACAGCCGCTAAAAGGCTGCTGTCATTTGCGATCTCCAGCAGTTGATCTTCTTGCACAGACATGCTGGATTCACCTGATTCGTTGACAAATGGGTTGCGGATCTATTCCTTGGCAGTTCGTGGGTCCTTCACAGGGCCTTCACAGACGTCTGTTTCTTACTCATTTTGCTGCTTGTGGGTTAAATTTGGGTGCTCAAGTGATCGAGATGTAAGCAAGAGAATACAATCATTTTTCAAAATAAAAGACTTTTCAAAATAAAAGCTCGTTCAGACTCAGATAATAAATAAAACTGAAATAATTAATGATTTCTTGTGCAGCCTGGTACTAATTGATCCACAGACAGGTACCGGTACCCGGTGGTTGAGGACCACTGATTTGAAGTACATTATTTAAATAATTATTAAAAAGAAAGTCTGAATCATGAGATATACACTCATAATTCCAAAAGAAAAAAAGTTAAAACTCTTATGTGGTCATTCAAGATGAAATTACAGATTTTCAAAGTCATAAATAATAGATTTATTCAGATAATAAAAACTAAAATAATAATAAATGCTAAAACGAAATTTCAGATTTTCCAAAAAAAATCCTAACTGTTAAAATTCAGATTTTCACAAAAATAATATCTCATATGTAAATCCAAATATTAAAAATATATATAATTGCTGGCTGTAAAACTGTTAGAACTGAATTCAGATATTACATGTAACATTTTAAAGTCAATGGTTCAATGTAAATTCACTTGTCAAAAATAATATTAATTGCTAGATGTAAATTAAAATATTAAAAAAAAGTCATAACTGCAAGATGTAAATTTCAGATTTCAAAAAAGTAAATAGTACAAGATGAATTTAACAAAATTCACAATTCTAAAAAAGCAAGTAGTAAATTAAAAGATTTAGACCCAGAAATTAAAACCCGGGGGGAATTATAAGATATAAAGTCAAATGACAAGAAAAACTCACATTTCCAAGAAAACACAAGAGAACACAAAGCATAAAAAATACTAGATGTAAAATCAGATTTTCCAAAAAAAACAAAAAAAAAAAAACAAGAGATAAACTCAGATGTACAAGACTTGATGGTAAACTAAGTAAAACATGATGCAAACTCAGAATTAA
The DNA here is from genome assembly GCA_903798195.1 of Danio kyathit. Lineage (NCBI taxonomy): Eukaryota > Metazoa > Chordata > Actinopteri > Cypriniformes > Danionidae > Danio > Danio kyathit. The sequence continues at coordinate 39,205,091 of LR812529.1, forward strand.
GAAAGAAAATCTGCTCAGAGGTGGATCTACACAAATTCTGTCAATTAAACCGCATGCGAGCAAGAGTAAAACCCTGCAGACAGTAAAGAAAGATGGACAAAAACCTGATTTAAGATCTTCATGACCAGTGAGTAGATAAAGACGACGCTGGCGACGGCCACCAGACACAACAGGAAGAGGTAAGCGTCTCTGTACAGCTTGAAGTCTGTGGGTTTGGGGTACAGGATGGACCGGATGAGTTGCCCTTTAGCTGTGCTGAAACCTAGAAATCAAAAACATACACATATCAGTGGAGAAGATTAATAATAGACACTAAATAAAAAAAAAAAAACTGCCTTCTTACTATCTCTGGGACATCACCTAAATCTAAATATTAAGTAATAATTAACAGGAAAAAGTTATTTATAGGCCATTTATTTAAAAAAAAAAAATCAATATTTATAAACATACATATATATAACCTTTTTATCACTGCGGACAGGTTAGTCAATGCTTGACAATTTTACCACAGACCAAGGGGGTGGGTGGGGGAGCGGTGTTTCGTAAATTGACATAAACCGTTTTCATCAATCGCTTTCAACAACCGTTTTCTCAGAGGATGACAAGCTGACAAAACATTGCTTTAACTCTGATACAAGTTTTATTTATGGATTGAATTAAAAAGCACTGCAGTGTTTGGGTGTTCAGTGTATATATATTTGGTGTACAAAAGAAAACTGCAAGATGTAATCTTACAAATGTGAAAAGTTAGAACTATATCAGAATTAAGTCAAAAAAAACATCAACTGTAAAATGCAAACTCAATTTCACAGAAATAATTAAATAAATAAAGATGAGATGCAAAATTCAGAGGAAAAAAGTCATTTTAGAATTTTAGAAAACCCTCAGAATTAAATAAATAATAATTAATATATTTAATTACATATATATATACATATATAGGGGCGACAAAGTGGCGCAGTAGGTAGTGCTGTTGCCTCACAGCAAGAAGGTCGAAGGTTCGAACCTCGGCTGGGTTTGTCGTTTCTGTGTAGAGTTTGCATGTTCTCCCTGTGTTCGCGTGGGTTTCCTCCGGGTGCTCCGGTTTCCCCCACAGTCCAAAGACATGCGGTACAGGTGAATTGGGTAGACTAAATTGTCCGTAGTGTATGAGTGTGGATGAGTGTGTGGATGTTTCCCAGAGATGGGTTGCGGCTGAAAGGGCATCCGCTGCGTAAAAATGTGCTGGATAAGTTGGCGGTTCATTCCGCTGTGGCGACCCTAGATTAATAAAGATTAATAATCTTGTTCATTTTTTGGTGGATAACACTTCTAATTAATCTATTTAATCAAGCACCAACTAATGTTCCTTTCTTACCAAAGATTAAATATCCCATCATAATACGTCACAATACAAGGTAATGTTAGATGTCAGATGAAGTGTGAGCTGACCTGTGCGGACGACCACAGCTTTGACCATTTCTCCAGTGTAGTAGCGGGTCTGGATGACGTTTGTGCCGCAGAAGAGTGTGTGTCTCTTGTGCTCCTCTGTGCTGTAAATTTGGTCTCCATCTGAACCCTTCTTGTCCCGCTCAGGGTTCGGGAGATCAGTCTTGGTGACCGGAACACTCTCACCTGACAGCAGAGAACAGGACATGTAAATATACTCGCTTATCCACATTTTATTTACAAAGACATTTTATTTATAATGCGCTTCAAAAACGACTAGTTAAATATAAGGCTTTAGGGAATTTTAAGACCATTATGAATGAAATTTGAGACTCATACAGGGCGAAATGCTAAGGATTTTTTCCGAATATTCCAGTTAGAAAAGATTTTCACTTACCCTTAAAAAATTATAAAAATTTTATACATTTAATAATACAGTAATAATAATAATAATGATAACAACAATAATTTTGTCTGAATTTTTTTTTTTAAATTTTCAAATATATTCATTCACAAACCCTATAACCCTTAACAAGAATAGAACAAAACATAGCTGTCAATTACTTCAGTCTACAATAATAATAGAACTTTAATAATAATAAATACAGGTCAGGTCAGTATCCTCAGCAGTAAATAAATGGAGAACTGTAAAGCAAATATTGCTGTAAAGACAGTCATTAAATGCTACTTTTAAATAAAAAGTTTTATTGAGATGATTGTTGGTGATTGTATAGGTGTTAATGGCCAGATTGGGTAGCTATACATGACCAAAGGAAAATTAAGACCTGTTAAAAAAAGATTTAAGACCTACAACACAGGGCCACGAAACCCCCCCCCGTCTCAGCAGGGTGTTTTCACACCTCTGTTTTGAAAAAAGTCAGGAAAGTTGGGCGTGTCCAGCTCTGGGAGTGTGGGAGTGTCGGGGGAGGGAAAGAGGATAAGATTTTGCATAGAAGGGAGTTAACATTTGGGCACGCGCTAAGTTTGACAGGAAAAACAAACACAAAGAGGCTGATTTGATACGGCGAATAAGAGAAAAAAATCCTCCGCATTTCTCTGTAACTTATGTACTCGGTAGGTAGCGTCAGAAAGCCGTGTGTATAGACTATCCTGTCACAAATTGCAGCGAAAATCCTGCACGACGGGAATAGTTTGTGTTTACATGTTTACACTCGGAGAGCAGCATTTAAACAAAGGGCAGTCCACTGCAAACACTTACCAAATCTGTAGACAGACAATCAAACTGGAGCGGTGTCTTTTTATTAAAAGGAGACGAGCGGCAAACCAGGATTTCACCATTTCCAGATGAGAAAAGCTCTCGGGTAAAAATGTTCCTTACAAACGCGTTTCTGTCGCGTGTCGCGTGCACTATAATCCACACGTGAGTCCAGCTGCTCTCTCATAGAGGGAAAATGAAAACAAAACCTTCGTTGCAACACACTAATAACACCTACGAATTTTGTCTTGAAATTCTTGTACTTTCACTTGTTTTGGCAACACAACGTGGCGTCTCTCTGCCGTCTGAACAGTGTAAACTGGTAAACAGTCTCCGGAACGATCATGCATATTAATGAAGTTTCACGTCATACACAATAGAGCGCGCTGATTGGTTTGAAGCACGTCTTTCTCATGAATTAATACTGCACACTCAGATACGCAAGAACGTCCTAGAAAAGACAGACAGCCATTCTCCGGCTGGATTTACACCTAAGTATCTCATGGCCGTGACGCAGCTTCAAAAATTAGTTTCAAACCGAACGAGAACGAATTTGCTCAAAATAACGCAAAAACAACCAATTTTCACTTTTTAGTGCAATATATGTGTCCTAATAGTGTTTATAGCAGCGTGGGACACATATATATGACTGTCAACAGCTCAAAAAATGTGTTTTGGTGTTTCGTGACCCTTTAAGACTTTTTAAGGCCTAAATTTTGGCTTTTGACATTTAAGACATTTTAAGACTTTAAGACCCCGCGGAATAGGGGTGTGAAACTACCCTGGTCTCACGATTCGGTTACGATTATCATCCCATCGATTCGGTTCAATTTGATATCTCGGTGCATCAACGATGCTTTCCATACATAATTAGATTTTTTCTTCACAGCACAAGAATTTTTTTTTTTATTAAAATCTATAAATATATTAATATTTATATACTATTTCTAATACAATATTGTCTTTTAATACAAGCAGTAAGATACATGAACTGTACCTTTATTTTGACCTGCTCAAAGAAAACCCTCTTTTTGAATGTATCAAACAAAACTCCAATACATGCACAGAACAACATGAGCATTTATAGCAAATAAACTCATGTAAATATTATCCCGCTTGCTTTTTGATCGCTGTCAAACGAGGTCTTACAGCCCTATGACTGGTCATTGCCTTCACCAGCTCAACAGAATGGGCTGCGATTGTCTTTAAAAATGAAAGCGCTGTTCAACAAATGAGTGACGCGGGAAGAACAGCTGCTATTACAGTCTATATGCGCATAATACGCGGTTAGCACAGGTAATCCATAATAGACACAGTGGAGAAAACTCGCACTTTACTGTGTATTCTACTGTGACATCGCGCATAGGAGATAAATGATGTCAGTACGTAATAACCGGTTATGATCTGTTACTGAACTGATATCGAATTGTCCCCGTCTGCATCGCGGTGCACCGAAGAAACAATTAATTTTGACACCCCTACCAGGGATAACCTGGTAAAAGTTTTATTTGCACTTAAAATTAATTATATTATATTATATTATAATATATAAATTTAATATATTATATTTAAGAATATAAATTTAATATTATATTATATAAATAGATTTAATATAGTTTTAATAATGGCTTCTTTTTGTTATATAAAATTCAAAACTAGGGGAATTACTGCTTTTTAACTCAACAAAATTAAAATATTACACAATTCATTTAAAAATAGCATACTGTGGAATTTAAAATAATGCTTCAATAATATTAAATAATATTAAAAACAGTTTGCCTTTTATAGTTTGTTCATTTAGGCTCATTATTTTTAATAAAATAAGTATATAAACAAATACGAAAAAATCTATTTAAATCAATAACAAACATTTTATTAAGAACACAAACCTTCTGGTTAGCGCAGTATACAATAAATACGTTACATTAATTATAAAAATAGAATTTTAATATTAGCTTTCTACAGTCGATTTAGTAAAATTGTAAATAATTTAATAAATCTGAGTTTTCAAAAAACTAACATTCAGGGTTTCTGCAGGTGTCACCAAGTTAAATTTGAGACTTTAAAATGTTATTCATAATAATCTTAAAAATGTCTCAGACTCATAAAGGGCTAAACGCTAAGGAATTTTTCAAATGACACAGATGATAAAGATTTTTATTTGGCCTATCAAAAAAACATTATTATAATTTAATATATTTAATAATACAATAATAATTCAATAATAAAAATGTAAATATTTTAGCTATTTCTTAGCAAAATATTTTAATATTGTGTAAAAACAAGCAAGCTCTACTTGCATCCATACACGTTTTTTTCCAACATAAACTTTCGTTAAAATAAAATTAAAATAAAAAAATGAACAAATATGTTTTAAAATTTTTAAAAACTATAATAAACTAAATCAATACACAACAATCTGTCCAGCTCGGTGTCCTCAGCAGTAAATACATGGATCAATTTTAAACAAATGTTACTGTAAGGAAAATAATTAAACCATTATGGTAAACTGAATTAAAAATGATCTTTTTAAATAAAAAGTTTAAAGTTTTGAGATGGATTGTTGATGATTGTATGGATGTTGTCCAGGTTGTGTAGCAATACATAAACAAAGGAAAATTAAGACCCATTTAAAATGATTTAAGACCTACAACACAATATTTCAGTGAATATAAGACTTTTTAAGACCTAAAATTTTGATTTTGAGATTTAAGACATTTTAAGACTTTAAGACCCCACGGACAGCCTAAAGATTAAGGCCCTACCCAATTCTATTTTTGTACCCCTAACCCTTCCCCTTGGCCCTTTAAACAGAGTGTGAAGGGGAAGAGCTTCAAAATTGACACCACTACAACACCTGCACACGTCATCATATGTCATCGCAATCTCTTGCTTCATAAGAGATGGCCTAAACATCTGGATTATAATGAATTAGCATTAAATATTAACCCTTAATTTAATCCATAATTGCCCTGCTCCAGTGTGCTCATGATCAATCTTAGTGACATCACACCATGAATCAAGCAATCACCTGTCAGCATGCTCTCGTTAACGATGCAGGTTCCACAGACGAGCACAGCGTCGCAGGGCATGATGGTCCCATTACTAGGAATGACAATGACATCACCGGGCACCAGGTCTGTGGACAGAGCTTCCTCTGTTTCTGAAACGGGTAAAAACAGAAACGACATCACTCATCATTACCCATGATTCCCTGCACAGGAGGCAGAGTGCTGATTCACCATGACAGACTGCACTTAAATTACACACCGCTTTCTCCTCTGCAGACTGTGACTCGAACAGTACTGTGTGTTGCCACCATGTCGTGTAGCATTACATATTGCTGGAAAACACACACAAATAAAGTGTGAAGAACAGATAAACATTCTTCTGGTCAAACACAAACACAGTTATGCAATCTGAACATTAGCATCAACTGTAATGCTGGATATGCTTAATTATCAGCGCCTATAGATGACATGCAATCACAATCGTTACACTGCTATTACAAACAATGTCTTTGTTTTATTATGATTCAGCATTACATTACATAAAACATTTCAGTAGTAAGTAAATGTTTTGCTTTGTGAAATAACTGATGTTGATTGTAAAATTATGTGTTTTCGTTTATTCATTTAGGTGTTTTGTCTTTAAAAGAAAATTACTCTTTATGGTACACATATTATACAATAAATATGTTGCAGGTTAAACAAAACAATGTTGAATTTCAACACTGGCTACTTAGTTAAGTTTTTATCTTTAAAAAAAATTATTCAAACAAATCTTTATTTGTTTATTTATTTATTTTAGGCAATATTTGAAGTGGATCAAAACCTTTAAATCAAAGTTGCCCTAAAACTATTGACAACTTTATTAAATAAATAAACAATAAATAAACAATAAATATTTATAAAATAAATAAAATTAAACACCCATTGTTGTTTTAGGATAATTCTGAAAAACCTTTATGATCCAGTTCAGAATTTAACTGCAAATATTAAATAAATAAACAGAAAAATAAAATAAAATAAATAATTATATAAATGAATTACATTAAATAAATTACACAAAATAAATAAAAATAAACATAAATACAATTAAATGTAAATATAAATAAATAGATTAGTTAGTTAAAATTTAGTCAATATTTGAAGTGGATCAAAACCTTTAAATCAAAGTTGTAAATGTAAGTTGTCCAAAGTTGTGACTACTTTATTAAATAAATAAACAAATAAATAAATAACAATAAACATATAAATAACAATAAATCAATATAAATAAATATAAATAACTATGAATAAATATAATTAAATAAAAATAAATTAAATACAAATAGATAAAATTAAATAAGTAAAAAAAAAACCTTTTAGATTCACTTCAAAATTGGACAACTGTATTAAATAAATAAAAATAAATAAATACATAAAATAATAAAATAAATTACACAAATAAATAAATTACAATAAATAAATAAAATAAATACAATTAAATATAAATACAAATAAATAAGTTGTTATTTAAAGTTTAGTCAATAGTTGAGGTGGATTAAAACCTTTAAATCAAAGTTGCCCTAAAACTACTGAACACCCATTCTTGTATTAGGATAATTAGAAAACACTTTTTGAACCACTTCAAATGTTGATTACTGCATTAGAAAAAACTAAAATAAATAAAGCAATATTTAAATAAAAAATTATAAAGTACTATTTTGAAATATATAAAGTAATATTTAAATATTTAATTAAAATACTTTAGAATACAAAATGTTTTGTATGTATGATATATATTAAATATATTAAAAACTTTATTAATGAACAAAGGTCAAATTTACAAACATTTTTATTTGATCTGTATTTATAATTGATTTATATCTTTAAAATATTTTAATAATTAAAATGTATACATTTCTATCGTATGCACAATGTACAATACACTACACATACTGCAAAATAAATAGTGTGTTCAATATAAAATAGCACAGAATTTAATTAGATATTTTTCAGTTAACAGCGATTTGGAAAAATGTCACAAAATGCATATTTACAACTCCTTTGCACTGAAAAGCATCATTACAGACGTAAAATGCAGATTCTACTGTTTTTACCATGCTTACCTTCTTAATAGTGTAGAGAGAGGTAGCTATTGATATGAAGGACATGACAACTATGGCCATTGCGTAGTAATAGTATTCATCTGTACACCACAAAACAACACTGAAGAGCTGGAAGATGTAAAAAGGATTGAGGACCTGGGAAAGAGAAAGAGAGACGAGTTTCAGTTCCTTCATTTCATCTTCCTGACTAGACATTTTTTTCACAAGAGTGGAGTCAGCAGATTCACATTGCACTCGTACCTCCTTAATTAGCAGCTTGAAAAGAGAAGGCACTTTCACATCGATTTCATTCAGACCAAAAAAATATCTCCTAAAATGGGGAGAAAAAAAGACAATGTGAGATTTGTACAATCAGTTCAACTATTATAAGATTTTACTACAAAACTGGATTAAAAAAAAAAAAAAAAAAAAAAAAATTTATATAATTATATATATAAATATCTATTTATATAGATAAAATAAATCAGTTATTAGAAATGAGTTATTAAAACTATTATGATTAGAAATGTGTTGATATATATATATATATATATATATATATACACACACACACACACACAGTACATATATATAGTTGAAGTCAGAATTATTAGCCCCACTGTTAATTTTTTTTCCAATTTCTGTTTAACGGAGAGAAGATTTTTTTCAACACATTTCTAATCATAATAGTTTTAATAACTCATTTCTAATAACTGATTTATTTTATCTTTGCCATGATGACAGTAAATGATATTTGACTAGATATTTTTCAAGACACTCCTATACAGCTTAAAGTGACATTTAAAGGCTTAACTAGGTTAATTAGATTAACTAGGCAGGTTAGGGTAATTAGTTATTGTATAACGATGGTTTGTTCTGTAGACTATCGAATAAAAATATAGCTTTAAGGGGCTAATAATTTTGACCTTAAAATGGTGTTTAAAAAAATTTCAAACTGCTTTTATTCTAGCCGAAATAAAACAAATAAGACTTTCTCTAGAAGAAAAAATATTATCAGACATACTGTGAAAATTTCCTTGCTCTGTTAAACATCATTTGGGAAATATAAAAAAAAAAAATAAATTCAAAGGGGGCTAATAATTCTGACTTCATATATATACATATATATATATATACATATACATATATATATATATATATATAAGTGGTGTAACGGTTCACAAAAATCACGGTTCGGTTCGATATGACACAGTGCTGTTACAGTTCGGTATGTTTTCGATACAGCAAATAAAGAAAAAAGCCAGAGGATTTCTCTGATTGAAATCTTTTTAATGTATTAAAACTAACATCATAAAAGCATGATCTCTCTTCTTTTTTTTTCTTTTTTGAACAGTGCTGTAAAGCTATACTTCTGGGGTTTCTGCTTAGCAGCAAATAAAACAAATCCTTCTTTATACTCAAAACCAAAAAGCTGCTTATAAAAATAAATGTAATATTTTAGTAGTTAGAAAAGAACAGTTTAGTGTTTATATGGAACTCAGTTTCAATCAATTTTTAAGTAATTTTTTATTTTCAGAAAGTGTCCACCTTTTCTTTAGACAGCACAGATCTGCTTGATTTGACTGTCACCTGACATTTCAGTGGATCTGAAAGCAGGAATTATTATCTGACTGAAATGGGCTTATGAAGGAATAGTGTAACGGGGCTCTATTACATTTAACATTTTGTTAAAACCCGAAATTTCCACTACTGATTAAGGTCTCATATTCACAGCTATAAATGTACCGATCGCCTCGGTGATTTGTTTTGCCCTGTTCGAATCTGTAGAAATTGCCTGTCTGAATGCTGCGGGGATAGTTGCATGTAGTGCGCGTGTCTAGTTTTCGTCTAATTTCAGTTAGTGATTCCATGATATTAGTAGCTATGTTTCCATCCACCTATTTTTATGCACATTTTGGAGATGCGCATAAAAAAACGGTTGATGGAAATGACATGATGCGCATGAATTTAGAAAATTTGCATAAAAAACATGAGCATAACTGAGTAGGATTCGATAGGAAAAGATGCACATTAACTACGATGGAAACACTTCTACCGCACAAATTCCAGTTATAAGAGATCATGTGATGATAAAAATGTGTGTAAATGGACAAACCAGCAGGCGGAGCACATTATAAACCATCTGAAATGTTGTTTTTGTCATTCTAAAACGCCTTACTGTTTAAATATCAGTGTTATATTATTAATGACATCCAGAATCAAAAGCGTCTGACACCTTCAAACGCCACCGCGGGTTCACTGTGTGTCAGGCTTGCCTTCCGAGGCGCAAGTCATTTATTAGATGAAGAAAAGATTGACGCAGCTACTCCTACTGCAGCAAATTCAGTTTTTACTGTTGATATTTGCCGCCAGTTAATCAGGAAGTGACGGTTTTGTTCGCTTTGACTCGTTGGATGGAAAGGCAGCTTTACTCGCACGTCTTTTATGCGATAATCCAACAACAGTGTTTTTTTTATCCACCACTCTCTTGCCATCACCCTCATAACTTACAGGGAAACCAAAGTGCTCCCAAACCCCAGACCCGCTGTTGGTTATAGGAGGATTACATTAATGTTAGCCATTTTGCGAGCTAGTGCAGCATGTGCCTGACTGGAGTAGTGTTTGGAGGTGGGCGGGGAAGGCAGCATGTTGCCTGTCACGTCCAGGGTCATGTCATTTGAGATGACTTGTTGAGCGTTGTTGCACTGAAAACATTATATTCTGTACACTTATTCTCTTTTATCTTTTTAGAAATTTGCCTGAATTGTTCGGTTTGTAATGCGTACCGAACGGTTCAATACGAATACGCATATCGTTACACCCTTAATATATATATATATATATATATATAAAATAAAATATAAAATAATATAATATAATACAATATAATATAAAATAATATAATAATACACGGATAGATGAATGGATGAATCAAAATAATAAAAATAGCAAAATCATAATCGTTTAATATTGGTCATTATAGCGGAAAAAAAACTTGAAAACTCATTTATTGAGAGAAGTCTCTTTCATTATTATTCCAATATTTAACATGGTCTTTAAATCACATAAGTTGGGCCATTTATGTCTTTTTAATAAAGCAATGCTGAACATTAATTAATATTATATCTAAAAGAGTACAATATAGCATGCATTAATTGCTCAAATTGTATAGAATTGTTTTTAATATTGGGTATTTATTGGCTAAAGGCACAACTTAAAAATATATATTCATGCTATAAATATTAAATATATTCTAAATATTTTCTAAATATTCTTATTCTTAATGTTTACATCCATTTATTTATTTATTTTATTAACACACACACACATAGACTTCTTCCTGTATCCGGGTGAGGACTCTCATAGACATAATGATATTTCTACTATACAAACTGTATATTCTATCCCCCTACACCAAACTAACCCCAATACCCTCACAGGAAACAATCTAAACAATCAAATTTAAACATTTTTAAAATACTACGATCTGTGTGATAAGCACGTTTACCCATGAGGACCTCAATTTTGGTCCCCAAGGTGAGTGACATGTCCTTTATGAGCCTGTGTGCAATTTTACATAATTCTTACACAATTACGTATTTTAACATTTTAATAAATTCTATATATTTATTATAAAATCTAAACTCTAAATTACAAAAAACTAAACAATGAAATAATTTCTTCGATTGAGAAATAAGTTCCAGCTGGAAGGGCATCCGCTGCATAATAAACATATGCTGGATAAGTTGGCGGTTCATTCCGCTGTGGCGACCCCAGATTAATAAAAGGACTAAGCCGAAAAGAAAATGAATGAATGAATGATTGAGAAATAAAGGTGTGTATTAATGAAAGACCTGACCTGTACTCCTGCTGGTTCTTGTTGAGTCCGGCGCTGTGCTTTAAGTGAATGGATGAGCAGCTGATGTTCAGATCCTCCAGGCCTCTGCACAACACAGGAGAAAACTGCTTTAACAACATCACCATCATCATCATCATCTCAGAGTATCATTCCCCCACACATCATACACACACACACTTACTTCAATACTTCAAAGTTCTGTATGGTGTCGTTCCAAAAGTACTTTGTGCTGTGGAGGGTGAAATAGCGGATCTATAAAAAAAATAATAACAATAATAAGTTATTTATTCAATCACTAATGATGTTTAAGCCAAGACTTTGATTTTTTTTGGCTTTTCCACTTGTAATGTCAAGAAAACATCCAAAAATGCATACAAGTTTGTTTCTTGCACTTTATTAGAATTTATTTACATTTCATGTTTTTAAAAGAGCTTTTTTCCTACACTGAATGCTAAATGCAAAAACTTCTGCAGATCTTACAAACAGAAAACTGTATTGTTTTATTAATATTTACAGTTGAAACCAGAAGTTTAAATACACTCTAAAAAAAGGAACAACCATTTTTTTTTAAATGTCTGATGGTAAATCATACTAAACGTTTACTATTTTGAGTTTGTTAGGATTACCTAAATCATTTACATTTGCTAAATGCAAGAATAATGAGAGAAATTTTTTTTTTGAGAATTTATTATTAATTTCTAGACAGTCAAAAGTTTACATACATTTCCTTGGTATTTTTATAGCTTTGCTTTTAAACTGTATAACTTTGGTCAAATGTTTTGGGTATCTTTCCACAAGCTACTCACAATAGTTTGAAAGAATTTTGGCCCATTCCTCCTGACAGAATTGGTGTCAGAACTGAGTCAGATTTGTTGGCAGTCTTGCTCGCACAAGCTTTTTCAACTCTGCCCACAAATTTTCTATAGGATTGAGCACAGGGCTTTGTGATGGCCACTCCAAAACATTCACTCTTTTGTCCTTAAAGCACATTTTAACTAATTTGGCAGTATGCTTAGGGTCATGGTCTGTTTGGAAGACCCATTTGTGGCCAAGTTTTAATTTCCTGGCTGATGTCTTGAGATGATGCGTCAGTATTTCTACATAATGTTCTTTCTTCTTGATGCCATCTATGCTGTGAAGTGGACCAGTCCCTCCTGCAGCAAAACAGCCTCACAACATGATGCTGAAACAGTTCAATCTTAGTTCCATCAGACCACATGACATGTCTCCAAAAAATATTCTATTTCCCAGTGTAATTTAGCAAATTGTAATCTGGCTTTTTTGTTGATTTTGGCTTGTTGATTTTCCCATGTTGTCACACAAGGAGGCAGTGTGTTTGAGATTTTCCTTAAATACTATTCTACAGTTGTGCCTCCAATTAACTCAAATGTTGTCAACTAGCCAATCAGAAACTTCAAAACCTTGACACCATCATCTGAGATTTTTCAGAGGCATAATAATCTTATTGTATGTAAACTTGACTTTCAAGAAAAGTTATGACAATTTCTCAAAAAAACATCTCCTTGATTAATCTGCTATTAAGCATAACAGAAACAAATGTGATAATCCTAACTTACCTAAAAGAGAAAAAGTTTAGTCACATTAACATCTGACTTTTTTTTATAATGGTTATGTGCCTTTTTATACAGTGTATGTAAACTTCTGGTTTCAACTGTAATCTTATAAAGCTTTTTTTGACTGTTCATTGTATTTTCTGAATTATGGAGTGATAAAGAGACTCCAAAATCTCCAAAACTCGAATATGCAAAAAAAAAAAATTAAATAAGACTTTTTAAACCAAACTTCATTTAATGTTCAGATTTGTGTGCTAAAAACGTATGTAAATCCTCACATATATAATTCAATCCCTCATTTGCATGTTTAAACATAACATTTTAGAAAACTTATTATACAAAAATGCCATTCCTAATATAATAAATCAATTTGGAAGTATAGTGATATCTATTCGATTTTTATTTTAGATCGATTCACCATTTGTATACATAATTAGTATAGTGTGGGCCATTTATATAAACACACCTTAATAAATTACATAGACAATTGCCTTCAGATGACCCCAAAGATAAAAGTCTAAGGGGGTCAGATCGGGAGACCTTGGGGGCCATTCAACTGGCCCACGACGACCAATCCACTTTTCAGGAAACTGTATTCAGGAAACCTTTCCCATTTTATTAAGGTGTGTCCATATAAATGGCCCACCCTGTATACATAGTGAAAAGTGTGTTATCATTTACTCATCCTCCAGCGTTTCAAAACTTTTGGTTATATACTGATCCGTTACATACTAAAGAATTTTGGGACAAAAGCAGCCATTAACTTCCATAATGTCTTTTTAATCCTAATATGGATCTCAATGGCTGCTTTTTTCAACATTCTTCAAAATATCTTGTTTTGTGTTCATAAAAGTTTAAAACCACTTGAGTGTGAGTAAATATTCATTCTTGGGTGAACGCTCTCTCTTTAAGCTTGATGAAGGAAGCGGAATTCAGCTTTAAAGGAGGGTAAAGAAGGACCTGCACTTGCTGGCTTTCTGCACTCCTGCTGATTTTGTTGTGGGTGGAGTCAGTCATGCTGTGGGGGTGGTCATTGGCCTGAGGGGAGGCGGTCTGGGAATTCAAGGTGTCATAGGGGTTCTTCCCAGGAGCCAGCATTATCCGGACCTTCGCCCGAAACCAGCGCTTAAATTCATCCTGCAGATCAACACACACACACAAAACACTGGCATTAACTGTTACATATATTACTAATTAAAACAAGTTCTGATCTTAAAAACTGAGCTGCATTTAAAAAAAATAATATGAAAGAAAGTGACCACTAAAGGTTTAAATTAGAGTTTGTTTACATCAGTTACATCACCACGTTCCTGGAGGCCCACCAACACTGCATGTTTTGGATGTCTCCTTTGTCTGTCACACCCATTGCAGGTCTTTTAGGGCGTACTCACACTATGTACAGTGCCTTGAACTGGGCCGAAGCACGCTTATCCCCCCTCCCGTCTCCCCCGACAGCCAGCACTCATATTGCATTCGGGCCTGAGCACGCTTACGTCATTGATGAAGCGCTCTCGCTCAGCACAGTGGAGATTTCTTTAGGTTTATCGTTTTAATATTTTGCCGAAAAGATCAGCCACTTTTGACGCTCATAAACAATCATAAAGTCCTCCGTGCTGCAGGAATTAGGAGGTTTGCTAAAGCTGCAGCTGTCGTGCAGTGAGAGGTTTGCGTCTTTAATAATCTACGACACTTTGAGTTCATTGAACAGTAAGAATGATTAATAAATCCATAAATAATCAATCAATAAATCCAGTCCCTTAAAAGTCACGTCTCACCTTCAGTTTCAGGCTCAAGTGAGCCCAAGCGAACCGCGCTCTGGCACACCTCTTCCAACCGGGCCAGGGCCAGCCAACTAAACCGTGCCTGAGACCGATTTAGAGCACTCACACTTCTCAAGCGATCCAGGAAACGGGCCTGGGAACGGTTCGGATAGCATAGTGTGAGTACACCCTCGATCTCTGCTAATGAGCTGATGATCTGAATCAGGTGTGTTTAAGAAGGCATGGAAAACGTGCAGAGCTGGTGGTCCTCCAGGAACAATGTTGAGAAACACTGGTTTACACAATGCCACTGTTATGAATTTATTAAGTATCTTTATATTTAATTTTTCAATATCCAAGACCAAAATAAACTATATAATCTGCTTAGAATTTAGTATAAGTCAATAAACAGAAGCACAATTAATTTTAGATTTAGGGTGTGTGTATGTCTGTATTAAAAGAAATAAAGTACAATTTTAATTATTTGACATATACGACATATACGAGAAAAAAATGCCTAAAAAAAGACAAAAATCTCAATTCAACATTAAGAGAACAATAAAAATGTTATAGATAATTCACTACTTTGAATTTGCTGTGAAGGCTTACATATTGCAAAGTTTTATTAAACAAATTCAGTCAAATTCACTCAGTACAAGAAATCCAAGGTGACATTTGGTTACAAAATATAGGATTGCGTAACTTTAACAAGCAACATACCCACAAACTGATTTCCAGCTCACCACTGCACTGTAATTATGACCGGCAGCCATTCATAAAAACATGACGTCTGCAGCATTAACTGTACACTGTTATCTTAAATACTGTGAAGATGAGGTATGTGAAGTATTTATTCTTCCCTATATGAAGTCAAGTAGAGGCGTGTGCTCAGATAAAGCAGAAGTTATCAAATTGTACGCAGAGCATGATAAGACATGAATGGTGTTTCAAGAAACTCAATTACCATGACATCTAAATGGTTACTTTTTTATAATATCTTTAGTTTTATTATTCAATTTTTTGGCTTATTTGTAGTTTAAACCTGATTTTGTCATGTCAGTCACTTTGAATGTTGCCTTAAAATCCCTTTTTTATGAACAAAACCTCCAATTTTTCTTTCAGGTCAGTGCTACATTGTGGTCAAAAAACATCATGAGATATCAAAAAACTGCTAAAAAGCTTTTTAGAAAAGATTTTTCCTAATTGTTATGAATGATCCTGATAGATTTTTTGCATCATGGCAAAAACATCAACATTAATTAAAGACAGTATGTAGTATTTGACCACTAGAGGGCGTGTGTTCACAACAAACAAAGGCTTGTGCTGCGTCCCAATCCGCATACTATCAGTCCTAAATAGTATGTGAAAATGGAATTAGTATGTCCCAAATCGTAGTATGTTGAAAAGAGTATGCCAAAAATTCCCGGATGATTTACTATTTCCGGTCAAAATTTTAAGTGTAGAAACGTCCATACTCTAACCGCTGATATTACCCACAGTACATTGTGCGTTGGACGTGAATCCGACTAGAACTACAAAACGCGGGTGAAAAGTGTAAACAAACTACAAACACGATGGACGCGCGAGACCATCCGTCAAGCAGAGAGGCTTCAGTAATGACTATTAGTTAATATCTAGCCCACTGGAGAATATTTAAATGGTGTTGTCTGTGTTATATTTCATCTGAAACAGCAATACTGAACTTATATAAAGACGTGTTTGGACATTAGCGTCTGAATGCAGAATTATCCAAAGACCTGAGGAGATTTCTCTGCATGAAAGACTCGTGAATGGGAGATTATCCTGCTGCTGCTTCTCCAATAAGGTAGGAAAT
The DNA here is from genome assembly GCA_903798195.1 of Danio kyathit. Taxonomy (NCBI): domain Eukaryota; kingdom Metazoa; phylum Chordata; class Actinopteri; order Cypriniformes; family Danionidae; genus Danio; species Danio kyathit. The sequence goes on from LR812529.1 coordinate 39,221,854, forward strand.
TAAATACGACAGAAATGTGGATGATTGACAGGGCTCTTAACTAAGCAACACAACTGTTTAACGAGGAAGTAGTATGTCCCAAAGCTTGCATACTCTTCTGTTACACACTGAAAAGTATATACTTTTCCTTCACAAAAAAGTACATACTTTTAGGGCGTAGTATAAGTATGCGAATTGGGACGCAGCAATAGTCTTATGATGCCGCACTGTTGGCATGGCGCAAAAAACAGATCCGAGGCCTCATTTTATCATCTCTTTTGTATACTGCCACCAAACATTGTGTGTCATAATCATGTCGATTTAGGAGAAGCCACCTATTGGTCAAAAAAGGTTAAACATTAAATTAAGAGTATTAGTGATTATAGTTATTAATTATATACACTCTTTACAAGTGTTAGACTGATTCTCCCTGCCATCCTTATACAGCGTTCACACCAGACGCGGATAAAGCTCCAATCGCACGAATAAAGCATCGCAAGTTAAGTGTTTAGTGTGTTTGGCATGCGAATCGCTCAAGTTGTAAACATCATGCCGCGTTAACCAATCATAAACTTGCTCTTGTAGGGGAGTGATTATGACGTAGTGCCTGTTGTTGGTGTCCCGAGGGGAAGTCCTCTTGCCGACACCGGACAACTGTTCATCAATCTGGGCTCGGCTCATGGCCCATTCACACGGGGCTTCAGCGCCAACGCTTGACAGAGGGCGTGTCTAAAGTTGGGGCTGACGCGATCGTCATAGCAGCGTCAGCCAATGAAATTAGTCAGCAATAGGCCACTGTCTGAGCTGGTGCATTTGCATACAGCGATCTGATTGGCTGACGCTTCCATCGGCGCTTGAAAAGTTGAGCAAGCCCCAACTTCTGCAGCGAGCAACGCCTCTGAAGCGGCGCCGACGGATCCACAATGCAGTTCGGCAACGCCTGACGTCACCCATTCAAAGTGAATGGGAAGCGTTGAAGCTTGTCTGGATTTTCTGGACAGTGTGAAGCACCGCTGAAAGCCTCCATCAACCAGGTATAGTTTCTGGAGCTGTTAAACTCAGAGCTGGGTGCAACTCTGAAAGGATCCCCGAACAAATCTCCTTTCTAAAGCACTAGTGTGAGCACAGCATTAGCCTAGTGACAATGTATGAATTTTAGTCTTTTTTCAGTAAAATCATTTAAAAATATTGATAGATTACTCAAAAAGCCAGTAGATAAGGAGTATATTCATATTCACTGGTCTATTCATTTAATTTTTATTAAAATCCTAATACTTGGAATGCTTAATTTGACGCATTTAATTCTTAAACACTTTATTTTTGTGCGAGTTTCTAGAGCAGTGAAATGCTATTGTCATGTATATTCATTTTATTTTTGTTTTTATTAAAACATTAATATTTGGAACGTTAAATTTGACATTTCATTCTTAAACAATTTATTTAAACTCAAACTTGATTATTATTTTTATTAAAACACTATTGCGTTACACTACAGGTCATGAGTTCCTCTGCAATAGTCATATCGAAGGATCTGCAAAGTCGAGTTGGGATTAACCACAATTGAAAACATACTGTGTGTGATTTGTGGATTCACTGCAAAATTGAACTAAAGTTAACAAACATGTTTATCATTTGCATTTGTTTTTAAGGCCTGTGAGCATTTCAAGCCAGTTTAAAACATTCATGCAATAAATTATAATCCTTGTAACTTTAAGATTAATTGTATTAATTCAATGTATAGGCCTGCCACGATATCTATTTTTTGTTGTATGATATATTGCACTTAAATATATTGTAATGAACTATAATATTGTCATTTTAAGGCTATTTTATGCCACTCATTATATAATATATGATGCCAGAATGAAAATATAATATCATCACAATGCAAGTACACTCTTCCAAAGAACAATTAATATTTTATTCTTAAGAATATTTCATTTAATTATAGTCATTTTAGCAATTTAATAATGAGGCATTGGAATCAGAATGTGAAGATGCATATCCTAAATAAATAATAATAAATGTAACAAAAAAGTGCAAGGTAAAAAAATAACAGAGGCTGCGATATCTTTTTAGTTGTCAGACACCCAAATAAAAATATACTATAGTAATTTATAGTAAATACTATAGCGTTTTTTTTAACTATACTGACACTGACACTTCTAATAGAGATAGAGATGTTGCACAATCACCTAAAATGTTGGTTTTTATGTATGGCTGATATATATTGCATCACCAAAAATGACTGACGTCATGTTCATGTGTTGTGAGATAAAGACCATATACTGATTTTTGTGACAGGCCTAAGGATATAGACTATACAGTGTTATTTAACATGCGTTTATTGTTTTGCCTGAATACTGCTACACTTCCAGAAATCCATACAATTCTGTGCATTTGCATCTTTGCTCGACTGTATTTAACAATGCTAGCGAGTTGGTTTATTATATTTGTGCAGATGCAGTATAATACAAAATCATCCCAATCAATCTAAAATGATGAACTATTTCCAAATAAAGCTATTCATTTCAGCTGGTTAAAGTATACTCAATATCGCAATATGTATTGCAAAAAAATTCCATATTTCAATGTTACTTGTTTCCAATATCGTGTTTCACTTGTTTTGAATGCTTAATTTGACTAAGGATGCACCGATCCCGATACTTGGATCGGCTATCAGTTCGATACCGCATATTTTTGCTGGATCAGGTATTGGCCAGCCTATATTCTGAGTAATTTATAAGCCAACAAAAGCCATGAAGGTAGCCTATTATAAGAGCCTAGAAAGTTGTCATGTAGGCCTACTATATCCCAAATGTTCTGAAGCCATTCTATAGTTTAATGTGAAGTACAGATGAATATTCAAGTGGTTAAATTCATGTTCAGTTCAGCGCTTCCCGCCGCGCCAGTCACTCATTCTTCATTCATTCACAATTCAAACTGCATGTCACGTTCATGACAAATTCGAAAAACTTTCTCCAAGACTATTTGTTCCTATTAGTTTAAATAATCAGTGGAGAAAATCATTTAGTTTAGCATTAAATGGGTTCGTTTTGACCTGCAACAAGGAGTTCATTGCGGTTTCTAAATCATGTTGCGCTGTGTCTGTTAGATCAGCAGATCACATACGCAACACTGGACTAGAGCGAATTATTACCTGCTCTTCACACACAAAGTAGGCCTACCTGAAATTATAAATTAGAAAAGGCTCAATAATACATTGGACAGATCCTCAACACACTGATTTCTTCCCTTTGTGCTTCTAAGTTTGGAGGTGTCCACAGATACCGGAGGGCTGCATGCTGTGTCTCAGTGATGCATCAAGTGCTTCATTTACGCACCGGTTGAGCAGACGTGATGTGAAATTATTCTCACAATGAGTTTCTGATCTCTCATCCTTCCGACAGAGTTTATTCTTCCGAGAGGAATACTTTAAGTGCTGCGAATAGTTTGTAAAGCTTGGCTCATTGTGGTCAAAGGAGTTGATTACTTTAATAAAAGTGAAACTGACAGGCGCATATGGATTGTCAACAACAAAAAATGATTCAACCTAATTTACTATTATTTATTTATTTATTGCCACATCAGCAACTTATGGCTATTTCATGGCAAGATGAATATAAATAAAAATATTACATGATCAAAACGAATTCGTATTACAATAAAAAGTTACTTCGATAAATATATAAAATATAAATAAATAAAATTCACACAAAAACATATTCAAAGTTAAATATGATTCTTCAGTTCAATTTTTGATAAATAATTTAAGACTCTTATTGGTGATACCTTTTTAAAAATGTCCATCAAAGTACTTTCTCCTTAAAAAATTTTTGTCTAATTGTATTAAAACTTCCACATTCCAACAAAACATGTTTGATAGTAAGAGCAGCCTGGCAGTAATTATATTTAGGTGGGTCTTCGGTATTGAGTAAATACAAATGAGTCAACCTAGAATGTCCAATTCGACATCTAGTATAGACAGTTTGATCATTGATTCAGCCTAATATAGGCTACTCTGAAACTGAATATGTTGCTGTAATTCACGGCGAGATTAGGCGAGGTAATGTTTACTAAGTAAAACTGGCCTCAGACAGTTTCGTTTAGTCTATGTCAAACCTGCAGGAAAACATCAGGCTTTGCTAAAAGCCAACAATTCCGGTCAATAGTGGTAGCCTATTACAGATTTCAAATAAAAATATTCATATTAAAAAAGGAACCAAAAGCTGAACCACAACAGATCCTATCAATGTCGTAAGCAATGCTCAAATAATGTAGCCTCGCTTACAGCAAGCATCATGTTGTAGATTGTGCCATCTGTCATATAGGCTACAGCAGGCATATAGTTCTGTTATTTTTACTAAAGAAGATATATTATTTGAGTTTATAAATACTCAATTTTGGTATTGAGATCGGTTGGTAAAAATGGTCTCGGTGCATCCCTAAATTTGACATGTTTAATTCTTACACGCAGTACTTTCTGTTTCTACAGTAGAGAAATACTATTGTCATGTGTCGCAATCTGCAGCAAAGTATAATGTAAGATCTCCACGCAATCCAGAATATCTTACCCAGACACTATTCCAGAACAAATTAAAATAAAAGTGGATTCACTGAGGTCTAATACATACAGTGCTGCGTAACAGAGCGACTTCTGCGTCTCTGACAGTGGTCCGTGTGCACGTGGCCTTCACACACCACTCAGGCATCCAGTAGAGTAGCAGGAAAAGAAAACCACCAGTACAGAAACCACCACAACACACCAGAACCAGCTTCCACCGGCACAGACGAAACCCTCTCAGCTCCTGCAGAGAGAGAGATCATGAATGAGCTAATGTACTTTTAGAGATTTTTATTTTTTTAAACCAACATAACCACACACCATCTCATCCTCCAAACCCCGGTTGACAATCTTGAGATCTTCCTTCTCCATCCTGATCTTCAGTCCTGGCTGAAAAGTGCTGCGCTCCTGCAAACACACATAGACACATGCAGAGATCACACGCTAAGAGTGTGTGTGTGTGTGTGTGTGTGTGTGTGTGTGTGTGTGTGTGTGTGTGTGTGTGTGTGTGTGTGTGTGTGTGTGTGTGTGTGTGTGTGTTGTACAGTAAGAATTGTGTGAGGCCCAACAACAGCTGTTATAGCATTGGGTTGTATTGAAATCCAGCTGACCTGAGATGACACACAATCATGTGCACATATAAACACAAACACTTCCTGTGAGTCACTCTGAGCGTTGCAGCTGAACGCCACGCTGAGAGCCTTCACACACACACACACACGCACACACACACTATTATTTTTATATTCTTATCTTATTGGTTCGTTTTTAAAAGGAAAAATAATTATTTGACAATTATTAAGACTTTTGAAAATATTTTTTAAAAATTCTATGGCATTATAAGACCTAAAACAACTAAAATAACAATTAAAAAACCTTTGGGATGATTATCCACCAGATTTTTTTTTCTTTTTTGTGGCCCAATCTGACAATTTACTCACATGGCCAGAGTTTTGGAATCAAAATAGAACATTTTATGCATTCAATGCAACAATAATAATAATAATAATAATAATAATAAACATCTTTGATTAAATGTTTTGATCCACCTCAAACATTGTCTATATACACAAACATATCTATCTATCTATCTATCTATCTATCTATCTATCTATCTATCTATCTATCTATATATCTATATATCTATATATATATATATATATATATATATATATATATATATATATATATATTTACCAGCCACTTTATTAGGTACACCTTACTAGTACCGGGTTGGACCCCCTTTTGCCTTCAGAACTACCTTAATCCTTCATGGCATAAATGCAACAAGGTACTAGAAATATTCCTCAGAGATTTTGATCTATATTGACATGATAGCATCACGCAGTTGCTGCAGATTTGTCGGCTGCACATCCATGATGTGAATCTCCTGTTCCACCACATCCCAAAGGTGCTCTATTGGATTGAGATCTAGTGACTGTGGAGGCCATTTGGGGATAGTGAACTCATTGTCATGTTCAAGAAACCAGTCTGAGATGATTCGCGCTTTATGACATGGTGCGTTATCTTGCTGTAAGCTGTTGATTCAAGGCAGGATGGATCCATGCTTTCACGTCGAGTCAAATTCTGCCCCTACCATCCGAATGTTGCAGCAGAAATCGAGACTTATCAGACCAGGCAACGTTTTTCTAATCTTCTATCATCCACATTTGTTGAGCCTGTGTGAATTGTAGCCTCAGTTTCCTGTTTTAGCTGACAGGAGTGGCACCCGGTGTGGTCTTCTGCTGCTGTAGCCCATCCGCCTCAGAGTTGGACGTGTTGTGCGTTCAGAGATGCTCTTCTGCATACCTCGGTTGTAACGAGTGGTTATTTGAGCTAATGTTGCCTTTCTATCAGCTGGAACCAGTCTGGCCATTCTCCTCTGACCTCTAACAACAACAAGGCATTGAACTGCAGCTCACTGGATATTTTCTCTTTTTCTGACTATTCTCTGTAAATTCTAGAGATGGTTGTGCGTGAAAATCCCAGTAGATCAGCAGTTTCTGAAATGCTCAGACCAGCCTGTCTGGCACCAACAACCATGCCACGTTCAAAGCCACTTAAATCCCCTTTCTTCCCCATTCTGATGCTCAGTTTGAACTGCAGTAGATCGTCTTGACCATGTCTACATGCCTAAAAACATTGAGTTTCTGCCATGTGATCGGCTGATTAGAAATTTGCGTTAACGAGCAGTTGGACGAGTGTGCCTAATAAAGTGGCCGGTGAGTGTGCGTATATGTATATATATGATACCAATTATCCGAACAATGAAAAGCTCACCAATAAATAAAAATTTATGAATGGCAATAATAATAATAACAAAACAGTCCGGCAACATTATCCATAGTTAAAAAACATTTTTGGAGACATCAGATTGATGTTTCCATCAGACTTTGAACTGAATTGCTTACATTGCTTAAGCTTGCATGAGCGAGGTTCAAACTATCATTCTTACAGTTCAGAATCAACCATAAAGTTAACAGCCAGGTTTATTCACTCCCTCACCACCTTTTTAATTTTCATTTGCTGTTAACTGCGTGTTAACTTAGAACATTGGATGCACACACAGAGAATGAGTGATTAACGGTTCAACATTTCATGTAAGAGCTGCAGTTGTCTTGAAGAGTGACAGGAATGTACAGCGCATGTATGTGTGTGTGTTTGTGACTGTGTTGTGGAAAAAGTAGATGATCAGAGAAAAACACGGGTCATTCAGTCAAGAGACTTTCTCCAGCTCTCGTAATCATTACACAAACCTGCCAATCCATCATTCTCATAACAAACAAGCAGCCGAACAAAGTCTTGACAATAAAATGGCTTAACCCAAAAGTATTCTTTAACTTATTTAAAAATGTATTGATAATTTAAACTGCTTGTCTTTTTTTTTTTTTACAACTTTAACACTTACAGCACCCCCCCCTAATTATTCTGGGTGGGCATTAGGACCTGGGGCTGTTAGTGCTGTGGCAAGACATGCTGGCTTAAATTTTCCATAACAGGGTGATGCTGATGTTTACATTTCATAGCATTAACATGCATCCAATAATGTCATGCATCTGCAAGCTCAAACCATTACATTGAACATATCAGTCACTAGCAGCTATTCACACAGAACATGAGGGAAAAACTGTGCAATGGGTGAAAAAATACAAGGTTATGAGACACGAGTTTGAACTTGCATTGTTAGAATGTGGTTTATGCAAAAGATACATGAGCAAGAGTGTGAAACAGGAACAGAAAACCAGTGGAAAATCTGTAATGACTACTGTGTACCACTACAGTCATAAAAAAGCCTGTTACTAGTGTCCTTTCAGTCAATTGGAGTAGACATTTTAAAGCTGAATGACTACATTTTGGCTAATAAATATTGAGAGATTTGTTTTCTGCTTGTTTTATGAACGGTTAGGATATTTATGGCAATAATGTATAATATTTGTCTTTATATTTCACATATCTTTTAAATATAACCTCTATTTTTATATTCACTCTATTTTGACCTCCTCATGTGCACTTGCACTAGAAATTTCTTCCCCCATCCAGTTAATAAAGGGAATGTGAAGGGTCCATTTGCATACAGCATATTCAACATGCTCAAGTTCGTTATTAAAAATTGAGACATACGACATGCGGACAAATATTGAGCAATGTGGTTGCAATGCGCAAACATGGTGTATCTTGCTCATGCAGACGCAGAGCACCCAAACACAACACCACGTTTTAATTTGGCCCATAAATAACACTTTTATCAAACATACAGCAAGGGTTTGAAATCAGCACGCCTCATGTTTTCTACGCAGTTTTATTACACAATTAATTTTAAATTATATTGTAGTTTATAAAAACAAGACAAAAACTTTTGTTCATTTACACTTTCAAATTCAAAGTGTCTGAGCTTTTGATGTTTTAAAAGTTTAATTTCATAGATTTTTTTATCAGTTTGAAACTATATCGTCTTTGTTGATCATCTAAATTATGAGCTACCAATACTTATTATTTTATATATTATTTCCAACACACTAGCTTCAAACTACCAATAAAAAGTCAATAGGGGAAACATAAAAATTGTCAGTGCATAGATCAAATCCCACAACACAATTTGAAAGCATAAATACCAGAGGTGGGTAGTAATGAGGTACATTTACTTCAATAAACTTACTCGAGTAAAATTGTTAGGTAGCTTGTACTTTGAGTACATTTGTAATGTAATTTTACATTGACTTGAATAACTGTTTAGAGAGAAAAATGTTACTCTTACTTTGCTACGTTTGGTGACGCACTCCTGTGCTAAAATGATGGCTGAAGACGTGCTGTACATTTGGACAAGTACATCGTAACTATATATATATATATATATATATATATATATATATATGGGCAACGCAGTGGCGCAGTAGGTAGTGCTGTTGCCTCACAGCAAGAACGTCGCTGGGTCGCAGGTTCGAACCTCGGCTGGGCTGGGTCAGTTGGCGTTTCTGTGTGGAGTTTGCATGTTCTCCCTGCGTTCGCGTGGGTTTCCTCCGGGTGCTCCGGTTTCCCCCACAGTCCAAAGACATGCAGTACAGGTGAATTGGGTAAGCTAAATTGTCCGTAGTGTATGAGTGTGAATGTGTGTGTGGAAGTTCCCAGAGATGGGTTGCGGCTGGAAGGGCATCCGCTGCGTAAAATCGTGCTGGATAAGTTGGCGGTTCATTCCGCTGTGGCGACCCCGCAAGGGACAAAGCCGACAAGAAAATGAATGAATATATATATATATATATATATATATATATATATATATATATATATATATATATATATATATATATATATATATATATATATATATATATTCATATTAGGGTTGGGCCGATAGACGATGCTATCGTCCATCACCGATGGCCAATAAACTTCACGGTGCTGAGCCGTCATCGCGATCCATCGCCCCGCCCCACATTTATACTGATATACAACTTATTATTTGCATGTCATCTTAATAGCAATAACGGTCTTTTCATGAGCTGTGTTAAATTTTACATATAGCTGCCGTTTGCACGGCTGACAGCATCGTGAGGATTAAATACATGGTGAGGATTATTCAGTAATCGCAGTGGTGTCAGGAAAACCACCTCTCACTCAACATCAGCAAAACCAAGGAGCTGGTGGTGGATTTCAGGAGAGAGAAGAGAGAACACACTCCCATCACCATCAACGGGACACCAGTGGAGAGAGTCAGCACTTTCAAGTTTCTTGGAGTACACATCGCTGAGGATCTGACATGGACTGCCCACACAGATGCAGTGCTGAGGAAGGCACAACAACGTCTCTTCTTCCTCAGGCGTCTCAGGAGGTTTGGAATGAGCCCCCACATCCTCCGCTCGTTCTACACCTGCACTGTGGAGAGCATCCTCACTGGCTGCATCACCACCTGGTACGGAAACAGCACCAGCAGCAATCGCAAAGGTCTACAAAGGATCGTGCGAACTGCTGGACGTGTAGTAGGAGGTGAGCTTCCCTCCCTCCAGGACATCTATACCAGGAGGTGCATGAGGAAAGCCAAGAGAATCATCAGCGACTCCAGCCACCCAAGCCATAGACTTTTCTCTCTGCTACCCTCAGGCAGAAGGTTCCGCAGCATCCGGTCACGCACCAGCCGACTGAAGGAAAGTTTCTTCCCTCAGACTATCAGGCTGATGAACACTTAACACACCCCACACAAACTCTTCCATACCCCGCACTGCACACCGTCAAGATGTAGCATGCACTGCACTTTAACAAATCCATAATTAAAACAATACTGCCTACGTATCGCTGTCAACATTGCCAATTTTACATTGTCTTGTTTTTTTGTGAGTATGTTGTTGTATACTGCACTGTCTGTATCCTGCACTGTCTGTATTTTTGCACTGTCTGTATTTTTGCACTGTCTGTATTTTTGCACTGTCTGTATTTCGCACTGTCGTTGTATTTACACTATCTGTATTTTGCACTGTCTGGAGCCAGCACCTAAGCTTTTCACTCATCATAGCACACGTGCTGCTGATGATGTGACAATAAAAGTGATTTGATTTGATTTGATTTGACCTCTCGCGCTTAAAATGTGTAGATTCAGTGGCAAACGCTGTTACCTGCAAACCACGTCCCACAGACTTTACAGTGAATGGCGGACTTGAAGCCACTGGAAGTCTTTAACCTCACTTTTTTATATATATATATATATATATATATATTAGTGGTGGGCCGTTATCGGCGTTAACGTGCTGCGTTAATGCGAGACTCTTATCGCGCGATAAAAAAAATATCGGCGTTAATCTATTCTCAAAATTGGGTTGAGAGCTGGGTCTATTCTACGCAAGCTATGGGGACTTTCACTTTGAAAGTTTAGCGCGGATGTATACCTGACCGGTGAGCCGTCTGAGGATGAAGTGCCCTTCTGAATCAAATCAGCAGGATGCCTGACTTTAATTGCAGTTCGCCAGTTTCACTTTAACTCATGAACATTTAAGTCATGCCTTCATGACAAACTGGGGTATTAGACGCAAATAAATGAGTAAAGACTGGTGAGAGTGTTATGGAATTTAATAACGAACGCCAAATGAGAAGAAAAAGAAACTTCCGCATTTCGCGATGTGTGTGTGTGTTTGTGTGTGTGCGTCTGTACGTCTGTGCGGTCCTTTACTGACAGCCGCCTGTGTGGATCTTGTCGGAAAATATGGCGAAAAGTCCTACATGATGGTGCTAGTTTGTCAGTATTGCCACTAATATCTGCATACTCCACGTATTTTTCTGTGTAGTTCAGTTATGACTGAACTACATAACTACAGTTATGACTAGTTGCATTAAGGTAATCAAAAATCGCTGTTTACATGGTGACTCTTAATCAGAGTATTGTTTTAATCATATTAATATCGTATTAAAGTATTGTTGCCCATGTAAACATACTCAATGCTTGACACCGTCAGGGCTCTGTGAACTTGCCTTTGCAAAGCAGCATTTTCTGTATGTACGAACATCAAAAGCAAGTATGAAATCACTGTTTGGAGCTTATGTAGGCCTACAGTTCAAAATACATGTTTAACTGCATAAACAGTTAATAAACACAAGTACATCTTATTGAACATCATTTATTTTCATCACCAATTATAGTAGAACAGTTTCCCTGGTCTAATGCGCCACCTGGCTTGAGAAACCCGTTCTCAAAGACTTATTATTTGGGTAACACACATATTCTGAATGCCTTCGGCAGAATTCAAATGAGCCATTTTAATCTAGATTAATCTAGATTAATTTTGAAATTAATCTAGATTAATCTAGATTAAAAAAATTAATCTATGCCCACCTATAATATATATATATATATATATATATATACACATACATATATATATACATACATATACATACACACACACACACATACATACATTCATACACACATACATACACACATACACACACACATACACACACACCAGCCACTTTATTAGGTACACCTGTCTAACTGCTTGTTAACGCAAATTTCAAATCAGCCAATCACATGGCAGCAACTAAACGCATTTGGTTGCAGTTCAAACCGAGCATCAGAATGGGGAAGAAAGGTGATTTAAGTGACTTTGACACCATGGTGACACCATGGTTGTTGGTGCCAGACAGGCTGGTCTGAGTGTTTCAGAAACTGCTGATCTACTGGGATTTTCACGCACAACCATCTCTAGAATTTACAGAGAATGGTCCGAAAAAAAAGAAAATATCCAGTGAGCTGCAGTTCTGTGGACACAAATGCCTTGTTGATGCCAGAGGTCAGAGGAGAATGGCCAGACTGGTTCCAGCTGATAGAAAGGTAACAGTAACTCAAATAACCACTCGTTACAACCAAGGTATGCAGAAGAACATCTGACTGCACAACACGTCCAACCTTGAGGCAGATGGGCTACAGCAGCAGAAGACCACACCGGGTGCCACTCCAGCTAAGAACAGGAAACTGAGGCTACAATTCACACAGGCTCATCAAAATTGGACAATAGAAGATTGGAAAAACGTTGCCTGCTCTGATGAGTCTCGATTTCTGCTGTGACATTCAAATGGTAGGTTAAGAATTTGACATCAACAACATGAAACCATGGATCCATCCTTCCTTGTATCAATGGTTCAGGCTGGTGGTGGTGGTGTGGGGAGTATATTTTTGGCACACTTTTGGCCCATTAGTACCAATTGAGCATCATGTCAACACCACAGCCTACCAGAGTATTGTTGCTGCCCATGTCCATCCCTTTATGACCACAGCGAACTCATCTTCTGATGGCTACTTTCACCAGGATAATGCACCATGTCATAAAGCGTCAATCATCTCAGACTGGTTTCTTGTACATGACAATGAGTTCACTGTACTCAAATAGCCTCCACAGTCACCAGATCTCAATCCAATAGAGCACCTTTGGGATGTGGATGTGCAGCCGACAAATATGCAGCAACTGTGTAATGCTATCATGTAAATATGGACCTAAATCTCTGAGGAATATTTCCAGTAGCTTGTTGAATCTATGCCACGAAGGATTAAGGCAGTTCTGAAGGCAAAAAGGGGTAACCTAATAAAGTGGCCGGTGAGTGTGTATATTACATACAATTTTTCTTATTATCTGACACTTTTTTACTCTTACTTGAGTAACTTTTAAGATTGCTACTTTTTATTTCAGTAAAAATTTCCTTAAGTACTTGGACTTGAGCAAAGATTTTAGATACGCTACCCACCTCTGATAAATACAGCAGTGAATCAGGAGCTCCAGCTAACTGTTAATTAACAGTGCACACTGTGGCCTTACATGAAGAACGAAATAAACTGCTGTGATTATACGAACACATTTATAAGGCAGCAGCATCAGGTTTTGTAGCAGAGCTCCAGGACAGCAGGGAGGAAACCGGTGGCGTGCTACTGCGCTCAACATTATGCCAGCAGGGAGGCAGCGTGGCAAAAAACAGGGAAAGTGTGCGTTGTGGGACGAGTGTCGTGGTCATGCCCCGCTCACTGTTCCCTGCCCTCTGCCACAGGCTGTGATCTTATCAGCCTCCCGCACCCGTACAGCACACCACACAAAGGGGAAACCCGATTCTGGACGAGCCCTTCCTACCATTTTCCCTTTCTGGAGCAGCTGCAGTGTGGTCACATTCTGCTCTCGGTTACGATTTATACGCAACTCGCCAATGCAACAAGCTGCACCTTCTTTTCACTTCCTCTCGAGCAGACTCTATGATGAATGCAAGGAAACAACGCAATCACAAACGTGACAGGCTTATTTACTCAACCCGTGTCAATGTGTCATGTATTAAGGCATGCAAGGGGCTATTTAGCACACTTTTTTTGTAGAAAATTTCAGTAATAGATCCTGCTGGACTATCCTGATAATAGGCATCATCATAATCAATTGAGATGCCAATTAAGGAGTCGTTCTAATGGCCAATCCAGTCACCACTACTTAATATAATGCATTAAAGAGACTCCAGAGTTGCTGAGTGTGTTTATTACTACACATGTGTTAATTTTGTGTTGCCCGTTTGCTTATTTTTTGACTCACAATCAGGGTTTCTACTAGCTGCATTCTCTTGAGTGCACGCGGTGAATGTGACGTCATCGCAGAGTTTGCAAAGGTTCATTTTGGGTGCGCGCAACATGATTTTTGGAGGAGAGCACAACATTTTTGAGACTCGAACAAAGAGTTTGCGCAGTGCTGTGTTTGAGTTGAATATGAAACACTTCGAAGACATTTTGTCTGAAACAGTAGGACTGTACAGACATCTTTATGATCCGTCCATGCTTGATCATAGGTAGGGCATGGGACGATAACCGTTTTCAAGGTATACTGGGGTTTGGAAAAGTCAAGGTTTTAAAACCGCCAAAATTTTCTACTATACCATTGCTAAGGTATGTGTAAGATTTTTTATTTACATTTTATTTTTGTTTTTTAGGACAACAGTATCTCCAGCAGAAAAGATATCCAAAGATGCCGTTTTAAATTGTAAAGAAATCTGTGTTTTTGAAACAAACGAAGCCAGCAGAAGTCAATGATTCATTTGAAACATTCGACATGTTTACTGCTTGGAAATATTTTGAATGTTTCTCAAAATAAAATATATTGTGTTCAAAGGGGAAAAAGTGGTAGTTTTTTTTATCCAGACATTTAAAAAGAGCATAGTAATCACAATACCGTCAAAGCGTGATATTTTTATCCAAGGTTATCATACTGTCAGACTCTTATACCGGCCCATGCATAATCATAGGGATAATCAGATGACCAATAATTCTTGGCTAGAAAATGCAACAGCCGTGGGAAAGGCAGAAAGTTTTGGTTAAAAAGTTTAGAAAAACCTGAGGGATACGTTTGTTAAAACAAATAAGAGAGACCATGGCAAATGTAAAGACCCAGGTTGTTTTAATACACAATTAAAGAACATGTTTTTCCACCATTCATAGGTTTTACTCTGATGTATATATTACAATTTTGAATTTAATAGTTACAAAGCTAAAATGAAGGAACAAAATTATTTCTTTGATAACTGGAAAAGAATATGTGAACCTATCGGTTTACAAAATACTGATGCCCTGTTTTTCTAGGTTTTATTGGTGATAATGGTCAGAAATGTTGGAGCATTATTGACTTGGCATATACATATTTGGACACAAACTCAAAATGAATTATTTCTTCGGTGCACCACGATGCAGACGCGAACAATTCAGTATCGGTTCAGTAATAATCATAACTGGTTATTACATACTGATGTCATTTATCTCATATGTCCTATGCCGTAGCATACTATGGCGAGGGAGGCGAGCGCGAGTGTTTACAACGCTCCAACTACTTAAAAAGGCACAAGCTGTGCACAATTTCTATGCGTGTGTTTGCTGGACAGCCTTTCACTGACACTTACAGCAGAAGCCCCTGTTTCACTGCAATTGAGAGAATGAAAGTAAACTCCATTTCTCTCTCTCTCTCTCTCTCTCACTGTGGCCCATTTGACCTGCTGCGTGACTTTTCATCTCCTCTCCGCTGTTACAGCGATACTTCTAAATACAGACAGGAGCGCGTGAGTTTTCTCCACCGCATCTATCATGGATCAGCTGTGATCGCCACTGCAGTCCTGCCAGATGGAGCTGACTGATTCCGATTTCGGTTGATTTGGTTCTGCACTGTAAAAAATGCAGGGTTCCACACAATTCATTTATGTTGTCACAACACAAATTGATTAAGTCAACTTAACAAATTTATGTAGATTGAATATAAAAATATTAAGTTGTTCTAATGAAACCTCAAGATTTTCTGTGGTTTCAGCTCATTTTAAATAAGTAGTTTGAATGAAAATTTGTTCCAAATTTTCTCTACCCGCTTTTGTCATAAGCCAGCAGCTAGCTCTCTGCAACTCTCACATGGTCACCCACTGAAGTGAAGCAGGGCTGGCCCCAGTCAGTACCTGGATGGGAGACCACATGGGAAAGTTAGGTTGTTGCCAGAAGTGGTGTTAGTGAGACCAGCAGGGGGCGCTCAACCTGTGGTCTGTGTGGGTCCTAATGCCCCAGTATAGTGACGGGGACTCTATACTGCTCAGTGTGCGCTGTCTTTCGGATGAGACGTTAAACCGAGGTCCTGACTCTCTGTGGTCATTAAAAATCCCAGTATGTCCTTTGAAAAAGAGTAGGGGTTTAACCCTGGCATCCTGGCCAAATCTGCCCACTGGCCTCTGTCTATCATGGCCTCGTAACCATCCCCATACCATAATTGGCTTCATCACTCTGTCTCCTCTCCACCAATCAGCTGGTGTGGGGTGTGCGGCCAGGCACAATATGGCTGCCGTCGTGTCATCCAGGTGGATGCTGCACACTGGTCGTGGTTGAGGAGATTCCCCCCAAAAATGTGTAAAGCGCTTTGAGTGTCTAGAAAACGCTATATAAATGTAAGAAATTATTATTATTATTATTTTACCCACATAATCAAACTCAAAACCACCCAATCTGGCAACACTGAGCCGTTTATCAGTGTCACTCATCGGCTACTGACCTCGGTCATCGATGGCATAATAATCGTAACCGAACCATGAGACCAGTGTAGGTTCACACCCCTACAAACTAGCCAGACAGTAATGTGTGAATTGTGGAGTGGGCTAACGCTATAAAAAACACGTCAGTATTTTTTAGTAAGTGTACTTTTTTTCGCCTTTTATTCTTGCTATAATAAAAAAAATTTGTAGAGCAACCCGTGTTCTGTTGTCATTAATATTTAACTTTAATAGGTAGAACTGTCCGAGATATGAACAAAAGCAAGTGATGCATCAAAGTTTGATTTTAAAAAAATCTTGAATGGTTATTAAAATCTTTATTATAATTTACATAAATTCTAAAATAATAAAAAATAATTAGTTTAAAAATCTTGCACAATAATAATGATATGACGTAGTTCCAGAAACTTCCTACTTCTCTGTTGATCTGTCTGACTTTACAGTGGGTTTCTTTTGACCGCCCCCTGTCGTTTTACAGAATATCACTACGACAAAGTGTCAAGTATAAAAGCCTCGTCTGTTTCATGAGGTGCACGCACAGTCAGTCGAGGTCCGCGACGCAGTGCCAGGCGAAAGTTTAAATCAGCCTTTAAAGTGCTGGTATATGCTGACTTGCATGTTATGAATAGGGCCAGACAGAATCTGCGGACATTTTTAGCTATTTCCGTGCAGAATTTTGTAAAAAATCTGCAGATTTATGCGGAATGAGTATCATAACTAAAAACTTAATACATGAAATAAAAAACAACACATTTCTAACTTTAATGTTTCCAATGCAAATCCAATTAGATTCACTTATTTGGTAAACAAAGCAATTCTCCTATATAATATCTCTACTAAAAGACAGAAAATATTACTTTACAAACTGAATTGTAAATAAATTATATGAACACTTTCATGTTTGTAAATAATCTTACTGAAATTACTAAAAAAAAAAAAGAATAAATATAATTTTACACAAGTAAATAAAAAGACTCAATAATGGGCTAAAAATCTGTGGAAATTCGCGGATTTCTGCACGGGTAGATTGCGTGTGGGCCTAGTTATGAATCACCAAGAGACACAGTTTCAGCTAAATATCTTTAAAAATTCTTTAAAATAAACAAACAAAAAAAAAAAAAGGTACCTAGATCTTTAATGGCTTGAGGATTAGCAAATAAACAACAAAGTTACATATTTGGGTGAGCTATCCCTTTAACTTGCACTCAAGGAAAAAAAAAAAAAAAGAGACCAATTTATTTGGTTAAACTGGATTCCTGACACCTCTCTATGCAAATTGTGAGGTTTCTGTTTTAAGGATAATCTTTGTAGAAAACGTCAACAAAGCAGTTACTATGCAGGAATAATAGTAACTTTTCTGCTGTAGCACATTGATATTATGCAGCACATACATGAAAATAGTCACCAGCTAGGTAACAATGCTGAATAACATCATGGCGCCTGTTGCAATCATTGTATGGCAGCAAAGTTTTCAGAATTTTTGAAGCTAGATGCTAATGGTCTAATCTGATTCAATGATCTATGCTAAGCTACACTAAAAGTGCTGCAGTCAGACCTAGAGATCAGCAGTATAGATTCAAAAATGGTAAAACTCAACTGTTTAACTCTAGGGCAGTGGTCCTCAACCACCAGGCTGCAGACCAGTGCCGGCCCGTAGGTCAATTAGTACCGGGCAGCACCAGAAATCAATATAACTGAATTTTTTTTTTTTTTGAAGAATGACCGTATTCTCTCGATTACATCTTGGTCACTTGAGTGGCCAAATTTAGCCCACAAGCAGCAAAATTAGTTAGTAACAGAGGTCTTTGGAAAGTTTCTTTGCTAAGAGCAAAAGGCCCAGTAAAGGACCAGCGAACTGCAAAAAGGATGGATCCGCAACACATTTGTCAACAGATCATGTGAATCCACCTTGTCTGTGCAGAAAGACCAACTGCTGGAGATCGCAAACGATGGCAGCCTTTTAGGGGCCGTTCGCATATCGTGTCTTTTCTAGAGTTTGTGCTAGTTCGTTATTTCAAAATGGAGGTGCGCAGCTTGTGTGCGCAAGTTGCGTGACGCGCTCGTGCCTTCCAGACGCACCCAGTTGTATGAATCCTGCAAGCATACTGCGAGTCACGTGATAAGAACTGACCGATCAGCTTCAGCCTGTTTGGAATATACACATTTTGGTCTACTAATTATCACAGACTAACACAGAACAACCAAACACTGCAGTGCTTTGTAATTTTCTCCATAAATAAAACTTGTATCAGAGTTACAGGAATGTTTTGTCAGCTTGTCTCTGAGAAAACCGTTGATGGTCGTCTACGAACCACTCAAGAGGGCTTGAGTAAAATGAGCTTATTTCCAAAGAAATAACATAAAAAAAGTGTTTCTTTAGGGGCTTTATTGGACCCAGACAGTCATTAAATTAGAAAAGAGCAGCGGAAAAGTAAAAGTACTAAAAAGAAGGCTTTTTCTAAAGAAACTGCAGATATATAAAGTGAAATGATTTGAGTCTTACCTTCAGGTTGTGGGCGCTGTGGCCCTGGGCAATCCTTACACCTATAAAGAGACCTCTCTCTTCAACTCTTTCACCGCAGACCTGGACTCCTGAGAGGAAACAAAAGAGCAAATCTTAATTAAACTCCATGAATCACACAGGCTTTCTCTCAACTGACAAATGTGAATGTGTGTCACAGTCAGAGAGTCTTTAGAAGAAGCTCGCGGTGAGAGAAAACATTAGTTAGGTAACTAGCGGTTCAAAGTTTTATTCACACACTGAAATGTCACAAAGACACTAAAGACATGAAATGGGGTGGAAAAAAAAAAAAAGAGCACTGTACTCTGCATTAATAACGCCAGTAGCATCTGGCTGCTATATTACTGGAAACGTGAAACATAGAAACAAGACACAAGTCACAACACCGCCGACAGGGCAGCATAAAGCCCACAGGAAATTTATATCATGAGTGTGTTATTCAAAACATCTGACTCTGGAATCACACAAAGACTGAAGAAAATCAACCCTGGAAAGGTTTCCATGCCATCCTGCACTACAGTCAATGGAGTTCTAATGGGTAAACTTCATCTGAGTGGTTTGACAGTCGTCACATGTACTTATTGATTAATCAATCATTCAATTGACGCATTTAAACCAAGTCATTCAGAATACTGATTTTAATAAAAAAATAAAGTATATATATATATATATATATATATATATATATATATATATATATATATATATATATATATATATATATATATATATATATATATATATACACAGGCAGTGCAGAATTATTAGGCAAATGAGTATTTTGACCACATCATCCTCTTTATGCATGTTGTCTTACTCCAAGCTGTATAGGCTCGAAAGCCTACTACCAATTAAGCATATTAGGTGATGTGCATCTCTGTAATGAGAAGGGGTGTGGTCTAATGACATCAACACCCTTTATCAGGTGTGCACAATTATTAGGCAACTTCCTTTCCTTTGGCAAAATGGGTCAAAAGAAGGACTTGACAGGCTCCGTAAAGTCCAAAATAATGAGATATCTTGCAGAGGGATGCAGCACTCTTAAAATTGGCAAGCTTCTGAAGCGTGATCATCGAACAATCAATCGTTTCATTCAAAATAGTCACCAGGGTCGCAAGAAGCGTGTGGAAAAACCAAGGCGCAAAATAAACTGAGAACTGAACCATGAACTGAGACAAGTCAATCGTGCAGCTGCCAAGATGCCACTTGCCACCAGTTTTGCCATATTTCAGAGCTGCAACATCACTGGAGTGCCCAAAAGCACAAGGTGTGCAATACTCAGAGACATGGCCAAGGTAAAAAAGGCTGAAAAACGACCACCACTGAACAAGACACACAAGCTGAAACGTCAAGACTGGGCCAAGAAATATCTCAAGACTGATTTTTCTAAGGTTTTATGGACTGATGAAATGAGAGTGAGTCTTGATGGGCCCGTGGCTGGATCGGTAAAGGACAGAGAGCTCCAGTCCGACTCAGATGCCAGCAAGGTGGAGGTAGAGTACTAGTTTGGACTGGTATATCAAAGATGAGCTTGTGGGGCCTTTTCGGGTTAGAGGATGGAGTCAAGCTCAACTCCCAGTCCTACTGCCAGTTTCTGGAAGACACCTTCTTCAAGGAGTGGTACAGGAAGTAGTCTACATCCTTCAAGAAAAACATGATTTTCATGCAGGACAATGCTCCATCACACGCGTCCAAGTACTCCACAGCGTGGCTGGCAAGAAAGGGTCTAAAAGAAGAAAAACTAATGACATGGCCTCCTTGTTCACCTGATCTAAACCCCATAGAGAACCTGTGGTCCATCATCAAATGTGAGATTTACAAGGAGGGAAAACAGTACACCTCTCTGAACAGTGTCTGGGAGGCTGTGGTTGCTGCTGCACGCAATGGTGATGGTGAACAGATCAAAACACTGACAGAATCCATGGATGGCAGGCTTTTGAGTGTCCTTGCAAAGAAAGGTGGCTATATTGGTCACTGATTTGTTTTTGTTTTGTTTTTGAATGTCAGAAATGTATATTTGTGAATGTTGAGATGTTATATTGGTTTCACTGGTGAAAATAAATAATTGAAATGGGTATATATTTGTTTTTTGTTAAGTTGCCTAATAATTATGCACAGTAATAGTCACCTGCACACACAGATATCCTCCTAAAATAGCTCAAACTAAAAACAAACTAAAAACTACTTCCAAAAATATTCAGCTTTGATATTAATGAGTTTTTTGGGTTCATTGAGAACATGGTTGTTGTTCAATAATAAAATTAATCCTCAAAAATACAACTTGCCTAATAATTCTGCACTCCCTGTAGATAGTACTAGTACTAGTACTTATTCATTAGGTACTAGTTCTTCTGGTTGTTCCTTCTTGTTTCTCTGCCTTGTTATTTAGGAAGGACGGCATTGGCTTACATTACTACATTATTTTATTTTTACTACATTATTTTTATTTTTTGGATCTGATGTAGTTGGTTCCTCAACTACATCAGACGTTCATAATAATAGCTGAAAAAACACTTGCCATATTGTCCGTTGTGGCATTTGCCAGTTTTGACGTAACAAGTTTTATATTTTGAAGCCAATAATAAAATGTAATCAGTGTATTAAGAGGCTACATCTCATTAAGCTGATCTGATGTGTGTTGGTCTGCCTGACCCCTCTTTGTTTGGAATAATTTTCAATTACTCTACCTTATTTGGGAAAAAATGGCTTTTTTGACTTTTTTGAATGGCCATTCCCCTGCCATTCTGTGATTGGCAGTGATCGGCAATCGGCAGATCATGGTTTTGATGATCAGTAATCGGCCCCAAAAATGCTGATCGGAGCATCTCTATTATGCATCACGCAGTTGCTACAGATTTGTCAGCTGCACATCCATTATGCGAATCTCCCATTCCACCACATCACAAGGGTGCTCTATTGGATAGAGGTCTGGTGACTGTGTAGGCCATTTGAGTACAGTGAACTCATTGTCATGTTCAAGAAACCAGTCTAAACTGATTGACGCTTTATGACATTGTGTGTTATCCTGCTGGAAGTAGCCATCAGAAGATGAGTACACTGTGGTCATAAAGGCAGACACAGTACACAAATTTTGTTCAAATGAATGCAATTAAATTCTCAAAGAGCAACACAATTTGTTTAATTATATATTATAATTATTTAAAGGCAAAAATAAATAAATAAATCTTAAGATAGCAGAGGGAATATCTGAATATTTAAATTTATATTTACTTAAGCACAAATAAATAAAATATTAAGCACAAATATTGATTCATTGGGAATATCAAACCAAAGTGTATAGAAAAAAAAAAGTGTTTAGATGGCTAAAACGGCAAAAATGATCATCCAGATATATAGTAGCCTTTAGAGGACAAACTAAATGAGAATAATAAATTAACTATTCAGAGTGGGTTGAAAATGAACTGTACCATATCACTTTTTGGGTACATTTTCGAAAGGGTACCTAGCACAACAAAAGGGTAGCAAAAGGCGGAGCTAGACGCGCAGCTGAACGCTATTGGTTTACAGAGGTACATCACTTGCTCGTACACAAGCCAGAAGAATGAAAACAAAGGAACCACCGTTCTTAATTACACAGCCAAGACATTACGCCGTAATAATATATACATATTATAACAAGCCATGGTCAACCCGAGCTTAAACAAACCTTGTCGTCGTCTTGATGAACAGCCACAAAGCCAAGAAGAGCAGACCCTACCCTGTGCCACATAGTTGTCTACAAGGCCGTCTAAAGCGCGATTGGTTTGACAGCTCACGTGCGCGTCTATATTTGAAATAACAAACTTTTTGAGCTGTTGATTAGAACGTGCGCGTGATCATTGAAATGCTTCTGACATCTTTTCAGAAAGGGGAAAAACGCAAGAGTGAAGCGCGAAAAAACCAAAGGAGCAAATGATTCTTTCAGCAACCTAAAACACAAACAAACTGCAATGTTTAACTATTATCATCACCTTTCAGACTATTATTTGGATAATTACTTTCTAACATAAGGTTACATGTGCTGGCGAAGATTAAAGATACAGACGAGTGGTTTGCATTGACAGTAGGCTATATGTTGCATGTTGTTTCTGAACGACTAAATGTATGCTGTTTGTAGTTTTTCTGTAATTGGTATCATATCGGTGACTGTAAGGGTCTGTATGCGTTTATATATGATAAAATTATTTATTTATTTTATATAATCGCAGACCTTACAGTAGGCTATTATCATTGATCTGCAGTTATAATCAAATCATGTTCATAGAAAGGTTAGTAATGAACATTTATACACAAGTATTTGTGTATAAAGCCTCTGTTTTGTGAGAAGTGCTTCTCGTATGATATGTGAACGACCCGTACAGCTTTACTTTGATATTTCCTCAAGCGAGAATGACGTCGACTGAAACTTTCTGTCGTACACTACGCCCACCATTGGTACCCTTTTGGCAGTGGAAACGCAAGCCTGATAAAGGTGTCCCGTAAAGAAACATACCATACCGTACCACTCAGCGGAAATGGGCTATTTCACAAATTAAGATGTATTGCTTATGCAACAATGTAGCTTTTTTTCCCCACAATCAGACTTCATTTTAATATTTAAGAGACAACTGTCAATATCAATTTATACAGTATCAAAAAAACCCACAACAACAACAAGCAGAATGCCTCAGGTGAGAGACGGACAGCTAGATTTCACAAGTCCTGTCAGACAAGCTGGTCCGACATGTCTATCTTTCCCCAGCCGTCTGATTCTCAGAGTTTTCAAAGCATCTGCTGAGTCACTTTTCTGCAAGCAGCTCCGTTTACAGCCATTTTCACACCAATGCTGTGCATCAAAACAAGGCCTTTCAGCAGCCAGACACAAAGAGTAAAAACATCACAATACGCAACGACCTAATGACAGCCTACATGATAGCTCACAAAAGTATTTAGCAGCAGCATTCAGAAGTACACAAAAAGTATTCAGCTGTCCTTACAAAGTTGGTCTGGTTTCTCGTTGCATTTGGTCCCCATTGCTCAGACCCTTAAAGGAATAGTTCACCCAAAAATGAAACCTGTTTGAGTTTCTTTCTTCTGTTTAACACAAAGGAAGAACTACTCAAAAATAATGGGAAAGAACAGCCATTGAACTGCATTGTATTGTCTGTTCCTACAAGAGTTGTCAGAAGTATCGACTTCAGTAACGATCGGTACTGAAATTTGAAAAACGTCCATTTCCCATCTGAACAAGTTCTGAAGATTTGCTGCTGAATACCGAACAGGCTTCACTGACAAATGTGTACAAAAAGTGCATGCAATTTATCACGCAGCACTAATACATAGTAAAAACTAGGGTTGACAATGTATCGACTTCATTCGACAACATTTATCGACCACATTCTTCAGAATACTTCTTTGGTGTTCAAAAAAAGAAAAAAAACTCATAAAAAGTTAAGAATTACTTGAGTGCGAGTAAATGGTGTAGAAATTAAAATACGTTTGGTGAACCATCTCTTTAAGGCCGGGGTATACTTTAAACAACATTAAAAAATTAACTAATTAAAATAAAACCGTGAAATGACAATTTCAAATAGGGCTGTGCCGATAAACGATATTAAATTGAATCGCGATAAAACTGATGTCAATAACAACGATAAGCTCTGGACATTTTTACTCTATATTGATTTAAAAGCCAATCACACAGCAGAAATGTGCAACAATGGCAATCTAAAAGTGTGTTGATATAAGAGATGTACCAAATTTTTAGCCACTAAAAAATTTTCAGCCGAAAATATGTTATGCCATTTAATAAACCCTCCATTTTGTGGCTTCAGTCGTTGTTGGGATATTCTTTTAAATCTGGAAGCATTAACAACTTGCATCAAAATATTTATCGGTATCGTTCAATATGGAAAATAATTAGTGAGATTACATTTTTGCCATATCGCCCAGTCCTAATTTCAAACAAAATCCAGGCAAAAGAAAGTTCAGGAGTTCGAAATAGCTCACTACAGTCAACTTTTTGGGGAAGTCCATTTTGGTATTAACACCTAATAGCTACCATTGGTCCATGACGATTACACAATCGGTGGGTGTGCTCTGAAATTCTGTATTTTTTTGCAGTGCTTCGTATGCTAGAGCTGCCACAATAAGCAATTTTTTTTGTGCGGTACAGAAATTATTGTGAAAAGCGATAATATTGTCATCACGAGATCATTTTATGCCATAATGTTTATATAGCAGCATAATAATGCAAATAGGCGGTGCGGTGGCGCGGTGGGTAGCACTGTCGCCTCACAGCAAAAAGGTCGCTGGTTCGAGCCTCGGCTGGGTCAGATGGCATTTCTGTGTGAAGTCTGCATGTTCTTTCCGTGTTGGCATGGGTTTCCTCCGGGTGCTCCGGTTTCCCCCACAAGTCCAAAAACATGCGGTACAAGTGAATTTGGTTAGCTAAAATTTGGTAGACAAACCAGCTGATCGACGTGGCTTTGAAATGCTCCAGTGTCCCTGTATCTGTGGTTACACTAAGTAAACAGAGGTGAGTTCAGTGAACTGATGACCTGACCTACACGGTCACAGTAATTTCTGTTGAGCACGTGAACAACAATGGCAAATCAGCAGTGTGTAAGAACGTGCTCAACAGAGCTCAAATGTAAGCTTGAAATTGACGTTTTTTTAAAAATTCAGTATCGAATGCTATACCGAATTCCAGTATCATGACAACTCTATTCTCTAATAAAGATGGAATCTCTGCGTGTGACTCAATGACTGTATAAAATATGGACGCGCGACAGCCCCTTTTCCATTCAACGCTGTAAAGGAAAAAACGCCTCGTGACGAGCACAAACTGTCTGCTGAAAAAAATTGGAGCCTGGGCATGCGCAGAAGGACTGCCTGATGGAGCCAGAGGAGGAGCTGCGGAATCGAACTTCCAACCAAACGCTTGTACATCAGATCAACCACGCCCCCCGAACTTCTCACTTGACCGCCATTGTCTGCACTATAACAAAGGCTCGCTAATGTACACTTTGCCTTTACATAGGAGCCTGCGTTTGCGGTTTTATCAACACAAATGGTTGTAATAACGTTAACAAAGGTGAGGTTTTATATAATGAAGATTTAATCGCGCCAGCTCCTGGCCGCAGCGCACATTACTCGCGGGTCATAGGCATCCGGTCCGAGTAGGTACAGCAGACGGAGTCGGCCCGAGGAGTAAGTCTCTGGCAGGCTAGAGTCTAGCCGGAACTGGCCCGAGTGTATTTTGCTATCTGGGTGGTTAGGCGTGTATCAGCAAACTGATAAAGCCCTGACTTTACTGAATAAACAGTGTTCCACCAGATCCTGTATGACAGAAACTATAGTTTACTGCTGAGCAACTCATTTTATCATGGTAAAATAACACAGAAATCGAATAATAACACTTCAGTCTCCTGCCGAAGCTCCGACGTCTGCTTTGAGAAACGGTCAATCACAGCTGTCAATCACGATGACACGCCCAGCATTAAATTACTGCTCAAAACATACTCATTACAAAAATGAAGATCTGCACCTATATCAGCACAATAACCAGTGCCTTAACTGACCAGAACCATCTTTCGGAACATTTTATTGCAAGTGTAATTCATTTTTTTATTTGGTTTCATGTCTCCTTTATTAACACAGAGGAGGCGGGCTTTATGACTTGTACTGCACCCAGCCGCCAGGGGGCGATCTAACAGCCGAGACCTTCACTCAAAAGCAGGCTTGTGGCACACTTGGTGTGACTACACTGTCAAAAACCGTTCAACCAATCGACTTAACGTGTGCCGTGCATGTTGCTGCAGACCAAACTTTTTTCAGACACCAATTTTGGTGCAATATGGACACGCTAAGAATAAATAAACCTTTAATAAATTTGATAGGATAATAAGATTTAATCAAAAGGGGAGGAGATACTTGATAAGCTCCACCCTTTTTTCATGTTGCACACATTACATCACATTTCACAGGACCTTTAACTCTACTCTTTTTTTTTTTCAAATCGCATTTAAACATCTATAGGGAAAAATCCTTTTCGTTAATGACTGATTACTATCACTAGTCACATGGCCTTTTTGCTGACAAGCGGGAAGGGTTTAATTATTAGATGGGCTCAAGAATGGCACTAACCGCTGAGTTAATGTGTCACAATAAAGGTGTATTATGTTATATGATTTAGACACGGATCATAAAGATAAAACGAAGGGGATAAAGGCGAGGAAATATGAGAACAACATATTAAAGTTTACAGATAAACCCAATAAACCCATATTAGACTTTATGAAACAAGCTAGGTTGCTAAGAGGCAATATTAATTAAAAATGTATAGTAGATCCCGCAATCTGAACTTAATGGTTTTCCCTGGCATCCTAAAAGATAAAAGAGGATAATGAAGAAAAACTAAATGCAATATGAAAACCACATATTGAGTTTAAAAACAAACCTTATTAATCCAATATAGGCTTTATAAAATCATAAAAAATTATAAATTATATAAATAAAAATAGACTACTCAAATCTCATCAATTAAAGAGATTGAAGTCTAAAATTGATAAAATTTACATAAAAAATAAACATTTCTCATTTTAACAGCAGTAAACAATGCCGAAAACAACAATTAAATCTTAGTTAAATAATTTAATTTGAGCAATAAAAATAAATAAATACTGCCAAATCAACCTATAATTAACAACATTTGACAAGTCAAGTCTGGTAGAAATGTAACTTTAAACACGTTTTCCAGTGTGTTGATTTGGAAATTCTGCTGTAAACTAGGGCTGCACGATTAATCGAAAAAAAGATCACAAACTTCGATTCGACCTCCCACACAATCTTAATCCAGCATCTCTACCATTCAGCCAATTATATTTTCAAGTTTGGGAGAAACCGGTCGTACAAGTCTTCACATTCTATTATATACTTTGCTCAGCAACATGAACACCACCAAATGGAGTTGAAAGTGTCACATACTGTATAATTCACCCAAAAATGCAATTTCTGTCTTAATGTAATGACATAATTGCGGCCGCAAAATGACATGTGAGCTGACGCACTGTTTGTTTACTACTGAGAGGACCCGCAAATGATGCCTACTGTAGTAAACAGAGCCTGAATAGGCTGTGAATAACAGGTAATAAAGTAATAAATGTTTAGCTTGTTGCACAGAGTGATCGTTTGGGAGCCGCGGGAAGTATGATTTACATGTATGTTTTTTTCTTTCTCAAAGTGACGGTAGCCATGGCATGAGTGTACTCGCCAGTGAAAGTGAAAGCAGAAGCGCACACATCATTCTGCATTCTAGAGTTATTACGACAAGCATTTAATGTGTTTTTTCCTTTCATAACGAACACAAAGTGTTGTGCATAAGAATAAATGTTTAACAGTGTCAGTATAACTACTCTAGTCTATATAATGTTGAATAATGCAAGAGGGAATCTCAATGACAAATGACAAATTTTACCAGTGAAAAAAATGGTTAATAATGTTGTCAATGACAGATTGCAAGTAATACGTATCAAACATAATAAGTCAACTTTAGAATTATGAATAGTTCTATTCTGGTGTCATTAGTTTACTGTGCATTAATGACCAGGACACATTTAAAGTCTACTCAAGTGCACCATACAAAACTATACAAAATGTAGCATTTTAACCAACAGTAGACCTACACATACGCTTAATATTATTATTGTTGTTTTACCATATTTTTGAGAATAACAGTTATAATAGTCTACTCATATAAACCTTTATTTTACATCTACATAATCGTGAGAAAATCCTGATCTAGATTTTAAGCAAAAAAAATAATAATTGTGATTCTCATTTTAGCCAGAATTGTGCAGCCCTACTGTAAACTGCCAAAATTAAGATTTAAAAAGCCAGGGAAAACTATTTTACAAGATTGGCAAGTCTACATTAATCATAACGCGTAAAGAAAATATCAATTAAAATCACAGTGAGTGATATTTTGGCTGAAAATACTTGATTCGTTGAACTGAATATTTTTGTCTCAGGAGTGTTTCTCCAGATCCTCAATTTACTTTTTGACCAACATTAAACGTTCGCTTTAATATTCAACATAAAAGCTTCTAAAACCCATCTGAAATGTCAAACACCAAGAGCGCAGAGCTTTTCTGGCTCTCAGCTGGACAAGCACTTCTTGAATTCACACACACATTTCTTGCCGTCATCCGGGTTTCAGAGAACAACAAATGTGTGCTTTTCTCATGCATTTTTGATGTGATACTACTGTAGTCCAGGACAGCGTGGTAAAAAAATTCTCTAATCCGATTGCACTCAATAACTGGGGTCAAGAAAGTATGATCAAAGTGGAGGAAAAAAAAAAGGAAACCCTGCTTATATTTCAAAGCTCTGGACCATGAGAAATACTCACAGAATGGTTTAAAACATCCTACAGTAATTGTTAGACATTCAACAAGTGCACTGGGCTTTTAATGCAGGTTTGGTGTAAACCGAGAAAAAAATGATTCAATTGTAGGGCTGGGCGATATTGCAAAAAAAATCATTATGAAATCATGTTTCATATTATATCTGTAATTATTGAATATTTTTAACAATTCATTTAGGAATATTAGGATTTTTGTTTTATTTAACCACTTTATTTTAATTTACCAACATCACTGAGGCAAATAGTTTTAACAGTCAAAAACAAAAATATCACACCTCTTTATAATAAAATAAACAGTTAAAGAGACTCTTAAACTTGATAAATAAAATGTTACAAAGTGTGTGCAATGGTAAGGTAGATCAACATCTGTAAGGTGTCAATAATAATAATCATACAGTAAACCTGAAACTCGGTCAACAAAATAAATTTTGATAATCAGATGCGAGTTTACAAGTAAAGAAACCAGCCATCATTATTCAAATGCATGCTGAACATTACAAATTGTGTGTGACTACATTATCCCTACGCTAAAAAAATCTTTCAGATGGGGAGCTAGTGGCTGGGATGCACAAGAAAAGAAACCAAAAAGCCACCCTGGCGACATCCTTTTTTATTTACAATCTCTCTCCTCACTGCTGCTATACAACATTAATTTTCATGTGTGTTGTTATACTGACATGAAGTGACAAACGCATGGTTTGTGTTTGTCTGAGGTAATTAGTCAGCCGTTAATACTGAAATGTGTATATTCCATACAAAGTGTGAAGCAGATTGGTTAGTTCTAGCACTCTGGGCATTCGAAAAAGCTGTTTCCAAAGATGTTTTCCAACTAGATGTACCTGGAAAATAATGCGCGTGCCTCCATTGGAAATGACAAACTGACACCCTAAGATAATTGGCATTGCTTCGAAGGCGAGCACTCAGCAGCCACATTTTAATAAACCTATAGCGCTTCATACAGAAACTTCATACCAAAGTTTTTTTATTATCGATATTGACAATGGCATTCGGTCAATAAATACCGATTTAGATTTTATCGCCAAGCCCTGTTAAAAAGTAGCATTCACATTGTAAATATAAGGCAAGACACTACAGGTGAATAAATATATGGGAGAAGAATATAATTCAAAAAGGGTCAAATTAAGAATTGCAAGAAGTTTTTTGAAAGTAATTTATGTAAATGTTATATTCAAATTTGCAAACAAGGAATAATTACATTAAAAAGAGGTATGTGCTAATTTGCATAAACTTCTTGCACAAACATCTGACAAACATTTTTGGCAATCCCTTTTAATCAATACATGAATTATAAAATTAAATAAAAAATTTTTTTTAATTAAAATGAAATCCCAGTGATGGGTTGCAGCTGGAAGGGCATCCGCTACATAAAACATATGGTAGATGAGTTGATGGTTCATTCCGCTGTGGCGACACCAGATTAATGAAAGGACAAAGCTGAAAAGAAATTGAATGAATGAATGAATGAATTAATAAATAAATAAAATAAATAATGCTAGCCCAAAAAAATAAAATTAAATCTACAATAGGCGTCAAGCAAATTATGTATGAATATGCCTCAGCAAAATCTTCAGATTATAGAATGAAGCCTGAAATTATTCATACCCCTGGCAAATTCTGACATACACTTTTTGTTCAAATGTAAATAAAAGCTGAGAAATGATTATCTTTTGGGAGAAGCCAGTGTCATTTCTAGGGCCAAACAGACATGCTATTTCTGCGCAGAATATTGAAAAAAAATTGTAAAATGTAAAAAGAATTGTAAAATGTAAAAAGATTATGCAGAATGATTTTGGGAGTATCGGAACTTAATATGCTAAAAAAAAAATTACATTTTTTACTTTTATTTAATGTTTACAATGCAAATTCAGTTAGATCCATTTATTTGGTATCTTATACAATATATCTACCATATATCTACTATAAGACAGAAATGATTACTTTACAAACTGTATTGTAAGTAATTCATATGAACATTTTCATATTAGTCAGTAATATTAGTGAAATTAATTTAAACACTGAATAAATACAAATTTACACACATTTACACAACTAAATAAATATACTTGATGGGCTGAAAATCTGTGAATTCAGGCAGATTCCATTCCATGGGCCTAGTCATTTCCGATCAAAGAAAAATTCATATAATTATGTTAATTATTTTAGATATTATGTAATGTAATTTCAGGTTCACTGTATATTTATAGATCCTTTTTTTGTATAGATC
This sequence comes from Danio kyathit, assembly GCA_903798195.1. NCBI lineage: Eukaryota > Metazoa > Chordata > Actinopteri > Cypriniformes > Danionidae > Danio > Danio kyathit. Next base: position 39,253,586 of record LR812529.1, read on the forward strand.
TATTTATACATCATCTGAACGCTGCATAAATAAGCTTTCTGTTGATGTATATATTGTAAAAATAGAACAAAATATGGCTGAGAGACTACAATTTCAATATATATAATCTGAAGGTTCAAAAAAAAAAAAAAAAAAAAAAAAAAATCTACGTTTTGAGAAAATTCACCTTTAAAGTTGCCTAAATGAAGAGCTAGCAATGCACATTACCAATCAAAAATTGAGTTTTGATTATTTACAGTATAATAAATGTGCAAAATATCTTCACATGACACCTTAATCTTACCTTAATATGCAAATGTGTGATTTTTTGATCAATCGTTTTGACCCATACAATGCATTTTTTGGTTATTGCCAACAATATACTGGTGCGCCATAAGACTTTTATGCTCCAGGGTAACTTATATGAACACAGCAGTAAAGTTTGGTTTATGTAAGAGCTGCTAAAGCAGAGATTTATGGCTCAGTGCAGAAACTCATATTGAGAAAACAGCCTTTACAATAAGTTTCATAATTGAACTCTTCAGACCCAAAACAAACGCATAAAAGCATACATGCTGTAGGGTTTCTTTACAGATGAAAGTCATGGAAAGTCATATACAGAAAAAAATCTACATTTCAGAATTGAGATGTACATGAAAATTGCATGCAGTGTCTCACCTAAGCTAGAATAAATAAATCCAAGCATACCTGAAAAAAGTGTCAAATATCCAAGTTTTCCTCATTAACTTCAAGACCTTTTTAAAAGCAACGCTGTCTTTTTATTACACTACAGTTGACTTTATAGCTGAAAATAATGGCACTGCCCATTCAGCGAGACTGAAAAAAAAAAAAGACTACAGAGGTGTACCCATCAAAAAAAGGAAAGATCAAACAGAAAAGTGGACCAGAGTCTGTCCACATGGTTTTGGATTAGCAGCTCTCATTGTCAATGCCGCCTGGGAAGGAAAACCCTGTGGGCTTTTGAGAGATTACATGACGATTTCATTTGTAATGCTGATCGTTTCAAAGTACTACAACCTAGAGTGAATTACCCTTCATAAAAGAGTCTTCCGGTTGATTTGAGGGCCAGTAAACAACCTTTATCAACAATACAATGAAATGTAGATAAAAAGTAAAATAAAATAAGAAATAAAATGCAGTTTGCTGATAAGCATTTGAATAAGAACTTAAAATTAAGATAAAATACAGATATATTTTTTAATGAAATAAAAACTAAACTATTAGAAAATATAATAACATACTTAAAATTAAAAGTCTTAGTTTTTTCCCTACAATGTTGACGAAACATTCTGCACCGTCAAAGGCACTCGCGGTAGCACCCAAGAGAGGAAGATGTTAACTATTGCACAAAACGTTGAACTTCAGGACATCCTAAAGGAAGGTAGAAGTTATGTGGCTGTAGGGTGCCATGGAATAAATAAATGAGGATCAAATGGTTTTAATCTTTGGTTTCATTCTATATTACTTGCCTTATTTTTTTACGAAGGTTTGAACTTTAAACGAAAGTTAAGCTGCGGTCACACTAGAGTTTGAGCATGCTAAATTCTGTCGTACGGTGCTGCGAAAAGGGGTGTGATTAAACATTTTAAAAGCGAGCGATTGCTCCATGTTTTAAATTTCTGTCCAGAGAGGTCATGTTTTGATCCTCGATTCGTCTCATGCAGTCAAGTGATGCGATTTCGCAGGTCAGAGTTCACCAAGCTTGAACATTGCACCGCAGCAACCTGCGAAATCTGACGCATGACCTTGCGTTTACGGTCTGACGCATTCGAGTGCGTATGAATGGAAGTCTATGGGGAGAAAAGTCCAGTGTGACCGCAGCTTAAAGTGTGAAATATTAATGCTGTCTGAGAAAAGTGTATAAAGTGTGTAGTGAGGGGTTTTACAGCGTTAAAACATAATAATTGTAAAAAAATAAAGCTGACTACTTTGTGGATTTCGCCTATCGCGGATTATTTTTAGAACGTAATTCCCGCAAATAACAGAGAACACTGTATTAATGAATGAACTAAAACATAAAATTATAAAAAAAAATAAAATACTTTTACATTAAATTATTTACATTACAATATATAAAATATATTTAAAAATAATTAGTTCACTCATGAAAGATCGTTCATTCATCAGATTAGCTATTGGAATAAATGAAATAAAATATATAATATTAGCACAAAAATTAAGTCAAAGATTTGGAACATTGACTGTAAAGAGCATAAATGATGGGATGAAAAGCAAATTAAAATGTACAAGAATATAACAATTATCAAGAAATTTAATAAGAAATTAAAATTAAAGAATTAAATGAAGTATAAGTGAATGAACTAAAACATAAAATGTATCAAAAAAATCTGAGATTGTTGTAAGTAATAAAAGATTTTGGTTTAGTTTGACACCCAGTGGTTGAACTAGGTATTGCATTCCAGGATCAAAACAAATGCAAACGCAGGTTGCCAGATTGAGGACCAACAGGAGCAATCAAGTCTGGTGATCGAGCCTAAAGGCTGATTTAAATCGTGTTCTACATAAAAACAACGGCAGGCGATAAAAGGAAAATTTTGCATATTAAAAGGAGTTTTTGTCCTAACCAACACCTCGAATTGATATATTAGAAACGGCTTCCATTTCTTGCAGCTAAACAACAGAAAACTAACAATGCTCACCTCGGGTACACCTCATGTGCTTTATTCAGCGTTAAATGCTAATAATGTGAGTTTGAATGCCATTTTACATGACATTTATTACCATACTACTGAAAGCAGCAGCAAATAATTCCCCTCAGATCCTGAAAATAAAATAAACCATTTGAAATTGAACTTTACAACTGTGACTCAGTGCAAGACAACATATATCAGTGATTCAGCATGTATGTTTAATATGTATTAATTAGATGATAAACCTTACCATTTCGTGTGTGAGTGCAAGGTTTCCGCTACATTCATTCATCCGTGGCGGGCCGCCACGCCAAAATTCATCCCGCCACGGCTACATTACAACTTCTCATTAAACATTTAGTCGTGTTTTGTATAGCGGATTATAATCGCACTAAAACATATTAGGGGTAAACAGCGCAAACTTTTCTGCAACCGTAGTAGTGCTGTGCGCTATTTGTTCAACCCTTTAAGGTGACATGCTGGCTCTCTGACAGACTGACTGACAGGTGCGTGAGTCCAGCAAACACGGCGTAGCCTTCAGTTTAAGATGAACACAGTTTCCATAAGTATATTTTATTGATAAATGTCAATGGCTCTGCATACAATGACTTTATCTTGCTGGAGTTTCACTTTACTTCAGGACGCGTTAATGTCGGAAAACGCACAAAAACACACTAAATCGCGCTTCAGCAGCGCTTACTGGAGAGCGCACGAGAAGATCTGCACTTGAACGTGTAAATTTGAGTGCGTGCAAGAAGTTCTGTGCACGAAGAGGAAATCGGCGCGCAAGCAAAGAGATTCGCATGCTCGTATTACATGAATGCTATCTCGCCTTGCAATAATGCGTGTAATATTGGTCTTTGAAATAGTTGGCAGATCTGTGTAAAAAAAAAAAAAGTCCTGCCGCCACTGCTGGAAAAAATCCTAGAGGAAACACTGGAGTGCATATTCTGTGCTTCTGAATGTCTGTATTTAAATTTCTGTGGCGTTTCGTCTTGTGCAAACAGCCCAATTGCTTATCACTGCAAATCTCATCACGATTGGCATGTTTCTTAAATATCTGCAAACATATTATGGTATTTTTATGCTTTAGCTTTAGAAGAGTTAAAAACGTACATGCAGCCCCTTTAAATAAGTTAAAAAATATTTAAAAACATATATAAAATGAAAAAGTATTGGACCATTGACTGCAAAAAGCATTAGATGATGGAATGAAAAGTTAAATAAAAAAGTACAAGAACAAGAATTCAAATAACAGAATAAGAAAGAAAAAAGCATTTGCACACTGACAAGAGCACATGAAAAATGGGTACACAAAGGCATACTTGAGTAATGTAAATGTAATGTCAATCCTATGAATTATACATTTTAAGACTTACAATAATACAAAAAATGCCAGAATGCTTACCCAATAAAAAATAAAAAAAACGTCATATTTTTTAGCTCATTCCTTTGACTGCAATCTGTTGTTTTTGGTTCACGCCTTGGTTTGAAATTCTACATTAGTTACTATTTTAATCCCGTGTCTTTCATCGTGCCTCCCATGAACCGAGTGGGTTTTCTGGGATTGTTGTAAGTAAACGGTGTAGGGAAAACTAGAAAGGTCTGGTTCATTCCTCTGCCGTCGAGGATTCAGAGAGCAAACAGAGGGAAAGCTGCACTAGAGACTTGCACCATGTCACCATATTTCACACGTGGACTCTGATTCAACACTGGCAGACTTTCTGTCATACGCTGCTGTTTTAGAGCACGTCTGATAAAATATTCTCAGAGTAATATCGGCATCGCCTCAAAGCTCTTCGGCACTTAAGAACAAAACCACACAGACAAACTTCTGGATTCCAGCTCAAACCATGCAAAAGATGTAGCGCAAAAAATGGACAATTCACCCAAAAATTACAATTCTGTCATCATTTATGGACAATCCATTAACTACAAACATGTTTGAGCTTCTTCCTTCTGTCAATAAACACAAGAGAACATGTTTTGAGGATTTTCCAAATCCCAATTACGCCCATTGTCCTGTTTTCATACTACTAAAGTCAATGGCTACCAGTATTACAACATTTTCCAAGTCTGGGATAAATTTTTTTATGTTTTTAAAAGAAGAATTTACAACACAGGACATGGCGTTAATGTATTTACTAACATAAAGAAATAATGAACAATACTTGTACAGGTTTTATTCATTTACTAACACATTATTAAAATCGAACACTGCGCTTGTTAAGTTAGAAATAAAGTACATCCAGGAGGTTGTTATCACAGAATAAAGCTCGACACTAAGTGGATATGGTTGTATAAGACTGAAGGGATTTATTCTGCCAAAACAACCATCCTGGAAGTACTTTAATCAAGTTTATCACATGAATACTTGCCACAACACATAAAAAAGAAACAAAAGATTGTTCAGAGCCGTAAAAGTTGATTAAACGCAAAGCTGACAGAAACGAAAACAGCTGATGGAGTATACACTAACCTGCGCATTATTCAGCCACAAGATGACACCAAACAGAAAAAAACGCAAAGCTGACAGAAACGAAAACAGCTGATGGAGTATACACTAACCTGTGCATTGTTCAGTCACAAGATCGTGCCAAATTGTCAAAAACGCAAAGCTAACAGAAATGAAGACAGCTGATGGAGTATACACTAACCTGCGCATAATTCAGTCACAAGATGACGCCAAAAAGTAAAAAACGCAAAGCTAACAGAAACGACAACAGTTAGAGGAGTATACACTAACCTGCGTATTATTCAGTCACAAAATGGCGCCAAAAAGTCAAAAACACAAAGCTGACAGAAATGACAAGTTGATGGAGTATACACTAACCTGTGCATTATTCAGTCACAAGATGGCGGCAAACAGTCAAAAACGCGAAGCTAACAGAAACGAAAACAGCTGATGAAGTATACACTAACCTGCGCATTATTCAGTCACAAGATGACACCAAACAATCAAAAACACAAAGCTGACAGAAACAAAAACCGCAGATGGAGTATACACTAACCTGCACATTATTCAGACACAAGATGGTGCCAAACAGTCACAAACACAAAGCTGACAGAAACGAAAACAGATGATGGAGTATACACTAACCTGTGCATTATTCAGTCACAAGATGACACCAAACAGTCAAAAACACAAAGCTGACAGAAACGACCTCAGCTGATGGAGTATACACCAACTAGTACATTATTCAATCACAAGATGGCGCCAAACAGTGAAAAACCAAGCGGCAACCTCCCGCTCTCCCTCGGGAAGCCAATACGGAAGTAACTAAAACTGCAATTCATCGACTCGCCTTGGGGGGCTGGCTCCATGAAGTCCAAGGGCTTTCTTTCTGCATTGGTAAATTGGTCATTTTTACAGCTGATAAAAACATGTTTACAGCCTGGTACAAACGATGGCTTTGATGCATATAGCTATGATTACCCTTCATGACAACTCTGAGGGGGGTGAATTTTTTTATAACTCATCCGTTTCGTTTTTATTAGGTTATATTAAGTTTGCATAATTAAGGGCGTGGCCACTTGAGTGACAGCTAGCCCTCGCTGCTCGCTGTCTCGTCACCTCAGCTGATTCTGGCTAATTAGCCGCTGAGCTCGGCAAATAAATCGTGTATTTGTTTTGTTTAATGTTTCTTTACACCTTCATTTGCCTTTTGGAATTATTTCCTGCAATTATCAGATGATATGGCATGATGTGTGGATTTAATTGTGCTTACAAACCGTTCAAGTTGCCTTCATTTCACAGGTGAGTGAAATGATATACTTCTATACCATCTCTATAAATGTATTTGTTTTATTTAAGATCATTTATCATTTATAATGTTCTTCAGAGCTGTAATGCACTCCAGAATCTGACAGATTGATAAGCTGTAGGCTATAAAACAGTCATCTGAAGCGTTGTCATACAGTGTTAGTGCTGGATTTTATAAACAGCCTTGCATTTACTAACACAGACTATATCTGAAGTGTTTGATAGTAATTCGCGTTTTCCTCCTGTCGAAAAACGTCATAAGAACAATGTTTAGTGGCTCAATGTGTTACAACAGTGTTTTTAAAAGTCTAAACACTTTATTGATATAGTGTACAACCAAGCACATGTGGTCAGAACACAAACCTGTCACAGGTAATAAAGTATTAAGCGTTCTCCCAAAGTAATAAATCTGTTTTAATCCAAGTCTAAGCAAAAGGCTTAGAATCAAGCATGCGTCTGTAGCTCCGCTCACTCTCCGCCTCTTTGCCCTTATTTGGTATGCCGCGTTCGGTGCGATGACGCGCTAACAAAATGGCGACGGTTGGCCGCGCCTACTTGTGGCTTCTTTTGCAGTGTTCAGAAACCTATGGGTGACGTCACGGATACTACGTCCATATCTTTTACAGTCTATGTGAAAAACGCAAAGCTGACAGAAACAAAATTGGCTGGATAAAGCATATACTATAATATGTATTATCAAAAACCACAGCGTGACAGACAAGCAGATACATATGAATGTGGATATAAGTTTAACTCTATGGATTTGAACGTATTCATGAACGGTCAAGTTGATTCGAAGTTCTCGGATGAGTCTGCATTATTTAGCGGTTATCATCTCACAATAACATACCTTGGAATGTAGCAACTGACCAATCAGAATCAAGTATTTTAAACAGCCATGTAATACCATTAATGCATTGTGATTTAACATAACTGTATTTTCATTAACTAGATTAACAAACATGAATATTTTAAAAATGTAATGTTTATTTTAGCAAATACATTAACCAAGTGTCCTGTACTGTAAGGTGTTCAAATTTTCAATTTAATGTATATTATGTTGGCATCATCACAGAATATTTCTTTTACCATCTAAAACTTTAGTATCATCATTGATGGTATTACTATTATTATTATGAATATGAACAGTAAATACTATTAAAATAAAGAGATGCGCTGATTAAAATTGTGACGGCCGATTCTGAATTTTCATTTTTGGTCAAGTGTGACCTGCCAATACAGAATTGTCAATTTCGACTTTCTCGAGCTATAATTCACAGCATATACAAAAAAAATGTATAATTTTATTTATTTATTTTTTGTGTGTGTGTGTTCAACAGCAAAAAGAAACTCAGAAACATCTGAATCCAATTGAGGGTGAGTAAACGTCGTCCATTTGAATTTTGGAGGGAAGCAATCCTTCAAACTAAACTGATGTAAATACATGTAAAAAGACAACAGTACAGCACAGTTACTCACTTCCTTCAGATTGCGTTTCTTTGCTAAAGATTCACTTTAGAGGTTAGCTGCTTTCCAGTCGTGCAAATCATAATATTGACACTCCACAAAAGTGTTGCAATGTTTGAGAGGCGCTGTGACCCTCCTGCCCCTTATAAAGCTCATCTTAACTGCATTCATCAATGTCTGACCAGCGGCGCCCTACACTTGACCTCTGCCGGCACACAAAAACAGACCTTCCTGACCTATTTTGCAAAATCTCTGACCAAATGAATGTGATTATTTCTTTATTTTCATATTGATCAAAGTAAACGAAAGTTGCAAAACCACATTTCTATCTCTTACAGAAATAATTCTGATCATTCTCTATGTTGGAAACAATTGAATTGTGGTGGGTTATATTTTTTGTGGAAAATAAATCATTATTAAAAATAAATCGTTCCTTTAACATGATAAAAGTCTTCACTGACTTTTTTTAATGAGTTTAACGTATTCCTGCTAAATTCAATCATTCAATTCTTTCCTCAAAACAGACACCATGTGTTTTAAATACAAGTGTACTGTACTACAAATTCACTCTGTACCCAAAACACTGATATCTTCAGAGCAGACTAAGCATAAAAATCGCACCAATTTTAACAAGACTTTACTTAACCCTTTGAGAACATCATCATGCACATTATTATTATTATTAAACATTGAATACAAATTCTCGTACTAATAAAGTACAAAACATTCAGCATTAAACCTAGGTGAGCTCATAATACAGGTAAGGCAATAAAATAAATAAATAAAAATAAATAAAATAAATGCATAAATAAATAAAAATTAAATCTATAAAAAATAAATAAATAAATAAAATAAACTTAGGAACGTCCGATGATATTTTCTATGCACGACAATTTTTAAGTAAATTCAGTAAGGATAAGGCACAGTCTTTCCACTTACAGCAGGGTGTATGATATTTAGCAAGTAGGAAAACAATATTCACAATGTCTGATATTGACTTGTACAATCCATTAACATAAAAGAGAATACAATGGATGTTAAAAACAGGGATGTATGATGTTTTTAATGCCAGCCATTCTCTAACATCATCATTCACATTAATGTAACAATTTTACCCACTGACGAAGTATATTTAAGGGACTACTTTATGTTTTTTAGGTAATTTAAGCACGGTTAGTTATAACAAACTTGCATGAAATACTTTAAATAAATTCAACAGTTCTGAATAAATCAATTGAGAGAAGCAGAGGTATTATATTTTGTTATACAGATATATTTTGAAGAATAATTACAATTTTCAACCAAAGAAGCTTAAATTTATAATATTGGGGAGGGGGAAATGACACTGCGATGTTTTGTATTTTTGCGTTTTACATGAATAGCTCTATTCGGGAATATGTTATTAATTTTAGATTAATTGGGACAATTCTGTAGGGGAGTGAATGATGCATGAAATGTAATAAACCAATCACAAGAGTAGATAAATTCAATTCAATTCATGTTTATTTCTATAGCGCTTTTACAATGTAGATTGTGTCAAAGTAGCTTAACATAGAAGTTCTAGTAAACGGAAACTGCTTAAGTCCAGTTTTTAGAGTTCAGTTTAGTTCAGTGGTTTAAATTTCACTGCTGAAATGATATATTGTGCAGCCCTAGTTAAATTGATCAAGATTATGAACATGCTTAAACAATAAATTCAGAAATTAATGACTATCTACAGCATGGTTGAAATACAGTGTTCTTGTGCTTTTTTGATGCATAAGATGTTTAACATTTCGTATTTCATTTTTAACAAAGCTTAAGAGCCCTATTAGACTCATTTAAATAATTAAAAGCTTAATTTCTATGTATTCAAGTAATTTGAACTTCTCAGACAAATTACAAATAACTTTTCAGACACATTAATTAGAAAAGTAATGTAAATACCATTTTAATGATGGAACTAGTAATCAGTAATTACTTTTTATGCAACTCATCCAACACTGGTAACAATATCCTAACTATAACAGCCACAGATTGTATTATAGTAAACCACATAATGAAACACATACATTTTACGGATCACCTTAGATCACAATTTCAGCTAAACATATTATTTAAAAGAGCTTTTGAAGAAAAAAAAAAAAAGAAAAAAGTCACCTAAACTTTAGTTGGTCTGAGAACATATTCAGGTTCTAAATTAATAGTGATATGCGCAAACACTGACCACTTGTGATTGGATCATACAGATATTAACATTAGAAGACATGAACTAAAAAACAAACTAGTCATTAGCCAATCATTAATAAGACGTCGTGAGAAGCTTTAGGAAATGGTGTAAAATGAGACGAGTGATGATGACACAACTGCCCTTTGAGCCAAAGTACAAAAAAAACTTAAAAAGCTAAAACTTTGAATGATTAAAATTCAGATGCAAAACATCAACAGTGCAGCTGAGAAAGAACCTGAACCTGATCAAGTTCAATTACATTTTTTAAATACACATGAATAGACTATAGTTTTGAAGTTTGGCGTCAGTCAAATAGTTTACTTTTTAAAGCATATAGCATGTAAACAAGCAACCCTGCCCTCTATCAATACTTGGACAAAGTATTATTAAATGTTACATTTCGGTCTCCTGACCATCACTGCATATTTAGGAAAACAAGAACCAATGAATTAGAACAATGCAGAATCTCCATGAATAACATACAAGCAAGCTTGAATTTAATACAAAACACATTATACGAAAAAATGACAAATAATAAAAATAAAGAAAAAATTTAATAAAAATAATGTACAAAAAAATTAATAAAATAACATTTTATAAGCCACACACACATTATATATATATATATATATAGAAAGTTTCTCATCTTCAAGTATGCATGTATTTGATTGACAGAGTAAAGCAGTAACACCGATATACTAGCGCAATTTAAAACAACTTTGATTACTTTCATCCAAATGTTTCAGACATAATTCTAATGTGCTAATTGGAGCTAATTTTTAAAATGTATTAGTCAAATAACATTTTTTTTTTTTTTTTGAAAAACTGATGAATTATTAATGAATATTCTGTAACATTAAGCATTTGTCAATGTATTGCTTCCTTGCTAAATAAAGTGCTCCATTTAATCTTTCTGACACCAAACAATTTTACACAAAGATTTTAATGTGTAAAATTAAGAAGTCACAACTTGACGTCTGTCATTAATAAAACATTTAATTAAATGTTGTGTCAGCAGTTTGTTTTTTAGTCATTCTGGTTCCTCCAGGTTCAAGAGAGTGACCTCATTTCAAAAATCACAAAGAATGCACCATATCTATATCTATATCTGTATCTGTATATATCTCGTGTCTGTTGTTTGATGATATACTCATGCATGACATTTGTTTACATAAAAAGGTGTCAAAATGACATTCTCAGTCCCCACACTGTATAGAAAAAACATAATTAAAGTGAATGGCGAGTGATCCTGTGAATCTATCCAACATCTCAGTTTGTGTTCACCTTTCAAATTTATGTCACACAGGTTTACAAAAATGAGACTCATAAACAATCGTTGATAACACCAAATTAATTTTCAGATGCACTATACCTTTAAATCACTCCGCTTGATGGAAACCCCAAAGCGGAGTAACATTCAAAGTACTCATAACGTTACTCCACAACACACACACAACTGCTATACTGACCAATATCATCCATTTAAATCAAAATAAATCGACATAATCATCACTACAGCGCTTTAACTCATTTAATCCTTGAATTTAACGCAGAAACTGCTCGAACACACACGAGGAAGAACGAATATAGGCAGCCATGACTTCATACTGACACATCAATGAAGCGAGCGTGTGTTTGTGCGCGGGAGCGCGCGCACGCGCGGTCCTGTGTGTGAATATATGTATGTGTGTGTATGCTTAAAAATCGCACTCACCCAGAACCACCGCGGCGAGGATCACCTCTGGGTCATGATGAAGGCGCTCTGATCGCGGACAAAGAGACTCGAGACTTCAGTCGTGCGCGCTACTGACAGCAGATGAGTGTGTGTGTGTAAATGTGCCAGAATACAGCCCAGATCTGCCTCTCAGCATGTACAGGAAGTGATGCAGAGGATATGAGGTCACCGTGGAACTGCGTCAGGTGCGTGTGAGCGCGAGCGAGAGAGGCGAGAAGCCCATTGAAGTGGTCTAAATAACCACGAGCCAGTATTTCCTTTTACTCAAATCTATGATACATGTGTTCCAAATACATGTTTCAGAGATAAAATAGTATTTTGACATTTGTATTTTATAGGACTGCTGATAGGGGCTTCATATTTTGTATCAGTGTCTTGTACTTTGGTAATTCACTGTAAAATAGCTCGTATGAAGTCTACCTTATGACATCATAAATATTGAGTCTGTCATTGGTGCTTACTCATAGCTTGCCTTAAAGGGATAGTTCACACATAAAAATACAGTGCGTTCAGGATACAGGACACATCACACTCTGAAGGACGAAATGAACAATCATGGCCGCCATATTGAAGTGTCATTCCTAACTGAAGTGCTCAAAAATGGCCACTTTGAAGACCCTTTGGAATGAAGCATTTTGAAGAATACAACTGATGGTAACTTCAGGCCCCTGTGATCCTTGGAGCAAGGAAGTTGTTTGGTGTCACCTACATGCATTCAATTTGTAAGGGCCCATCCCTATTCTCTAATCCAGGAATGCCCAAACTTTCTCTTAAGGGCCAAAAACCAAACTTGATTGAGGCTAGTGGGTCGAAGGTAAATATAGTTGCCATGAGTTATTTCCTAATTTATTTAATAATATTTAAATATGACTACAAAACGTAGCATTATATTAACTAATACATTGTATTTTTTATATTTTATAATGAACTTATTACAGTAAACACAAAACAATCTCATTTATAACAGAATTACACTAGTTTTTGTCTTGATTTGCCCGCCGATGTCTTCTGCATAGTCCTCCATTTGTTGTGACAGTATTTACATTTTAAAAATCAGATTCATTTACAACATTTAATTGAAACATTTTATTTCAGTTTGCTTTTTTGTAACTCAGCAATAAAACGCAAAAAATACATTAAAAAAAAAGGTTACATCAAATTAGAAACGAGCATCTCTGTGTTAAAGACATTCACTCCAACCCTCTCCATCATTCACACACTCAACTGAGATGGGATGGTGGGCCATATTAAGGCTTACAATGGGCCAACTTTGGCCTGCAGGCCCTACTTTGTGCATCTTTGCTCCAATCCCTTCAAAGGGAATAGGTCATAGAGATGAGCCATTGCAAATGGAAGCAACCCAGTGTTATTCACACTCAAGTGGTAAATGTTTATTTTAATTTATGATGTTTACCTTGGTGACGCAGTAGGTAGTGCTGTCACCTTACAGCAAGAAGGTTGCTGGTTCGAGTCTCGGCTGGGTCAGTTGGCGTTTCTGTGTGGAGTTTGCATGTTCTCCCTGCGTTCGCGTGGGTTTCCTCCAAGTGCTTCGGTTTCCCCCACAGTCCAAAGACATGCAGTACAGGTGAATTGGGTAAGCTAAATTGCCCGTAGTGTATGTGTGTGAATGAGTGTGTGTGGATGTTTCCCAGTGATGGGTTGCGGCTGGAAGGGCATCTGCTGCGTAAAATACGTGCTGGATAAGTTGGCGGTTCATTCAGCTGTGGCAACCCCAGATTAATAAAAGGACTAAGCCGAAAAGAAAATGAATGAATGAATGAATGGTCTACCTTGACATCATTAAAATTGGGTCTCTCATTGGTGCCTACTCATAGCTTTCACTTTTTTGTGAAATATATGTCTCCTAATAGTGTTTTTAGCAGCATGGAACACATATATGACTGTCAACAGCTCAAAAAAATGTGTTTTGGTGTTTCGTGACCCATTAAAGGGATAGTTCACACAAAAACAAAATATGTACTCGCTATTTACAGTGTGTTCCAACCAGGACACATCGCACTCCGAAGGATGAAGTGAACAATCATGGCCGCCATATTGAAGTGTCGTTCCAAACTGAAGTGCTCAAAAATGGTTACTTCGAAGAGCCTTTGGGATGAAGGATTTTGAAGAATATAAGTGATGGACACTTCAGGCCCCTATGATCCTTAAGCTTTGTTTATACTCGACGCGTCCGCTAGTTCGCTTGAGTGCGCGCGGAGAATCTGACGTCATCGCGGAGTTTGCGGATGTTCGATTTGAGTGCGCGCGACATTATTTCGGCTGGCGGTGCGCATGGCATTTTTTGAGACCCAAGCGAACAGTGCGCGCGGCGCCGCATCTGGTTTGAGTTGAAATGAACCACTTTGAAGAGATTTTGTCTGAAACAGGTACACCTGTACAGACATCTTTATGATCCGTGATGATAGAGATAACCTGATGAACAATAATTTTTGGCTAGAAATTGCAACAGCCGTGGGAAAGGAGCAAAGTTTTTGTTAAAAAGTTTGGAAAAACCTGAGGGATAGTCTGTTAAAGCCAAAAGAGGCCATGGCAAAAGTGGAAACCCAGCTACACAATTACAGAAATATGTTTTTCCACCATTTATAGGTTTTACACTGATGTATATATTACAATTTTGAATTTAAAACAATTTAATAATTACAAAACTATAATTAAGGACCAAATTATTTCTTTGATATCTGGGAAAGAATATTTGAACCTATCAGTTTACAAAATACTGATGCCCTGTTTTTCTAGGCTTTATTGGTGATAATGGTCAGGAATGTTGGACTATTAATGCCTTTTAGCATAATCAGAGGACAGAAACTAGCCAGACATAATATGAGAATTGGGGAGCGGGCTAAATAAAAAAAAAAAACATCTTTATTTTTAAGTAAGTGTGCTTTTTTTGGCTTTTATTCTTGCCATAATAGAAATATATTTGTAGAGCAACCCATTTTCTCTCCTCATTGATATTTTAATAAACTTTGATGGGTAAAACTGTCCGAGATAGGAACAAAAGCAAGTGATGCATCAAAGTTTGATTAAAACAAACCTTGAATGGTTATAAAAATCCTTATAATCATTAAAATAATTTATAAAAACAATAAAAATAATTCGTTTAAAAATCTTGAATGATATCAATGATATGACGTAGTATCTGTCTGACTTTACGGTCAGTTACTTTTGACCGCCCCCTGTCGTTTTAAAGAATATCACAACGGCGAACGCGGCAAGTATAAAAGCCTCGTCCGTTTCGCGAGGTGCGCGCACAGTCAGCAGAGGTGCGCAATGCGGCGCCAGGCGAAAGTATAACTCCAGCTTTAGAGAAGGGAAGTTGTTTGGTGTCACCTACTGCACTCAATTTAGAAGGGCTCATCCCTATGTTCTAATCCAGGCTATCTCATTTACTACAGATTTACAATAGTTATTGCATTGATTTGCTTGCCGATGTCTTCTGCATAGTCCTCCATCTGTCGAGTGACTATTTACATTTTAAAAATCAGATTCATTTACAACATTTAATTGAAACATTTTATTTCAGTTTGCGTTTTTGTAGCTCAGCAATAAAACAAACTAAAAAGGTTACGTCAAATTAGAAATGACCATTGTCACACATTTTATTGTCCCATCATCAGCAGCACGTGTACTATGAGTGAAAAGCTTGGGTGCTGGCTCCAGACAGTGCAAAGTACAACAACATACTCCCAAAAAAATAAAACAATAATTGGCAATGTTGACAGTAATATGTAGCAGATAATGAATACACATAGACTGACTGTTCCTGGTAAATTATTGTAGGTTTAACGTCAGTCCATGCTACATCTTGATGGTATGCAGTGAAGGGTATGGAAGAGTTTGTGTGAGGTGTGTTAAGTGTTCATCAGCCTGATAGTCTGTGTAGAAACTTTCCTTCAGTCGGCTGGTGCGTGACCGGATGCTGCGGAACCATCTTCCTGAGGGTAGCAGAGAGAAAAGTCTATGGCTTGGGTGACTGGAGTCGCTGATGATTCTCTTGGCTTTCCTCATGCACCTCCTGGTGTAGATGTCATGGAGGGAGGGAAGCTCACCTCCTTCCACGCGGCCAGCAGTTCGTACAATCCTATGTAGACCTTTGCTGCTGGTGCTGTTTCCATACCAGGTGGTGATGCAGTCAGGATGCTCTCCACGGTGCAAGTGCAGAACGAGCGGAGGATGTGGGGGCTCATTCCAAACCTCCTGAAACGCCTGAGGAAGAAGAGGTGTTGTGCCTTCCTCAGCACTGCATCTGTGTGAGCAGTCCATCAGATAGGATGGTGGGCCAAATCAAGGGATGCAATGGGCCAACTTTGGCCCACAGGCCCTACTTTGGGCATCTTTGCTCTAATCTCTACAGACCCTTCGAAGGGATTAGGGCATAGGGATGAGCCATTCCAAGGTGTTCAAGACTACTAGAGACTGTGAAGCAGGTGTGAGTTGGAGGTGGTTGAAGCAAAACTGTGCAGAGCTGTGGCCCTCCAGAAATTGCGTTTGAGACCACTGCTTTAGAAGATCTCAGGACTGCAGGTGGAAATGGCAGAAGATGACAATTACAGATGAACTGGTGTTCACTCATCCAGTTAAAGAAGTGCTAAAAATCTTTATGGAGTATAGACCATTTCAATGTGGTGATGTCATTGGCCCATGAACATTTCCTGCTTGTTATCAAACTATTTCATAACTGTAACAAGAGGCAATTCAATGATAACTTTACATTAAAACACCTGCCATAGGATTATTTATCAATACAGTGCATCCTGAAAGTATTCATAGCGCTTCACTTTTTCCACATTTTTATGTTACAGCCTTATTCCAAAATGGATTAAATTCATTTATTTCCTCAAAATTCTACACACAATACACCATAATGACAATGTGGAAAAACATTTAGTGAAATTGTTGAAAATTTATTAAAAATAAAAAACCTGAAAAATCACATGTTCAGTTTTCAGACATTTATCAGACAAAAATGCTCTAAATTATTTTTATTATTAAACCACTTAAGGCCCAAGGTGGTTTTTTACATGCATTTTTTATTTCTCTTTGCTATTTGGGCTTATTATCATCTTTTGATATGATGTACTTTGAGGAAAATTATGTCTATATATGTGGACTCGTGGTCCGAATTTACATAAAACACATTTTCCTGAATGTTTCTAATGCCTATATAACATAGAATTTTTTTTTAACTTCCTTTGACTATCAGAGAGTAAAAACAATTTTTTTTTCCTATTTTGGACAGTTAAAAACAGGGTTTGGGACACTTCATATGCTGCAAAACAGTTTCAGGATGACACTGTATGTCTGTAACAAAATATAAAACATTCAAAGCAATTTAAATAGCCACTAAAGAGCTAAAATGTGCTGTCCACGTATGTGGACACTCGGGCCCTAGCAGGTTATAGTTATTAGACCTTTATAGAATTAATTTGTCATTTCACAGATTGTTGTTTCTTCATAGTTTGTTTACATATTTATACCAAGTTTGAAATATTTAGGAATCTATTTTTTTGTATAAATGTATAACATTTAAGCATAAATAGATTTTTCTTTTCTTTTTTTAAATAATATTGAGATCAGAATATTTGGGATTAAATTGTGTGGGTAGTCTCCCCTACTACATTTGTAATGCTTTATTTATTTATTTATTGTTTTAATGCACTGAAGTGTCCATATTTAGAGCTGATTAGAAAGCATGATTTCAAACCTCATCCTGAGAAATGTTGCAAGAACTCTTCAGTGGGTTCATCAGTGACGTTTAGGATATGACATCATCAGAGTCATGTGACTGCCTGAGCTAACTCCCATTGGAGCTGAGAGATTTATCTAATCACACATGCTGCATTTGCATTAACACACATTACATACTGATAAACATTAATAGACCTTTATTATATTCAGATATTGATTGACAAACGTCCATGCTGCATGTCTTCATATCTACTCCCTAGGTTACTGACTTTAAGCCAAATGTTTGATCCAGTTGAGTTACAAAAGTTACACATCTCTTGACAATCAATATGAAAAGCAAGATCTGATAAGTGAAAGGTGAGCAAAAGAATTTAAAAAAAAAAGAATCAAGGGATGTATTTTAGCAGCTGTATTGTTATACTGAGTGGCTGTACTGTATTTCATAATGAAACATGGACAAATAGTAATCTATTAGTCCGTTCAAAGGTCAATCTAACATTTCAGTCCTGTTTTGAAAGATAAAATGAAGTTTCATCAGTATGTGATCATTTTTTTATAATAGGAAGTGATGTGACCGCCTCTTATACTGTAAGTAAATGAATAAATCAAGAGTAGAAGGCCTTGTACATTTGATTAAAAAGCCCATTTCCACCTGACAAAGTAATTGCAACCTTTTCCCCCTGTAGTTCTAAGGTCAGAATTATGGGATATAAATAAAAAAATTACTGGATTCTTTTCTCAGAACTGACTTTTCCACAATGAACTAAAAAGTTTAAATTTATAAAAGTTTGCTGTTAAGAAAAAAACATGTTTTTAATATATTTTGGTCCATCTGGAAAGTGTTACATGATTTTTGAAGAGCCTAGACGGTGACTCGTTTGTTGAATTGATGGACATTGAAAGTTTATTGCGGTATTATTGTTTAATATTATAGGTGGGCATAGATAATTTTTTTTAATCTAGATTAATCTAGATTAAAATGGCTCATTTGAATTCTGCCGAAGGCATTCAGAATATGTGTGCTACCAAAATAATAAGTCTTTGAGAACGGGTTTCTCAAGCCAGGTGGCGCATTAGACCAGGGGCTCATCTCCTGTTTCCAAAATGCATCACAAACTGCTTGAGAAACTGTTCTACTATGATAATTGGTGATGAAAATTAATGATGTTCTATAAGATGTACTTGTGTTTACTAACTGTTTATTCAGTTAAACATGAATGTTGAACTGTAGGCCTACATAAGCTCCAAACAGCAATTTCATACTTGCTTTTGATGTACGTACATACAGAAAATGCTGCTTCGCAAAGGCAAATTCACAGAGCCCTGACGATGTCAAGCATCGAGTTTGTTTACATGGGCTACAATACTTTAATACGATTTTAATATGATTAAAACAATACACCAGTCCTTACTCATTATTTGCGTCTAATACCCCAGTTTGTCACGAAAGCATGAATGAAATGTTCATGAGTTAAAGTGAAACTGCCGAACTGCAGTTAAAGTCAGGCATCCTGCTGATTTAATTCAGAAGGGCACTCTTTTGTCAGACGACTCACCGGTCAGGTGTACATCCGCGCTAAAATATAAAGGTGAAAGTCATCATAGCTTGTGTAGAATAGACCCAGCTCCCAACCCAACTTTGAGAATAGATAACGGCGATGTTTTTTTTATCGCGCGATAAGAGTCTTGCGTTAACGCCGATAACGGCCCACCACTATTTAATATACATTAGATTATAGTTGTGTCGAGTTTACATATTGTATATTTGTATACTTATTTTATTTCTATTCAGTTTTAAAAAAGTAAACCTTTGTCTTAAAGGGCACCTATTTTACCTCTTTTTTTTTTTTTTTTTTTAAGATGTAAGATAAGTCTTTGGTGTCTCCAGAATGTGTCTGTAAAGTTTTAGCTCAAAATACCCATCAGATTATTTATTATAGCCTGCAGAATCTGTCCATTTTGATGTCCGAGTACATTGTAGATGCTTTTGTAGCCTGTGGCTTTAAATCCAAAGCTGCTTCTCCCCGCCCACCATTCCCACATGCGTGTCTGCTTCTCCTGCATTACGTCAGATAAACAGCAGTCAGTGACAAAGACTCTGATGCTGCTGAAATACAGCTCATTAGTCTAAAATGCCAAGTAAGTTTTTCATGTATTTGTGGTGGAGTTTATTCAAGCCCTTCTGAAATTATGAGTCTCACACAAATGCTGTTTGCAGAAGACACACACACACACACACACACACACACACACACACACACACAGAAGTGCGTTTACTGACACCATGTGGCAGTGTTGAATAGAAGTTAAGAATTACATAGTGATTTTACAGTGTTTATTACAAACATGCTCCGTTTTAAAAATGTTTTTAACTTATAAAACATATAAATATCAAAGAGAGTTGGAACCAATATTTTAATCCTGGTTTATTTGCAAAAAAAAAAATGTTCTGTGAACATGTGTATACATAATATTATTGAAACATGGCGCCTGTCAATCAGTTTGGTGGGCGTGCACTCATACGTCACGTTGTGGTGGGCCTCAGAATGACTGGGATTTTAACTAAGAGACTTGTTGGGTTTATATCACTCCAATATAACAGTGAACTTACTATACATACAGATATATACTGATATTTGAGAATTGAAAAAGAATTAAGACCATATCTGATCTCTTAAAGCAGGAATGTCAAACTCGATTCCTGGAGGGCCGCAACCCTGCACAGTTTAGTTCCAACCCTAATTAAACACACCTGATCAAACTAATTGAGTCCTTTAGGCTTGTTTGAAACCTACCAGTAAGTGTGTTGAAGCAGGGTTGGAACTAAACTGTGCAGGGCTGCGGCCCTCCAGGAATTAAGTTTGACATCCCTGTCTTAAAGGGATTGTACACTCAAAACTGAACATTTTGTGATAATTTACTCTTTCTTCACATGTCTTCTTTTAAACACAAAGCAAGTTTTGTTCTTGGAGGCTGAAAACCTGTAACCATTGACTTCCATCGTATTTGTTTTTCCTAGGGACATCAATAGTTACAGGTATTCTTCAAAAAACTTCCATGTGTTCAACAGCAAGAAACTCAGAGGTTTTTAACCATTTAAGGGTGAGTAAATCTTCATTTCTGCATGGGTGAACTATCATTTTCTCTTTTTCAGTTGTCAATAAATCTATAAATGTGTTATTTACAAGTGCACTTTTTTTCTCTCAACTATTTTTAGCCTCAATTCTCTCAAATACCTTAATATCTTACAACTAGAAGATACAAACTCAAATTCTGAGTTGAAGTCAAGATTGTATTATATATGACTTGAGATGATAACATCACAATGACTTAATTAGTTTGTTTCTGTGATGTAAACAACTTCTATAAGAAACAGAGCATCATCTAACATTGACACGTTCCCATTCCCTCTTCCCAAGTTACAATAGAGTATCAGAAAAGGCCTGAGTTTAAATGTGAACTCACGCCATCTCGTTCTGCCCCCTCATTGCGAGCTCAAGATGACGCTCAAGCCCGTCCGCAAGAAA
Source organism: Danio kyathit (assembly GCA_903798195.1). Classification (NCBI taxonomy): domain Eukaryota; kingdom Metazoa; phylum Chordata; class Actinopteri; order Cypriniformes; family Danionidae; genus Danio; species Danio kyathit. Next base: position 39,274,647 of record LR812529.1, read on the forward strand.
AACAAGAAAAACTGCCGCTTCAGATGCTTTAATCCACGCTTCAAGTCAGATGTGCAAACAGAATTCCACCTATTTAAACAAAGCGTCCAGTTTGCTTTTATTTCTCCAAGTTCAGGGGGAGGCAGAGGATTAAGTGGAAACTCAGGCCTCATACAGACCAAGAGCTCGCTGACGGCCAGACCGAGTTCAGTGACATCAGAGAGGACATCATGAGCGGCAGCTTACGTCAGACTCGGAGAAATGATGCCTCAGCACAGTCTGAGCGCGCATCTGTGTCAAAGAGCAAACCAAGCCAGTCTGAGGAGTTAATCATGCACACTGAGTCCAGTGAGGTGGGTGTGAGTGGCACATGGCTCCTGAACAGCAAAAAATAAAATAAATTTAAAAATGCAATTGTTTTTTGTACATTACGCTGAAATACGACATAACAAAAAGTCATCAAAAATGTTATGTTACTTTAACTAATATTAAGGAGTTAAACAGGTTTCAACTCAAATCTTTTAGCTATTGAAAGTTTAATTTAATATTTTTAGTCAATTTTTTTACAGTGTTCTTTAAAGAAATACTTCCCTTTCTTTAACAGATGGGCTCATTTTACAACTCCCCTATAGTTAAACAGTTCAGTTTTTCCATTTTTGAATGCAATCAGATGAACTCCAGGTCTGGCGGGAGCACTTTTAGCTTAGCTTAGCATAGATCATTGAATCAGATCAGACCGTTAGCATCTTACTCAAAAATGACCAACAAGTTGATAATTTTCCTATTTAAAGTGTAATTTTTTTTTTTAGTCACAGTGCACTCAAACCTATCACAAATTAAAAGTTGCTATTTTCTAGGTTGATATGGTTCTAGGACAGAGGTGGGCAAACTACGGGCCGTGGGCCATTTGCGGCCCGCTAAACTTTTTCATCCTGCCCGCGAGAGAGTTTTTAAAATGCTGCTTCTGAGTAACGGTTTGGTTTCAGAATTAGTAAAATAATGATACAATACAAGTGAATGACTGAAAATGAGTCAGGCAAAAAATAAGAAAAATTGACTCTGAATGTCGTGCAATTAAGGAAGAATGGGCAACAAAATACATCACCAATATCGGACTGAAAGCGGTATGTCAAATATGCCAAGAAAATTGCTGTTTTTAGAGTAAAGATTACAACCTAAGTCGGCATTTTCCACACAAACATTCTAATTATTTTTAATGTGTTAATATGAGGTTTTTCTATCAGACAATATATTTTCTATTTTCCACTGTAAAAATTATTACATTATTTTTATTATATGTTATAAGGGATTATTTTATTGTTTTATGATGATTGATAAGTAAATATAAATAGCAGTGCAAATTAATCTGCAGCCGTAAGCAGCGCGGCTGTTTTTCCGGCGTGCATGTTCGCAACCGGAACTGAGGCGCACGGGTATGGTTTTTTCTGCCCATGTGCTCAGTTTGCTTTTTAACTAAAAACTACATTGCTTTCACCAGCGTTGATTTGGTTGCACATAGAAAATAACGTCTTTATTTTAGAATTACGATTACACTTGAATATAAAATAAATCTCATCTCAAAGCATTTAATGGGGCACTGGCAATTTTTACTGGGGCACGTGCCCCAGTAAATGGGGTCTAGCGACGCCCCTGCTTCAGACTATACCAAATATGCTTAAAACACTGCCCTTTCTCTGCAATTCCAAACTAAGATGACTGTTTAGTCCTTTTTAAAGTAATTATAATAGGTTATTCTCCAAATGTTATCTTTACTATATAAAAACATATTTAAATTCAAGAGACTTACAGTCTGAGTGTGCATCTGTCAAAGAGCAAACCAGAGCCAGTCTGAGGAGTTAATCATGTACACTCAGCCTAATGAGGTGTCCGTGAGTGGCACATGGGTTCTGAATAGCAAAAAAGAATAAGTACATTTGTTTTCAGTTGTTTTTTGTACATTACACATCCCTTTAATATTATTAAGTTAATCAAGTTTCAAATAATTTTTTTTAGCTATAGAAAGTTTAATTTAAAATGTTTAGTCAGTTGGACTGATGTAAATTGAGATGTAAAGGAATACTTCCCTTTTTTAGCAAATAGGCTCATTTTACAGCTCCCCTAATTTTTGAATCCAATCAGCCTATCTCCAGGTCAGGCGGGAGCACTTTTAGCTTAGCTTAGCATAGATCATTGAATCAGATCAGACCATTAGCATCTCACTCAAAAATGACCAACAAGTTGATAATTTTCCTATTTAAAGTGCAACTTTTTTGTAGTCACAGTGCACTCAAACCCATCACAAATTAAAATTTGCTATTTTCTAGGTTGATATGGTTCTAGGATCAATCATTCTAGTGTAATTATCAAGAAAACTTTGCTGCTTAACCATGGCTGCAGCCGACACAATGATATTACGCAGGTCCCGAATATCGATCAGTGTTCTTTTAGAATATTGCATTTCCTTTACGTTTTTTATACTGTGCTTCAGACTAAACCAAATATGCTTAAAACACTGCCTTTTCACTGCAACTCCAAACTGAGATGATTGTTTAGTCCTTTTTAAAGTAATTCTAATAGGTCATTCTCCAAATTTTACCTTTACTATATAAAAACATTTAAATTCAAGAGACTCACGTCAGAGACTCGGAGAAATGATGCCTCAGCACAGTCTGAGTGTGCATCTGTGTCAAAGAGCAAACCAGAGCCAGTCTGAGGAGTTAATCATACACACACACACAGCCTAGTGAGGTGTCTGTGAGTGGCACATGGGTCCTAAATAGCAAAAATGAATAAAAAGTACATTTGTTTTCAGATGCTTTTTGTACGTTACTTTAAAAAAATATTCAATTAAACTTTCTATAGCTAAAAAAATTTGAGTTGAAGCCTGATTATTAATATTAGTCAGTTGGACTGATGTAAATAGAGATGAATAGAAAAGTTCCTTTGATTCAACTTAAAAAAAAAAAAAAAAAAAAAAAAAAGGCAGCAAGATTTTTTTTACAGTGTACTTTAAAGCAATACTTTCTTTTTTTTTTAGCAAATGGGCTCATTTTACAACTCCCCTGTAGTTAAAGAGCTCCTATTATGGGTTTTTGAAAATGAGCTTTCATCCAGTGTGTAACAGCACTAAGTGAATGAAAACATCCAGCTGAGGTTTAAATCTGAAAGTGCAGTGTTTAAAACTATTGATTCTTTAACGAAATAGTCGACTCGGAGTTTATTAAATGAATCGTGTTGGTTTCGGATCTTTTGCTTGAATGCATCGACGTTGACACGGTACATCACCAAATATGTAGTCCCAGATCTGGTAAAATGTGAACACGCCTTTTCCTTCAGACACTAGCAGAGCCAGGGGGATCACTAAACATGATCATAGCATGAAGATGACGATCACTGACAGATAGAGATTCGGCTGCAGGGAATAAAGGGTAAAGTTCATTTTCACAACAATACCACAGTATAGCCAACCTAGTGCTGTGTTTGTTCCTGTCATTTTTCAGATTTTTGATACAATAACCTACACTTCAGCGCGGGATTTGCTGCCTGTTTGCTGTTGAAGGAGCAGCAGAGACTATTGTGTTTGGGGCTTTGTCAGACATAGAAAGGGACTTTGTCAGTAACTTTTACAGTTCATATGAACCAGTTTCTTCTTCCTCCAGTTCATAACATGTAAGTGTAATTAAAATTGTTTTCTCGTTTTGTGTAGTTAGCAAAATATGTATTTAATAGTGTAAAATGTAATCGCCCCGTGCGGCTTGTAATCACGTATCTATTATAGATCAGTGCTTGTACTGTATCTCTCAGGTTAAATCTGTATGGGCTGTTTCACACATTGTGCCCAAAACCACGTTAAAAACGTGACATGTGCTTCTTCCGTTACTGATTTAAAAGCTTTTCTTAACTCGCGATCCTCTGCTGTTTGTCTTAAAAAATAAATCAAGAAAACCTTAAAATATGAAATTTAGTTAAAACGTTGTAGTTTGTCATATTTTTGCATCCTCAGTTGAATTTAAATATATAACCGATCTACACTCACCAGTCACTTTATTAAGAACACCTGACCAACTGCTTGTTAATGCAAATTTCTAATCGGCCAATCACATGGCAGCAACTCAATGCATTTAGGCATGTAGACATGATCAAGATGATCTGCTGAAGTCCAAACCAAGCATCAGAATGGGAAAGAAAGGTGCCAGATGGGCTGGTCTGAGTATTTCAGAAACTGCTGATCTACTGGGATTTTCACGCACAACCATCTCTAGGGTTTACAGAGAATGATCCGAAAAAAGAAAATATCCAGTGAGCGGCAGTTCTGTGGGCGCAAATGCCTTGTTGATACCAGAGGAGAAAGGCAAGACTTGTTCCAGCTGGTAGAAAGGCAACAGTAACTCAAATAACCACTTGTTACAACCGAGGTATGGAGAAGAGCACCTCTGAATGCACAACACGTCCAACCTTGAGGCGGATGGGCTACAGCAACAGAAGACCACACCAGGTGTCACTCCTGTCAGCTAAGAACAGAAAACTGAGGCTACAATTCGCACAGGCTCAACAAAATTGGATGATAGAAGATTAGAAAAACGTTGCCTGGTCTGATGAGTCTCGATTTCTGCTGCAACATTCGGACGTTAGGGTCAGAATTTGGCATCAACAACATGAAAGCATGGATTCATTCTGCCTTGAATCAATGGTTCAGGCTAGTGGTGGTGTAATGGGGGACATTTTCTTGGCACACTTTGGGCCAATTAGTACCAATCGAGCATCGTGTCAATGCCACAGCCAACCTGAGTATTGTTGCTGACCATGTCCATCCCTTTATGACCACATTGTCTTCTAATGGCTACTCATAGCAGAATAACGCACCATGTCATAATCTCAAACTGGTTTCTTGAACATGACAATGAGTTTACTGTACTCAAATGGCCTCCACAGTCACCAGTTCTCAATCCAATAGAGCACCTTTGGGATGTGGTGGAATGGGAGATTCGCATCATGGATGTGCAGCCGACAAATCTGCAGCAACTGCGTGATGCTATGATGTTAATATGGACCAAAATCTGAGGAATATTTCCAGTACTTTGTTGAATCTATGCCATGAATGATTAAGCCAGTTCTAAAGGCAAAAGGGGGTCCAACCCGGTACTAGTAAGGTGTACCTAATAAAGAGGCTGGGGAGTGTATTCATAAAAATGAGAGTTGACCACATTCCTAATGTAATGAATAGAACAGTTTAAATGCACCAAAATTTACTGTCTATATTCACTGAGAAATAATCTATAAAATAAAAAATATTCATTTTCAAAAGGGGGTGTATTGATTTATGTAACATGATATAGAAGTAAATAAGGGTGTTTTAAGCATTTTACAGTTACTTCAACTGTGGGATTTAGGAATTGCAGGTTGTTCTTCAAATTTTACCTTTACTATATAAAAAAAATAATAAGTCTCGAGAGAAACAGTAGCAAAAATGCAAAGGTAACACAGCAGCTGTTTCTATTCAGATATTATACACTCCGATAACTCAAAACACACACAAATATGCAAACACACAGAATGTGCAGAACTTTGTGAATCGCAGGCATTTGTATTCTATGATAATCTCTACTGATTCTGTGTGGGCCTTCGCATAATTTTCATCCCCAACACAAAGCCGCTAGGACAAGAAATGTCCTCATGCGCTTGACACACACTAATCAACACACTGCCTTTGCTATCAGGCATTGCGGAGGTCTCCTAAAAACCTCTTTGTTAAACTCAAATGACTGATATACAAAGAGCATGGGAGGCAAAGTCGCAAGCCAAGGCAGGCTGAGTCTGGAGCCACAGCAAAAATGCTGAAAACGCTCGCGGTCTCGTCTGCATCTTATCTCCCGCCGCTGGGCCGCGTCCAGTCCAGCTCAAATAAACCGGCACAAACTATCAAAATAAAGGAAGTGACCTCATGACCTGGCGAGCCTGTGAAAGGGTGATATTGTTTTTATTAGGGCAGTTAATGTGACACCTCCCAACATTTGTCAGTGTTCTGTATCGTCTATGCAAACGACAGGTCCGATAAGGTTTTCAGAGCCATCCCATTAATCAGAGACACGGCTCTGGAGAGGAAAAGAGACGACAATGGAAAGAGCCGCCGGCGTGAATGACAGGGAAGTGCCCAGAGACTTAGTCGCCAACGGGGAAGGATACAAGAGTAGATCAGCTTTCAAAAGCTGCTAACAATAGTCATCGCGTCCACTTCACTGTTTAAAGGGCACCTATTTTACCCCTTTTGCAAGATTTAAGAGAAGTATTTTGTGTCTCCAGAATGTGTCTGTAAAGTTTCAGCTCAAAACACCCATCAGATTATTTATTATACCTTTCAGAATATTGACATTTTCTGCTCTGAACACTATGTAGCTGTTTTTGTTGCCTGTGCCTTTAATGCTAGTTCTCCCCGAACACCGTTCCCACGTGTCTGTCAGAGTGTGTCTCGATCTCTGTCTTAGTCAGATAAACAGTACAGTAAATAAATTAAAAATTCCAAGGGTTCAGTCAAAGCAGGGTGAATCAGCCTTCAGCTACTGCGCCCCCTGCCGCTGGAATCAGATTACAGAAATGATCAGATGTGCTCCAACATTAGGCATATTCAAATCAAGACTGAAAACACATCTGTTTAGCTGTTCCTTTACTGAATGAGCACTGTGCTACATCCGACAGATCACACTATTATGTCTTTTCTTTTTATTCCTTTAAAGCCTGTTTAACACATTTTAATCTGTTTTTAGCTGTTTTGAATAATTGTTATTGTTGTTTTTATTTTCTTATCCTTGATTCTTTTATTCTTGTTTATGTAAAGAAATTTGAATTACCATTGTATATGAAATGTGCTTTATAAACTTGCCTTGCCTTTTCCTGAGGAGAATGCATAATTCAGAAAATACTGCAAACAGCCTAAAAAAAATTTCAGTACAATAAATTGTTTTAAATAATCAGCCAAATTCTATTTCAATATAAAGCTTCCAGAATAGGAGTTATGAAATTTTTTACCTGATTTCTTTCCCTGAGGAACTAAAAAAAATGTGCCTGATCAGAATGATGACATCAGTAGCGTTAAACTCAGTATACGAATGCGAAAGACACTGCTTTATTTGACTTCAAATACACTCAGATGCACTAATGTTTAAACGGCACCGGATTTAGTGGCACCTGTCTATTTGGAGGCCAATTTCTCTACCAGCTGTGCACGGTTGCAGAAGCATACGTGAGATCCTAGTCTGCCGCTCGAACCCACCGACCAATCCTGAAGAGGCAAAACTTTCTGCAGACCTTCAGGAGCTTCTTCAACCGGCGTCCACTGAGATTTTGTTTCCCCAAAGTCCCACTTCATAAACAAAAGAAAAAATAGCTTTTAAACGAATGCTGTGTTAGAATGATGTTCACGTACAAGAATAAAAACACAAAAGTGTTACCAAATAATTAATAAAAATAAAAATTAATAATATATATTATTATATAATACAGTTGCAGCTTATCCACAACATATACATACATACATATATATATATATATATACATATATACATACATACACACACACATACATATATATACATACATACATATATATATATATATATATATATATATATATATATATATATATACACATACATACATACATACATACATACATACATACACACAACATTATATAATATAATATAATATAATAATATATAATAACTAATTTAATTAATATTTAATAATCAAATTTAATTAACTCAAAAACTGATTTTTTGCTGCTTGTTTAAACTACTTATTTAAAATGAGTTGAAAACACAATTCTTAAGGTTTTTTGGGGGACAACTTAATTGTTTTACATTCAATCCACTTAAATCTGTAAAAAACGATTAAGTTAACTTAATTGATTTGTGTTGTGACAACATGAAGGAATAGTGTGGAACTCAGCATTTTTTACAGTGTAATTAAATAAATAACTAATATTTAATAATTAATTTATTCATTCATTCATTTTCTTTTCGGCTTAAGCTACGGTCACACTAGAGATTGAGCTTGCGAAATTCTGTAGTACGGCGCTGCAAAAAGAGGCGGGATTAAACAAGATGATTAGACATTTAAAAAAGCGAGCGATTGGTCAGTATTTTAAATCGGTCCAGAGAGGTCAGTTTTTAATCCTTGGTTGGTCTCACGCAGTCAAATGATGCGATTTTGCAGGTCAGAGTTCACCAAGCTTGAACTTAGCAATGCATCGAACTGCGAAACTTGTCATACAAGCTTGTGTTTCCGGTGTGACGCATTCGCGTGCGTATGAATGGAAGTCTATGGCAGGGGTCACCAAACTTGTTCCTGGAGGGCTAAAACTGCAGATTTTAGCTCCAACCCTAATCAAACACACCTGAACAAGCTAATCAAGGTCTTACTAGGTGTACTTGAAACATCCAGGCAGGTGTGTTGAGGCAAGTTGGAGATAAACCCTGCAGGGACACCGGCCCTCCAGGACCAAGATTGGTGACCCCTGGTCTATGGGGAGAAAAGTTCAGTGTGACCGCAGCTTTAGTTACTTTTTTAATCTGGAGTCACCACAGCGGAAAGAACCGCCAACTTATCCAGCATACGTTTTACGCAGCGGATGCCCTTCCAGCTGCAACCCATCACTGGGAAACACCCATACACTCATTCACACACATACACTACGGCCAATTTAGCCTATCCAATTCACCTATAGCGCACGTGTTTGGACTTGTGGGAGAAACCGGAGCACCCGGAGAAACCCACACGAACACAGGAAGAACATGCAAACTCCACACAGAAATGCCAACTGACCCAGCAGAGGCTCTAACCAGCAACCTTCTTGCTGTGAGGCAATCGTGCTATCCACTGTGCTACCATGCTGCCCTAAATAACTTTATTAAGTAAATATATAAAATGTACATAATAAATGGTATTCAAATAGTATTCACAAAATGAATACACTTGATTATAAATTCATAGGCAACTCAAAAGTCAATGTTTGTAAAAATAAATTATGATTGATAAATTAAATCAAAAACTTAAATTCAATAAATGTACAGATCATTTAACAAAAACATTTATTTAAAACAAATATACATTCTTCTTTTTTTTTGCAACAAACTATAATGGGTTTAGAAAGAGCTGAAGGCAAGCAAATTAGGAAAGTAAAACTATTTTTATTTTGATCCAAGGCACAGATTTATGGAGCGTTTCATTACTCATTCGCACAGACCCAAACAGCCCCTCCTAAGTGTGCAGGGTTAAGAAAACCCCTCGGCCTGTCCTCTGCTCTCCATGCATCGGGGCGGGCGACAGACCCGCTCCTAAAATAGCAGAGGGCCAAATCTCCTGTAGACTGAACAAGCATTTTGTACCACTTCCGATGCAGAAAGGTCCTGCCCTGTTCCTTTATTACAGATCTTTAACAGCAGAACAATCAGGAATTTCTGGAACACCAAGCCCAGCTTTCCCTCTCACTGCTGCTTTACTGTAAGCCACACAATCGAAAGGAATTGCAAGAATTTCTATTTTGATAAAGGCCCATTAACCATTTTTTTCCGTATTCATAATGATTTAGACCTATAAAGGGTTGTTTTGTTGTTGAAGTTCTATGATTGTGTAAATGGTGCATCTACCAACCAAGAAAATGAGAAAAAAGTACCAAATATCCGCCTAAACATTCAGAAACGTCCTGGTTCAGTCTAGAAGTAGTAACCTCGTCTCCATCTTGTCCGATTACAGTTTTAACCATTGCTGGTCATTTTGGCTGCATAGATTTGTTTGTTTTGTTGTTTCTGTCAGAATAACATGTGAATGCTCCACCCACCTCTGGAAAGCTCATTTGCATTTAAAAAGGCACACACATTCATTTGACATATAAAAAGGGAAATTAATAATCTATTATTCCATTTAAAGGGACAGTTCACCCAAAAATAAAAAAAAATACTTCCTATTAGGGATGCTCCGATCGATCGGCCAGAGATCAGTATGGGACAATAATCACATTTAATGACTCAACTGGTACTCGCTGATCTGGCTGATCTCATGAACCGATCGCAAGTGTTTGTGTTAGATAGATATGAGCAAAATATTTGAAGGACCTTGCATGTATTTAGACCTTTTTACATATAAGAACTGAAAGTTCTGTGTTTTTGACAATTTTGCAAGTTCACTTTACTTATTGCAATAAACTGTAGTTTATAGGTTAATTTCCTTTTAGTAAAGTAATGGATTTACAGCTTTGCATTTTAACTTCTTATGCATCAAATCTGTGCTCCAAACTTGTTCTTGATTGAGACATGTTGAATTCTTCTTTCATCATTTGCAATATTTCCAAATTGCTCATTTTTCTTACCAGTTTGTTTTTAATCTGTGCTTTCTATTATTTTCTGTAAAGCTGCTTCTGGCCATAACATGTTCACATCTAAATGGTTATAAGATACGTTTTTAAGGGATTATATGCATTTTCTTAGGTAAGGAGAGATCTCCAGATCTCCCCTTAAGTATCATACTTAGAGGGAAAATGTGTTTTATGCATTTAAAAAAAAGTCTAAAGCATCAGAATCGGTACACTATATATCGGGCGATCTCCATGGCAAGGAATCAGTACTCTGTATTGGCTGCAAAAATGCTAATCGGAGCATCCCTACTGCCTATTTATTTATCCTCAAGTGTTTCTAAACACAAAAGATGATATTGTAAAGAAAGCTGAAAATCTGCAACCATTAACCTCCATAGGAAAAACAAATACTAAAAACAAAGCCATAAAAGTCAATGGATACTGGTTTCCAGCTTTCTTCAAATATCAAATAGCTTTTTTTGTGTTCAACAAATAGAAACAAAACTGTTTAAAACATGCGTGAGTAAATGACGGCAATTTTCAGATTTAATTCAACAATCCCTTTAACTTTGTCTTTACGTAATATTATATATTAATGGTGACTAATTTTAGGCTCTCAGAAATTAAACTATGAATACAAGCTGTCGGAAATCATTCATTTGTCATTGAAAGGCTGTGCTTGACATCCAGAAAGATGTGATGGTCTGAACTCTGGGCTTTATCGCATGCGGTGTCTGCGGAGGTTCACATGCTTAGCATTTTCCTGTTTAGTGAATAAAACAAAGTTCAATTGTTTTCACGCAGGGCGATTCGCCTTTGTGTTAGATTAAATGACATCCTCAATCACTTGGCATTCTCAAAAGCCTGTTTACGGAGCCAAAAAAAAAAAAAAAGGACCAGCCAATAACAATTTTCAGGGATGATGTTTAACGTTAACTTTATACTGATATGTTATTCTGAGTAATTGGATTATACAGAAACTATTTTCTTTCAGTTGTGAGTGTATAAACAATACTTCAAACTTTGGAAAAGACTAAAGAAACTCACATTATATATGCAATTTGTTTCCAGTCTCCTCCTTTAAAACTCTGCTACCACCTGCCCTCAGAAAACAGTACTGCAGCCTAGAACTATTGCATTGAGGGTTCAATGTTTTTGTGTGTGTTTTTCCTAATATTGTTATTCTGTAATGTGGCGACACAATGACACAGTGGGTAGTGCTGTCGCCTCACAGCAAGGTCACTAGTTCAACCCATGGTTGGGCCAATTGGCATTTCTGTGTGGATTTTGCATGCTCTCCCCGTGATCGCGTGAGTTTACTCCAGGTGCTCTGGTTTCCCCCATAGTCCAAAGACATGTGCTATAGGTAAATTGTCCGTAGTGTATGCGTGTATGTCCTGGTCCTCCAGGTTGGGGGTTAAGCATTGGGTTAACAACCCGCCTCATAAAATAATTTTTTTTTTTTTTAAACACCAATATGGTGCAGCTAAATATCAACTTCATTATAAATGGCCCTGGAAGTAAGTAAGTATTCTGTAAAGTACATATCTATATGATAAATGTGTATATTTTTTGAAAGTGAGTGCCAATATTTCCATCCATGACTGTATATATATTGGGATTTCATAAAAATATAATAATCGATTTTGTGATGTATATTACTATAACATTTATAATAACCATTATACAAATAACATCATAGCATGCATGCATGCATTAATTTTTATGTATTATTATACATTTATTTTTTGTTCATCATCTGGACTATGACTATACAGTATGTATGTATGCATGTATGCATGTATGTATGTATGTATGTGTACACATATATACAAATACATACTGTATAGTCATGGTCTAATATATACAATATAACATAAGTAAATATATTTACATAATAATTAAAATACCCACTATGACAAATTATACATAAATGCATAGACCAGAGATGCCCAAACTAGGGCCGGTGGGCCAAAGTTGGCCCATGGTAACCTGAGAAGAGGGAGAATGATAGGAAGGGTTTAGAGATTTTCATTTCAAATTTAATGTAACCTTTTATTTGTTTATTTTATTGTTAAACTACTAAAATGGCTAACTAAAATTAAATGTTTCAATTTAAATGCTGTAATTTAGTTTAAAATGTACATACTGTCACCCAACTGATAGAGTACAATGCAGAGACTTTGTCGAGCAATTCAAGTCAAAGGTAGATTCTGCTTGTGTATTCGTCATTGAACTCCACTGTTATAAATGTGATCGTTTATGCTTTTATTGCAATAAAGTATAACTAAAAAGTTACACTGTATTACTTAATATTGCAAATTTATGTTTTCTATAAATATTTTAAAATAAATTAGGAAATTACCCTTTGCAACTTTTATTTAAAATAGTTTGGTATATTTATCTTCGGCCCACAGCTCTCAATGATGTTTCGTTTTTTGGCCCTTTATATGAAAAGGTTTGGGCACCCCTGGCATAGACAATATATCTACATTATATTGTATCTACTGTATATCTACATTATACAAATGTACTATTTGTATTTTAATTGCGATTTGTTTAGTGCATGCAATGAGCTGACATACACTGGGTCATGTGTATATGTGCAACTACATCTGAAAAACCCAAATGGCAGTCTAACCTCTAGTTCAGAGTCGAGAGAGGACGAGTCAGTGGAGCTGCCGCAGGAACAGTGTTCATCAACCCGCACCACCCTGACAGTCCTCTTCAGAGGAAGACTCTCTGAGGAACCATCCCGAGAGATGGTCACCTCCTTCAGACAAACCTGGAGGAGAAACCAAACATCAGCAGAACTCTCGAGAGCCTGTTTGTTTTGAGTTTTGATGATTGGATTGCAAGCAGAAAAAGGAAAACTTTTTTGGGCACTTTTCTGATGAGTAGGCAGATATATACAGAGAGCAAAAGTAGTATTGCACACGGCATGTTTTTTCCTGCAATAATATTTCTAAATGAGCTGTTAACATGGAATTGAACCAAATTTTAGTAAAAACCCAAACTACACACATAAAAACAAAACATCTGAAAAATGACTTGCGTGTAATAATAATGAAATGACAGAAAGAGAAATTACTGAACTACTGAAATGTATTTAATACTTTATATAAAAGGCTTTTTTGATGATGGCAGTTTAAAGACGCCTTTTCATATGGAGAATGAATTCATGTGCATTGCTCAGGTGTGAGTTTTTCACAGACTTCAACAGAGCTTAAAAATTTTGATGGTTCTGTGGGTCTCGTCTATCAAATCTGATCTTTATTTTGTGTTTTCTATTGTATTCAAGTCAGGTGATTGGCTGGGCCATTCTGCAGCTTGATTTTCTTTCTCTGAAAGCATTTGAGAGTTTCCTTGGCTGTATTTTGGATCATTGTCTTGCTGAAATGTCTGAACTGAAAGGACTGAAGCAGCAAATATTAATTTACAATGATGAAGGGCAGAGGGTTGCTAAAGAACTACTGAGAGATTTCAGCTGCAGTCTGGGCTTTCACTGCCTTTCTACACCTCCCTTTCTTCATGTGTTCAACACTTTTTCCCTGTGTCATTCCATTTTAATTTGCATAACAAATTTAATTAGTTTACAAATTAGGTTTTCTTTGCATATATTTCTTTGGTTGTTACAAAGATCCAGGGAAAATTTCAAGTCAACGGCACCTTTAGAAGTAGGTTTTCAGAGAAAATGGTGACGTGTTCAATAATTATTTTCCCCCCATGTATACATATTCCTTTTCTAACATTTACATACTGTACAGTTTCTTTAAATTTTAATAGTTGAAAATACAAAGTGAAAGTTAAAGTGGTGAAATAAAATAAATCAAATTTAATAAAACTTATTTTCCTTTTTTATATTACATTTAAACTGTATACATTGTTTACATTTAATTGTATTTAACATATACCGTCTACACTGACAATTATATTGATTGTCTTAAATGAAAAATAAAATACGTTATAATTTGTGCAATATTTTTGTGCATGTTGCTTTGTGATTAACAGCACCTTCAATGTTATAATGCATGCAAAAACATTCACAAACCTGTACTTAATGAAGGAAATGCATCAATGAATAAAATTCTACTTTGTTGCCAAATAACCATTTATTTCAGCAAAATAAAAAAATTAAAACTTCACTAAAGCTGTAAATTATAGACAAAATGTAATCTTTTCCCCCCATCTTTCCCCCACATCATTTAAGTGATATTCAGAGATTTCATAAAGGTAGCATATACTTAATTTATTATTCAGTATTTATAAAGCCACCAAATTATTTTTTAGATTTTATAACCTTAAAAGGGAGACAACAAATATTAGACAGCAGCAGCTTTCATTTCCTCTCTTATAGTGGCAAAACTATGCCAGGACTCAAAAACATTTTGACACATTTGACCACATGAGAGTTTACACTACAATTGCAACCTGGTCACATTTTCAAATCCCACAGAAAACGTTCGGGTGTGGACAAATGCTATCACTTGTGATCGGATTGACAAAACAGCATTTTAATAGCAGCTGTACAGGGCCTTACGGACAGTGAATCGCTACACTGAAATTAAGCAAGTACAAACCTTTCTCATTGGCTGTATGTTGACATCCATGTAGAGTCCCATGTCTGTCCCTTTGGGAGTGATGCCTCTTGCGGAGGAAAGGCGGTGCTTTTTCCTGCAACATTCAACATTGTTGTTGCACAGCTGACCTGTGACTGAAGATTCACCCAGTAAAGACTCAGTGTCAGAGTCTAAAGAACGCACAGAAGGACGCTTGTGATTGGATCTGTAACAGACGAGGACCACAATCTGAAACATCGAAGTTAAAGACTGCTCATTATATGGTGTTGTTCACTAATTAAGGAGGCACGTCATGCACTTTTAAAGATCGTTAAAAACATTTTTCCCATATTACAGCATCCCTATCAATTTTCTAAAAGCCCCGCCATCTGAAAAGCCCTCTGATTGGCCAGCTGCCCCAGTGCATTGTGATTGGACAAAACATCTCAAGAGTAAATTAACCATAATTATGAGTTTCAGCTACCAGGGTTTCAAAAGCAATCCCAAACACAAACAGATAATTATAGTGTTGGTATTACAGTATCGTCTCACAGTATTATTTAGAGGAAGTAAGTTTCACACTAGTAAGTTTTTAGTTTAAAACACACAAAACTCACTCAATGAAATGGTGTGTGTCCACATTAAAATTCACTAAAACTCTGCAGAGCTGTTTTCTTTTTAATTGTGTAAGAGATACATTATAGGGCATCATATGACCCATTTCATGCTCACCTATGCAAACACTATTGGCCAGTTTCACAAACAGGGCTTAGCTTAAGTCAGGATAACACTTACTTGTCACTTTATTAGGTACACCAGTCCAACTGCTTGTAATGCAAATTTAGAATCAGCCAATCACATGGTAGCAACTCAAAGCATTTAGGCATGTAGACATGGTCAATTTGATCCGCTGCGGTTCAAACCGAGCATTAGAATGGGGAAAAAGGTGATTTAAGTGACTTTGAACATGGCATGGTTGTTGGTGACAGACAGGCTGGTCTAAGTATTTTAGAAACTGGGATTGCACAACCATCCAATAGAGCACCTTTGGGATGTGGTGGAACGGGAGATTCACATCAGGATGTGCAGCCGACAAATCTGTAGCAACTGCGTGATGCCATCATGTCAATATGGACCAAAATCTCTGAGGAATATTTCCAGTACCTTGTTGAATCTATGCCCTGAAGGATTAAGGCAGTTCGGAAGGCAAAATGGGGTCCAACCCGGTACTAGTAAGGTGTACCTAATAAAGTGGCCGGTGAGTGTATATCTTCACTAAATTAGGCAATTAAACAGCTTTTATAAAAATTACTTAAAACGCATTACTGGTATATATCTTGAAACTATTCTATGGCACTGACAGATTTCTTTGTTTATGTTAATGCAAGTTATTTTTAGTTAAGTTAGCTCATACGTGCTATTTAGTCTAGAACTAGCTTTGAGCCTTGTCTCTGAAAGTGGGTGAATAATACTTAAGGCATCATAAAAAAAACAGGATTTAAACAGTCTTTCCAATAACGCAGACCTAGATTCAGTCCATGTCAAAGGATACAGAAAGATCCAGAATGGCACAGCAGATCGCAGAGAGTATCCATGGCATCGTCTTGATAACTGATTTTAGCTGTGTGTCGTAGAGGAGAATGGCAGATCCATAAAGAGCTCCAGCTACAGAAGACAGGAGTCTGGAGGACACCAGCACTGCAGATCCCTGCTCTCCTCTGTTCTGAAAAAGATAAGATTATTATCTTACAATTATAAGAATTTTTTGTTGACCCAAATACAAATTATATACAATTATAAAATGTGGCAATAATGATAATAATAATAATTATTATTATTTTTATTATTACTACTACTATTATTATTATAACTATTGTTATTATCATCATCATCATCATCAATAATTGGATTTATAGTCTGAGTATATTTTAATTATTACCAAATTATTACTTAAATTAAAACATACCATTATTGCTACTAATTATATAGTATCAATAATAATAAGAGCTGTTTAAGAATTAAACAAATTATAAAATGTTAAATAATAATAATAATAATAATAATGCTATTTATTTCACAGTGAGGCCTACATTTTACAACTACAGTATTTTAGAAAAACAAGAGAACAGCTTTAAAAAAAAAGTGCTAAGAATTGCTACTCACAGCTTTCAAGATGAAGGGAAACTTGGCGGTCCAGCTGATGGCGAAAGCCAGAAGACCCAGAACATAACCGAGATTCTCAGTATGGTCCTGTTCTCAAAATACACATGCAAAAAGTCCACATAGCCCATATGCAAAATCTTTTACAAGCAAGTGTACTAAGTTTACATATATCATCAGATATGATGCTATAATATTTACTCTGAAAGTGACTTTGCTTACATTGAGGAACATGCCAAATAATTTCCTCATGGTTGGAGATGCTCCCATTGGAATTGAACGGACTGGTAAACCCAAGTAAACACTGCCAGCCATAATAAACAGCAAACACACTGCTAGAAAGTTCTGTCTCCTCCTCCTTGAAATCATTCTCATTTTCCTTCCTTGAGAGCATGAAGGATGAGACGTTTACTTCGATGGGATTGACAGCACAATCACACCAATGAGTGAGATAGATATAGAGTTAGCCACCACTTTATTAGGTAACCTGTTCAGATACTCATTAATGCAAATATCTAATCACCCAAGCACATAGCAGCAACACTGTTCATTTTTTTATGTGTGGACATTGTGAGGAAGATATGCTGGAGTTCAAGACAAACAACCAACAAGGTAAACCTAATAGAACAAACTCTTACCTGTTCTTGACTTAAACCATAAATACATGGAGAAAGATATTGACAGGAAATTCACAACATCCATAATTGCCATATATGATGCCATAGAAATCTGCAAAAGATTGAACATGTGACTCTCATAAACTTGAATGTAAACCCTCATCAAGAACGCTAATGTAGCTTTCTAGATTAAGTGAAAGTAACTATTTAACTATTATTATGATGATCATCATTATTACATGCATACTATTACTGTTTTTTTTGGAAAGTCTGGATATAAATTCTTTAAATTTTAATTTAAATAAAGGAAATGTAAAAATAAAATACAATGTGACAACTAGAAAAGAATAAACAAAATAGTATAAGAAACATAAAGAAGTGTTCAATTAAATTGAATTTAAATTAAATTATGAAGTATTTTAAAATATATATAATTCAAATAAATTACACAAAATAGTTCAAATGAATTAAATAATATTTAGATTAGAACAAATACATATAAATTAGATAAAAAAAAAAAAAAAGAAGTAATTTCAAGTTAAAGAAATGTGTTACTGGTAGGAATTAAAGGTGGTACAGTAGTGCATGCACCACACTTGACAATGCTCACTAACTGTGTTGAGTGGAATTACTTAAAGTTACTAGCTGTGTAATAGAGCTGTGAAACTATGACGTCAATTTGTATGCAAAAAAAACAAAAGCGAGTTAGCATTTATGTTCCCTCGTCCCAAAGTCAATGGGTTTTTTAAATGGGATTTCAGTTAAATCGATTAAATAAGGTTTGTGGCGAACACAAACTCAAGATACTTTTACATTTTATTCTACGACATAAAACACACCAGTTACATCACACTCTTGATTTTTTTTATTTTTAAATCGGTTACGCTTCTTTAAAAAGACTGTTGCTAAATGGGACTACAGGCGGTGTCGGTGACATTATACGTCATTGAGCTGAACTGGTCTGGAATGCAGCTCGCTTGCATTGGGCATTTGGATGCATTTTCATGAATAGTATTTTAAAGTTTATAGTCTTTTTCTAATTGGGAATTCCTATTGTGTGTAGACAATGCCTTCACTTGTAAAGACTGTCAATACAGATTAATTTGTTGATCTATTAT
This sequence comes from Danio kyathit, assembly GCA_903798195.1. Taxonomy (NCBI): domain Eukaryota; kingdom Metazoa; phylum Chordata; class Actinopteri; order Cypriniformes; family Danionidae; genus Danio; species Danio kyathit. The sequence goes on from LR812529.1 coordinate 39,293,428, forward strand.
TTTAATTAAACGATTTTAAGGGGATACTGCTTACCAGTGCAGCCTGTCTCTTTCCTGCTCTCAGTAATGCAAACGTGTGAATAAATTTTTAAAAAAATACATACATATTAACTGTCACATTTAACTCTGTCATAACTGCAATATTTACACTCCTTAAAATTTATAGCACATGTGACTGTACGGGCTGCTTTTCGCTGTACTTCATAACAAAAAAAGGATATTGAATGTTGTTCTGTGTCCATGATGGAACTTGCAGGCATATAGATTTGTCCCTCACGCCTCATTTCTGTCGTCTGTTACTAAGGTAAGCGGGCTGTGTGCACGCAAGCGATGCACTTATTTACACATGTCTTATGATAATACTATGTAGGCACATTTATACATACAGTTTTAAAACTTTTACAACAACCGTAAAACAAAACAAAATGTATTTCCCACGTAAAAACTATCCAAAAGGCACGTAGGTCTGTACACAGATGTGTTTTTGCATATTTAGTTGTTTATAATGTTTAGCGTGGATTATAATATAATAAACCGAGAGAGTAAATCTTTGTTATAGACAATATTTCTAAAAATAAGCTTGAACAGTTGTCTGTAGCAGGGTGGTGCTGACGTCACAGGCGAGCGTCCTGAAGGCACTGTAGTCCGTTTATAGCCTAATGTTAGCTTTTCAGTTCTTGGTTTGCATTTAAGATGTAGCATGCACTGCACTTTAACAAATCCATACTTAAAACAATACTGCCAACAACTATGTGTACACCTATCCATCGTACGTATCGCTGTCAACATTGCCAAATTTACATTGTCTTGTTTTTTTTGTGAGTATTTTGCACTGTCTGTATTTTGCACTGTCGTTGTATTTACACTGTCTGTATTTTGCACTGTCTGGAGCCAGCACCTAAGCTTTTCACTCATCATAGCACACGTGCTGCTGATGATGTGACAATAAAAGTGATTTGATTTGATTTAAGATCCAAAAGTGCCAAAAGTTGTATTTTTGTGTGAGGATTATCCGGCTGGACAAAACATACAAGTGTAATGAACAGTGTTTGAACACAGAGCTTATTATTTGCAATCTTCAAAAAGCCTATTGGAAAATACTATGGGGATTTTATTGAGGGAACCAGTTTTTATGCTAGCAGCCGATTAGCCTACAAGGTGACGTCATAGTTCCTCCACGCTATTAGATTAAAAATAAGGAATTACGGTACATTTTTAGGTAATTACAGTTACTTATATACTAATGTACTTCCTAAATACTGTACATAAATTCAACAGTTTTGTATAAATTAATTCAGAGATGCAGAGTAATTAATAATTATATTTTTTCAGTTAAAGAATGTTTCAATTATTAAGGAAGATTGAGCATGCTTGAGAAACAATGAATTGAGTCAGAAATGCATGGCAAAATATGCCATGTATGACATATTCTGTAAAATAATGTGCTTTAAAATGTTTCGCATTTTGATGTATATAATGTTTATTATTCCTTAAGTGTTACATTTTTAAATTAAGCTAAAATGTCCTGTTTGGCTCAAATTAAAAGGATTAAAAAGTTTAATGTAAATTGTGTGTGCTGAGAATTATATGTAGGCTACTGTGTTTATGTGTTGGAGTTTTTAGTAAGCTAGTGTTGAGTAAAAAAATTAAATTACTTGGTGTAATAGACAGGGTTCATACACATTTTCACTACTAAAATTCCATGACTTTTACAGAACTTTCAAGTACATTTTCATGACGTAATGTTTCATGTAATGTCTACATATACATGGTAAATAATAAGAAAAACAATGACGTTCAAATTTGTTACAGCAATCATAAAACACGCAACAACCTATTTTGTTTAAATTTGTTTTTATACCCATGTAAAATTGATTTTGATAATGCTTACACAGCACTAACAATGTGAGAGCAAGTTTTTGGCCAAGGACTGAAAATAAGTAAAGACAACCAACCTATATTTAAGTTAGGGCTGCAGAATATATCGTTTCAGCATCAATATTGGAACGTGTGCATCCGCAATAGTCACATCGCAGAATATGCAATGTTGGGATTATAGTTTAATATAGAGTTTAATCATAACGGAGTAAAAATTTATCATCTGCGTGCATTTTTAAAGAGATAGTTCACCCAAAAAGTACTTACCATTTTCATTACACCCTTCACTTGTTTCAAACATTTATGAGTTTTCTTTTTTTTTTAAATGAACACAAAAATAATATAATTTAATAACTCCTATAGTATTGAAACAAGTGAAGTGTGAGTAAATAGTGAGCACATTTTAATCTTGAGTGAACCGTCCCTTTAAGGCCTGTGACTGTGTGAACATTTCATTATTTCAAATTTTACATTTTTTGTAACTTTAATAAAGTTTAAATAATATACAATGAAGACTATGCAGTGTTGATTATTCAATATCTGTACGTGAATAGTGAATACCTAAAAAACTATAATTCACTTTTATCTTTACTACATTTTATCTTTGCTTGTAATTTATTTGTTATATATTATTTGAGATTGACTCCTCTACAAAATCCCCCAATCAACCAAAATAAACCTATCAAATCATCTGGTGAAATTGTATTCACATCACAATATACACATCACAGAAATACAAAATATCGTAATGTCAGATGTTTCTAATATCGCGCAGCCCTAATTCAATTATACAGATATTAGTTAAACTAATTTCCATGACTTTTGCAAAACTCTGTAAGTTTTTCAGTTTTTCCAAAACTTTTCCAGGCCTGGAAAATGCCTTGTCAAAATTCCATGACTTAATATTTTTATGACTGTTGTTTGTTGATGGTTTTTTAATATATATATATATATATATATATATATATATATATAATAAAATTTTATTTTAATTTTCAAATGTCTAATTATTAGAATGCAAGTTTTATGTTTAAAAAAAAAAAAAAAAAAGTGTATTTTCAAGTGAATGTCTGCGAAAATTTCCAATAATAAAAATACTGAACACAAAATTCCATGACTTTTCCAGGTTTTCCATGACTTTATGAACCCTGAATAGCGTTACTTTTCAGACATTGTATTACAGCTTTTCTCAGTGGCTTTGGTGCATTTCTCACAACACTATTTACATTTGCACAACAGTTAATGTATTTCTCAAAACAATTAGTAGAAACTGCAAAACCTAGTGGATAACCTGCAAAAGCGTGTCACTTGCTCAAAATGGATAGCTCATTCCTCAAAAGCAAGTATTCATGTCAATGAAAGTGTCAATGTCATCAAGATGAAAAGTCCTAACAGCATTGTTTATGAACAAGATACTCAAATGTCTTTGTCATGTTTTCATTATGACCGTTTACTCTGTACATTTTTGCCAATGCAAAAAAGTCAGATTTTGGTGACGCGTCCTGAAAATGCTGAAAAAACTACAGCAAAGTTAGACATCACTGCATTTAGTGAGGACACTGAATATGTATGTTTCACATTTTTACTGCATTTGCTCTTCGCAATTCTGATTTTTTTCACAGCATTAAGCAAAAGAATAAATACACCCTTATTTACAACAAACATAAACTTCCTTTGGGTAGAGCTGTGCACAACTGTAAACAATATTGCAGTACATATTGGAACTGAACCTACAACATACACAGGTCTGTAAATCATTCATGAAATTGTTCAATTTAAAAGACATTTTCAGAAAAAAAAAAGATTTAAAAAGTTTTATAAAATTAGCTTGACAGATTTTGACAACTAGTTCAACATTTTTATATGTAATGACTCAAGTAATGAAATGAGGACTGATAGTTTTATATGAAATGACTATTCAGCATTCACAAGTTTAGTTCATTTTGACTGACATGACATAAGCAAATGATAATGTTACAAACAGCAGAGAGCTGTATGAAAGCAGTTGATGCATATCCAAAAGCATTCGCAATTTGTTGGAAGGAATGAGAAACTGCTACTATGATGTGCACAAATGACTAATTGTTTTGAGAAATGCATGCACTGTTGGGCAAATGTAAATAGTGTTGTGAAAAATGCACCAAAGCGACTGTAAAACATATTTAAATACAATTTGAAAGATCTAACTAAATAACTGTTTTTGTTTCTGAACAGTAGCCTACTTGTTCCGCCCTGCAGTTGGCACTGTTTTATGTTTCAAACGAATCATCACTGGTCCAAAGTGGTTATATGATAATAATAATGATAAAAGTCTTCTGAGAAAACACTTGTTTCTCACCTGAAAATCAAACTGGTTGGAAAGGAAAGCGCCCACTGCGCTGCACAAATTACCGACGAAACAATACAGCGCGCAGACCGCTTCATCACCCCAATACCTGCTTCGCGATTTACACCTGTGATAAAGAAGCCTGAGAAAGAGAAACACGTGAGGACAGTTCACATACTAACAAATATTTAGCTCGGTTTAATCACACGACACTCACAATGAACAGGAAACCAGTAATATCAAAGCAGACAAGATGTAAAAACCAGCCGAAGTGCAAATATGTTCTTCATACGTCGAAAGACAACCTTTAACAAACTCCGGGCTCCATCGAAAGACCGTGTCTAAGAATATACTTTTATCCATTTATTTTACTTCTGCTGAGAAGCGGTTCTTGCTTCTGTCATTAGCTGCCAGCTGTATCATGTGGATGAACGAACGCCAGTCAATCACCTGTATCTTTGAGTAACGCCCACAAGCTTGGCTCATTAATATTAAAGACGTACTTGCACGTTCACAAATATGATTGGCTTTTAGGCTGCTAAGAAATTCTTTACGTATTTAACAGGTAAGAGGTCATATTTTACTTTCTTCAGTTATGTTTATTATTGTAATGCTTATGTTGAAGTATCTATACAGACATCCTGCAATGTATTTTTGGGGCTAAACGATGAATACATACACATAAATAATTATTAGGAGCAGTAAGAACGTAAGAAACTTGCAAGAGATATCAATTATCAATCACAACATCTAAAATATACTCAATCCATTACAGATGAACATATATGGTACTACAATTTTTTTTTATACCTTTGCTTAGCTATAACTACCACACTCGTTTTAAAATGTAACATTTTATTTATTTATCTATCCTTTATTTTACCATGATGTAATGTAATGTGTATTTGTATAGCACATTTATTGTGTATGGCCATACACCCAAAGCGCTTCACAATCATGAGGGGGGTCTCTCCACACCACCACCAGTGTGCAGCATCCACTTGGATGATGCAACGGCAGCCACAGGACAACGGCGCCAGTGCGCTCACCACACATTAGCTATAGGGGAGTGGAGAGACAGTGATAGAGCCAATTTGGTGAATGGGGACGATTGGGAGGCCATGATCGTAAGGGCCAATAGAGGGACTTTGGCCAGGACACCGGGGTTACACCCCTACTCTTTTACGAGAAGTGCCATGGGATTTTTAATGACCACAGAGAGTCAGGACCTCGGTTTAACGTCTCATCCGAAAGACGGATAGTCTCATTGAGATACAGGACATCTTCCAGGGAGTTTAGCATGGAACTTAACATTATGAACTTTGAGTAAATTACAAACCACAATCCCAATGATAAATGTGAGTGAATTTATACAAAAAAAATGATCACTAAACTTCACCGGCCACTTTATTAGGTACACTTGTCCAACTGCCCTTGACTTGTTGATGCCAGAGGAGAATGGCAAGACTGTTCGAGCTGATAGAAAGGCAACAGTAACTCTAAAAACCACTCGTTACAACCGAGGTATGCAGCAGAGCATCTCTGAACACACAACACATCGAACCTTGAGGCAGATGGGCTACAGCAGCAGAAGACCACACCGGGTGCCACTCCTGTCAGCTGAGAACAGGAAACTGAGGCTACAATTCACACAGGCTCATCAAAATTGGACAATAGAAGATTGGAAAAACGTTGCCTGGTCTGATGAGTCTCGATTTCTGCTGCGACATTGGAATGGTAGGGTCAGAATTTGTCATCAACAAAATGAAAGCATGAATCCATTCTGCCTTGTATCAAGGTGGTGTAATTGTGTGGGGGATATTTTCTTGGCACACTTTGGGCCCATTAGTACAAATCGAGCATCGTGTCAATGCCACAGCCTACCTGAGAATTGTTGCTGACCACATGGTACCCATGTTCTGATGGCTGCTTTTAGCAGGATAAAGTAACATGTCATAAAGCGCAAATCATCTCAGGCTGGTTTCTTGAACATGACAATGAGTTTACTGTACTCAAATGGCCTCCACAGTCACCAGAACTCAATCCAATAGAGCACCTTTGGGATGTGATGGAATGGGAGATTCGCATCATGGATGTGCAGCAGACAAATTTGCAGCAACTGCGTGATGCTATCATGTCAATATGGAGCAAAATGTCTGAGGAATATTTCCAGTACCTTGTTGAATCTACACCACGAAGGTTTAATGCAGTTCTGAATGCAAAAGCGGGTCCAACCCGGTACTAGTAAGGTGTACCTAATAAAGTGGCCGTAAAACTAATTAAATAAAACTAATCATGCATCTCATTAGATTATAAGTAGACTGTTAGGACATGTACTTGCAAAGTTTCTTATAGTCAGTTAAATGTCTGTTGAAGGAGCAGTATCAACAGATATCAAGCAGTCTACTAATACTGGTCCATCTAATAATCTACTAATAAATGGACCATCAAAATAAAGTGTTACCTTGTCAGTTTAAGCAAAAATAATCAACAATTCTAGTAACGAATAAAATGACTTTTATTGCCATTATGAGGAGAACTGCATTTATTAGCATTTATCAATGAATCCATTCATCTCATCGTCCCGTACAATGATAAAATAGAGTGAGTTTATTATAATTACAAGTGTTGATATTTCATACAAAGAGGAATGTCCAGCAGCACTTATCAATCACATCCAGGTATGAAATTTGAAATGTCTTTTCTTTAAAGGATGCATCAAATCCAAACATCTACTGACATAGATTGCACTTGTAAAACCGATGAGGAAAGAAATCAGGCATCCAGATGTTTGTTGAGTCTTCTCACTTTCTCCTTCTTGTTCCGGTTCCCATGTTTTTTCCAGGGCTTTCCAGCTTGTTGTTCTGTGTTTGCTTTTCCAGCCTCGACAGGACCACTTCCAGGTTTGTAACCCATCACCATCTGTACACCCTTGGTCAGTGCTCGCACATTTGCCTGTGCAAAAAACAACAACAACAACAAAATATTAACTTTAGAGATTCAAAGTTCAAATAAACAAGCATGTTTTAATATATTCATAACCGCGGTCATGACTCGTCATGCTTTAAAAAAAAAAACACTAAAATAAAAACCGCTAAATTTCGCTATCTATAATCCATATTAATAACTCCTGTACAGCAGTCCCAATACATTCTGACACTCGATGACACTCGAATACCCTGTCAGAAAAGTGTCTGCTATAATGATAATGTTGTTTTCTTGTGTTGACATTGATGAATATGGCCACAGTGTAAATGCACAGTACAGTTATGAGCTTATTGCCACATTACATTGTTATGATAACATAATATCGTTGCTTTCAGTGATTTCCTGAAGATAAATACCAAAAAATAACACAACTGGAATAACTACAGCAGTCGCCATGCTCTAATCTCATATGAAGCAAGAGATTGCGATGACATTTGATGACGTGTGCAGGTGTTGTAGTGGTGTCCCATTTCTTAGAGGTAAATTTTGAAGCCCCTCCCCTTCACACTCTGTTTAAAGGCCGAAGGGGTAGGGGTACAAAAATAGAATTGGGATTGGGCCTTAAGTAGCCAGGCAATGTCAGAATGCCTTGGTGGGTTGAATCTTACTTGATGAAAAAACTGTTTATCCACTGTGTTTTCTATGCGTTTCACTTTTGATGGTTTGCCACCACTGCCATCGATCTGTTCGTCTCCTGTCATCCGCATGGCAAACTTGGCGTGCTGAGGCTGGAAGTCTTCAGGGTTGATGTGGGGAGGAGGGTGGCAGTAAAGGAGTTTGCCCTGTAAAGATTCAGGTAAGAACAAATCAGTATTTCCAATTCTTTTTATTCATAATATCCAGGCCCTGTTCACACCTGGTGTTTTAATCCTCGTACAATCTTTTTTGTTCCTTTTGACAATAGTGCTGTCAACTTTTTCTGACCTTTCCATTTTATATTATATTAAATAAGCTTGTGCAGAAACAAAGGAACATGATACAGAGAGCAGAAGCTTTTTATATGGCAGCTGTGTTAGAAACAGGACTGATGTGCTTATTAAAAAATCTTCGCCCATAAACCAAACCGAAGTTTTTCAAAATGCATCGATATTCTCTCAAATTGATTTTGAGCTTTGTTTTTAACAGACAGCACTCTAGACTCATTTTTAACATGTTACAGCTCACTGTGAACACTCTTATAATTTGCTTAAAACTTGCTCAACCTTTATTAATGAATATTTTAGGTTCAAGTGGTATTTGTAAGGAATTGGATGCAAGCGGAGTATGGCTGTTTGTTTGTAAAGCATTCAGCGCCATCTCTGCTGGAAAACCTAAACTCAGAACAGACTCAAGAATAAATCGCAATGTATTTTGAAAATCTCGGATGTTTCTAGTGGCTAGCACGCTTTAACAACACATGCTGCAATGTTTAAGATTTAGGTCAAGAGGCAGAAATTAGTTTGGTAATTGTAACTGGTTGAAAGCGTTACAGTAGTAAACAATCCAAAGACAAGAATGGGTGTTGTTTAATAGTTTTATGATAACTTTTGGCTTCACAGTGGCGCAGTGAGTAGCACGATAGCCTCACAGCAAGAAGGTCGCTGGTTCGAGCCTTAGCTGGGTCAGTTGGCATTTCTGTGTGGAGTTTGCATGTTCTGCCCATGATCGCGTGGGTTTCCTACGGGTGATCCGGTTTCCCCCCAGTCCAAAGACATGCAGTACAGGTGAATTTGGGTAAGCTAAATTGTCCGTAGTATATGTGTGTGAATGAGTGTGCATGGTTGTTTCCCAGTGATGGGTTGCGGTTGGAAGGGCATCCTCTGCGTAAAACATATGCTGGATAAGTTGGCGGTTCATTCCGCTGTGGTGACCCCAGATTAATAAAGGAACTAAGCCGAAAAGAAAATGAATGAATGATAACTTTGAAGTGGTTCAAAACTTCATCAAATGTTGATCATTGTAAATCACACGAACATTTACACTCTGAAAGAAATCCAGTCAAATGTGTTTTTGAATACCCTTAGAAGTGGTCAAAGACAGTCAAGGTCAAAACAATTCAGACTATGTTTGCACCCATATTTAGTGTCGTCCAGTTGTGAGCGAATTGACAAAACCATTTCTTAAATAAAAACTGCCTCAGAGCTAGTAGTTCCCACAGTGAAAATGCACTTACACTGACATAGTCTTTCAAAACATATCGGGCAGATCTTGATTGGTCTGGCTGTCCATGTGCTGTCATAAAGCCTCTCATATCTGCATGAAGAGAACAAAATGATTGAAAGGTATTAAACAAAAGTGAAGCATGATGTAAAATATCAGGGTGGGTGGTCAGATTTACTAATACATTGCAGTGGCAAAAACCTTCATTTGGTGGTTAAAAAAAATATTGTCAAGATTTATCAAACACACATACTGAAACAGTGATTTTGAGCTTGATATTATTGCGTATGAATGTGTAAAAGTTCCACTTTCAGACACAAAAATGCATGGTAAATTAAACTGTCTATAAATAAATCATGCAACATTGCAGTAGTCAGATTGTTTGTACATGCACCATTTACTTCATCTCAAAAATTGACTTCTTAAACCACATTGAATCAGTGTTGTTAGTAGATTATTCACACCTTCTCACGATTAACACTGCTTTTTGCAACCTAATTGCTTTTTTCACTGCCCTATTTAGTAAGTCTGTCTCTTAACCCATTTAATCTCAACTTTTTCTAGTAATTTGAAAACATGCATTTTCCACCACAGGCCTCACGCAAACTCTGATATTATATTGGTTAAATAAGGTTTTTATACTTGGTTACAATAGGGTTACAAAAGCACACTTGCATTTTTTTAGTGGTTAAAAATTGTTAGGTAACACTTTAAAATAATAGTTCCTCACTTAATGAATTTATTAACATGAACAAATTATAAGTAATACATTTATTTCTGTATTTTAATAATGCATTAGTTAAAGAACTATGATTAATAAATGCACAACAAGATTTTTGATACTTAATGTTAGTTAATAAATACATTAACTAATAGAGCATTGTTCTAAAGTGTTAACAATTGTTATGCTACCGGTAACAAATGTAACCTTTAACAAATTTCCACTTACATCTTTTAGAAGTGCAAGCAGGATGTAAACTGTTCAAAACAATCTATTTTTTCAATTAAAAATTTCTTGCCCAAAGCCAACAACACATTTTTAGAGCTTCCAAAAAAAACAGTCACAATTGTGACCTATGAGATGTGTACATTGTGCAAAGTGAACTGACATCCGTATGCCATAAGCAGCTCCTCATAGGTAGGCGGTCGATCGGGGTCCTCGTCTTCCCTCGGTCTGATGATGTTGATACCGTAAGTCCCGTCCAGCACATTTCGGGGGATATTCTGACATACGTATTTGGGCTAAGGACAAAATCCAAACTTTTCAGATTTTTGGTAACTCATTGATAACAAAAATTCTTACATACTACCAATCAAAATGTTTAGGGTCAGTAAAATTAACCATGCGCACTACAGTAGTGTAAAAATGCAATTGTCATAATCAGTGCAGCGTAAAAGGTTATCAAAGAGATGGCTGGGACGTGATCTCTCATCTGATCAATGGGTAGGATCCCGCTGCAGATCATCTCGGCTTTGGTGGACACAAATGAAGGCATGACCAATCCAGGACAATCACACAGGCAAAGACCGGGTTCAACAAACAGAGTCTGAAACATTATAGGCAAACCAGAAGTCAGAAAAACACCAAGAATAAAGTGAGCTTATAATTAAAACATGCTTTACATTACTTACATTTTTTTAAGCTAGTGATATAAAGTGGTTTGGCTACTGGAAATGAATAGCCTCTAAAACTCTAAAACAAATTCAAAGATTCATTTTTACAATTCTACTTACTTAATAATAAAAAAACTCACTTGAAAGTGCTTTGTGTGTCCGGGTGTTGCTGAAACGGAGACTTTCTTATTCCTAAAGATGGTGTTGATGGTGGAGCTTTTCCCAACATTTGGATAACCAACCTAACAGAGAAATTACAGAGTTGGAACATTAACAGTTCTGATGGAAGACAGCAAACATGTTTGATATATTGTAGAATAGGAGAGTGTACAATCATCTGTGATAATATCCTAATGATGTGTGAGCTGGCATTATTGACAATGTCACCGGCTTTAAAAAAAAACAATCAAAAGTTAAGAAAAGCATAAGATATACTTCCTTGAGTTTGTTTTTCACATTTCTAAGATATGATGCTTATAATATTTCACAATGATTTTTTTTACAAAACTTCAGATCACAAACGTGACATGGATTTTATACAACAGTAACAGTTCAATAAACAACAGTTCTTAATTTTGAGTAACACAATGTTGTGTTTGATTTTCCAGTTCCAAGATCAGAACAAATCCCTTGCAACACTGCAATAGTCCTGAATTAATTGGTTTTCCTCAATGAATAGAATGAACTAATCATTAAATAATTCATTCATTAAAAGGGCCCCCTTGCATTCACAGCCATTTTAAACAAGTCATTTGAATAAATAATTCAATGGAGCACTTATAAAAGGGATAGTTCATCAAAACAATGACAATTCTGTCATCATTTACTCATCATCCACTTGTTCCAAACCTGTTTGAGTTTCTTTCTTCTGTTGAACACAAAAGGAAGACATTTTGAAGAAGATCTGAAAAAAAGCAGCCATTGACTTTCATAGTATTTTTGTTCCTACTATGGAAGTCAATGGCTGCTTTTTCCCATCATTCTTCAAAATATCTTCCTTTTGTGTTTTGTGTCTCGGAATAAAGAAATTCATAAAAGTTTATATCCACTGAAGTGTGAGGAAATGGTGGGGAAATTGTCATTTTCAGGTGAACTATAAGGGACAGGGACTTGATACCTATTGGTGGTTTTAGGCCCAATCCCAATTCTACCCTTTAACCCTTCCCCTTACACGTGAACGCACAAAACAAGGGGTAGGGGTGTCCCAATTCTCTTTAGCTTGAAGACGTAGGGCTAAGTCGAAGGGGTAGATACCCCTTCGAACAAAGATTTTTCAGGACCACGCTCGAAACCAAGGGGTAAGAAAATTTCCCAGAATAGACCAGCCACAACGGCAGGATAGCTGCACCCAGAAGTAAGGAGATCCACAAATTAGTATTTTTTTGTCATTATTCCGAATTATTACAACAAACAAGCATATGTTTTAATACATTCATAACCATGTTTGTGTTTTACCATCATGCTTTAAAAAAACACTCAAATAAAACCCGCTAAATTTCGCGATGTATAATCCATAATAAAAACTCCTGTATAGCAGTCCCACAACATTCTGACACTCGATGACACTCTAACACCCTGTCAGTAATGTCTAGTGGCTGGAAATGAGCTTTTTACAGTGTCTGGTATAACGCTAATGTTGTTTTTTGTGTTGGTTACATAAATGAATACGGCCACTGTGTAAATGCACAGTACAGTTAGGATCTTATTGCCACATTATATCGCCATGATAACATAATATATGCCTTCAGTGATTTCCTGATAAATACCAAAAAAAATAACACAACTGGAATAACTACAGCAGTCGCGATCGTCTGATCTCATATGAAGCAAGAGATCGCGATGACATATGATGATGTGTGCAGGTGTTGTAGTGCTGTCTCATTTCTTAGGAGTAAATTTTGAAGTCCTTCCCCTTTACACTCTGTCTGAAGGCCCAAGGGGAGGAGGTAGGGGTACAAAAACAGAATTGGGATTGTCAATTTATTTTTTTTTATGACAAACCTAAGCCAGACAAGCTACCAGCACATAAACACACTCTGCATTCTTAAATTAAAAGTATTGCGATATTATTTTGCTCAAATCACACACCCTTATTGTAGAAGTGTAATTTCAACTCACCAGTCCAACTGTGATTTGTCCATCTTTGCATGTCGGTCCAGAATGCACAGACGTAAACATTTCCAGCAGCTCATTTTTGCGTAACAAACGGCTGGAGTTATAGAAAGATGAAGCCGCCGTGGATTCTGGGTTCTTCTCTGCATGATCTTCATCTCCTGATTCCTCAGAACACGTCTGCCATTCGCTCTCATCAACACAGACTCTTTCGTCTTCACCTTCCTCTTCTTCATCCTGTTCACTCTCATCTTTCTCTTTATTTGGTGAAAAGCTATTTTCCTCATGATGATCTGTGGCTTTTTTGGAGGCTGTTTCCTCTTCTGTATCACTCTGATCTTCCTGGTCCATCGCATCTTCTCCCTGAAGCATTAAACATGGAGGTGAAACAAATACTGATATTGAATTAATTCCATACTACTACTTGATGAATTAAATCATCACACACACAAGATAAATAATAAACAGAGTCAAAGGGATATTATAAACACAACAATTCAAATTTAAAATAAAAATACTTTCAGAAAATAACAATTAGAAAAAAAAAATCTGCGTTATTCCACCAAATATTGATGTCCTAATGGTTTAATTAAAATAAATGGTATTGTGTTGTCCAGAATTAATAGAAAGATAAAAACAACAACAAAACAACTAATGATGACATCTTTATTTTACATTTTTTGAGAAGAAATATCTTCAAACGTTTATAGAAAAGAACAAAAAATACTCAAACACTGATACAAATGAAATCCTACCATGCATTTTCAGATTAACATAAAACATTTATTTTAAGTGCATTTAAGTAAAACAGAGTCATATTTTACCTTCTCCTCTGCCTCGAGTCGTTGTGCCTCAGCCAAAGCAGACCAGAACACAGCTCTGATGCCTTCTTTCTGAAAATACCGAGCCCATGCTCGCCGCTGTTCTCTAGTCAGCAGATCAGCTTTGTTCAGCAGAAGCATGTTTACTTTGTGAACGGAGACCTCTTTTACATATTTTTCCTGATGGAGACAGAAATGGATGTATAATTCAAATATGAACAGTTATGAATTGAACTGTTTTGAGCCTAACGTCCTCATTACTTACAAGATCTGGACATCGGAATAGAAGAGGGTTTCTGGCATCAACAATCTGAACAACAACATCACTGAGGATAAAACAAACAAAAATAAAGTACATTTTAAGGTGCCACTGGTGCTAATTAATCTTTGTCAATCTCATCACAAGAATACTACTAGTGTAAAAAGGTCTAAAATGTCAATTTCAGACGTAGTCGAAGGCACCAAATGCATTCAAACAGCCACAACAGACTAGAATATCTTAACATAAGTGATGGCTGCTTTCAAAACACTGCTTCATGAAGCTTTAAAACTTTTACAAATCTTTTATTTCAAATCAGTGATTCAGAGCACATATCAAATTGGCAAGATCACATGATTTCAGTATTCAATGCATTGTTACGTCATAACTGTTTTGAATAGTTTTAAAAATTTAGCTGTTCTCTGCTTGGGGGCGATTCCTCATGAATGACATTCAGATCAACCCAGAGTGGCAAATTGCTGAACAGGTTTCATAGTTTTTACCAGTTTTACAAATTTGCTGACATTTTAAGAAGATATTTGTAAAAATGGAATAATAGTTAATAGTCTCTTGTTGGCCCGTTTAACAGAGCCCACAACAGAACAAACAATATATAAGCCTTGAAAACTTAAAAAAGAACACATATAATGCAGACACTTATTATTCAATGATATTAGATGATATGCTAAGTACATTTATAGGTTATACTTTCAATTTACAGTTTGCAATATGTTTGAAAAGGTCAATTTAATTAGGGCTGCAAAAACTAATTGATATAATCGATATTGAAAATTGTTGTCAACTAGTGGTGTCATTGATTAGTTGTGCTGCTCATGTGGCTAAGGACCGCACCAAACAAGATACACAGTCGCTTGTGCAATAGAGGGTACAGAAGTATGTCTTGATATTATATATTAGTATCTTTATTGAGTTTTTCGTTCTCTCTTGTATTTTTTAAAGTATACTTTTATACACAAATAATATCCCTGTTTTTATATAGTTTTAAGCAGCAAAACGTAAAAAAAAAAAAGTGTTTAGTTTTTAATCGCATTATTCGAAACATAATCGGCTAACTAATCCTTTATCTAAATAATGATTAATGGGTTAATCACAGCTGGTGTTTTTCAGCCAACAGTAAATTTCTGGTAAAGGGTAAATGTGACTATTTTAAATTTTAAAAGGTTCCTTTAACAGCATGGTAATGTAAATAAAATACAATCAGTTAAATAAACTTAAGCATTCATTAAGTTGTTCAAGCATAAAAACAGATGACAGACCGTGTAAACTCTAGTGCCGACAGTAGCAGCAGGCTAACGCAGAAACACCATTGAAAATACTAGGGTAAAATAAATGTTCATATTTTAAAGAGATGGCAGGGAAAAATGGAATTTAATGCAGTGCTTCTTGTCCGGTCTGAGACCCACTTTATATCGTATATCTATCAGGCAGTGAATATCACTTATTTTTAAAGAAATCAGATCTTAAACGTGGCGATTTTGTAAAGACAGTTCACCAGAAGCCATTGAGCTGGCTGTCTGAAATTAAAAAGTCTGTGTGCATTTACCCCAATGCAGGCCTAATTCTATATTAATTCTAATAAAATCCTAATTCTATATCACTAATTTTAATTTAATTAGAATTTTTATCTAATTCCAATATTTTTCTAATTCGAGTTTTTGTTTTATTCAGACAGTTTTGACCACCAGGTGTCCATAATATGCTTAAAAAGGTAAATCCTTTTTGGAAGCAATTGATTAAATAGTTTCAAAGCTTTGAAAAGTTTTGTTTCTTTAAAGTTTAGTTTCTCTGAAGTGATTTAAACACTTTAAAAAATCTGTTAATACGAGACAGAAACAGGCCCTAATATGCATACATTAGTGTGACCAGATAGTAAAAAGTACAAATTAAATCCCCACTTCAGTGCAAAGGCAAACAAAAAGCTCACCTTCTCTCAATAACTCTCCAAAGTTGCCTCCAGAAATCGAGATTTCTCTCAAAAGGGGTGAGAATCAACTTCTGCTCTTCTTCCAACCTACAACAGAAAGTACATTTGGTCATAAACACCATCCTGTTTCTTTTTCTATTTGCTAATCTTTGGACTGAACGTTTAAGTCATTTACTGAGCCAGTTCTCTTCTCCATGTGAGGAAGCTGTCTTTCTCGGTTTGCTGTAGAACTTCAGGACTTGTGCTCTCATCCCAAGGAGGTCTGAGGAGACAAAACACAATGCTGAAAACATCTGCTTTTGCATTATATTGCATCCATGATAAACTTTAATATGGGTAAGGGAAAAAAATGCATTTCATAACATATCAGAATACCTTCGGGGGATTCGCAGAAGCTGTTTGTTTTCCTCATGGAGTTTCTTCAGCCGCCTGGACTCCTCAGAGGAAAGCAAGCCGGCCCTCGCTTCAGCTGGGACAAACTTTATGTTGAGCTTCTCTGCAAAACAATGACATATATATATATATTGTTTTATAGCTGACAGTGCTATAGTTTTGTGTCCTTGTTACATATTACATGTACTTACTACATTAATATAGTAAATTATGCATAAATAAATGCTAAACCATATGGTAAATTTTCAATTAATATTATTCAGTACTTAAATCACCACAGCTTAAATTGAACCATATTTCTTTATTATTTTTAATTCACCACTTTTTTTTTTTGTTTAGTTTTTTTATTTTAATTTCCTATTTTTTTATGTGTCAATAGATACACACACACACACACACACACATATATATATATATATATATATATATATATATATATATATATATATATATATATATATATATATATATATATATATATATACTATAATTTCTGTGAGAAATAAAATAAGGGTGAAAAACATACATTGTCATTCACCATAACAGCTATAATGACCATACTATCTTTGTTCCCACTTTACATTAGGTGGCCTTAACTAATATATATGTACACTGAAATAAATAATTTGTTACAATGTACTTATTATGTAAATGCATGTCTTACATTGTTATGATTGATTAAATACCTGCATGTAATTACATCAGTAATTACGTTCTGTTATTACAATAGTAATTACACTGTTGACCATCCCTTACACTTTAACAACCCTAAATCCTACCCATTCCACCAAACCTGTCTCTAAAGCTAGCCGTATCGCACCTCAAGAACACCATTTATTTTTTGACTCAAGTATACAGTAGTTAAGGCCACCTAATATAAAGTAGGAGCCTATTTTTATTATATTGTTTAATATTTAAAACAGCCCTTTGACAAGGGGTAAGACTTAATGGTATGAAGGATACTGGCAAATTATAAAGATTTAAATTTAGTATTTGGGGGGTTTAAATACATCATCTAATGATTCTTGAACATGCCAGAAATAATGGTGTACAACTTAGTTACACTGAATGATGTATTAGAGGGTATCTGTCTTCTATAAAACACGGTGGGAAAAATAATTATTTGATCATTTTGATTGTTTTAAACTAGGGCTGCACTATTTATCATTTCAGCATCAATATCGCAATGCAATAACTCGCAATAGTCACATCACAGGATATGCTGTGTTGTGTTTTGATGCCTGTGATTGTATAATAATTTTAAAAACATTCAGGTACAAGAAATTGTATCATTTGTGACCTTAACTATGATTAATTTTATTGAATTATTTTATTTTATCATTCAGTTACTCTACTTAAACTGTATTTTTTTTCTTAATTGTATTTATAGATAGTTGTGCATGATGAATAGTCAATTATGGAAAGAATTTAATTGGAAAGTAAAAATGAGGTACTAATACTCCTTTGAAATTTCTACATATGTAAAAGGACCATCTGTTGCTTTAAGTTGAAGAAAATGTGGTAAAATTGGAGATCATACCGACATTTTTTGGAATTTTGAAAAAATGTTAAAAAAGAAATAGATACGATATTAGATATACAAATAGCCCTCGGTCCAGTTGTTTGCTTACTGGGAGCACTGTCCAAAGAAAGGTTTAATGAAGAAACAAGATTTGTCCTAAGGATATTATTACTGGTTGCAAAAAAAAATGATAACAGTACATTGAATGGAAGAAAGTTCTCCAAAGGTGGCTCAGTGGATTCAGAGACTTAAACAGGTCTGTGTAATGGAAAAAATGACTGCATGTCTACAAATGAAGACTGATATTATTCTGAAGAGGTGAAAAAGTATTACAACATATTTAGATATGTATATTTAGAGGTTACTTAACCTATCACCAAATATAATTTGAGGTAACTACAATGTAACACAATGTAACTTGATGTACAAATGTATCCCCTGAAGAGTAATTATAATGGCAGTACCTTTTATTTATTTATTTATTTGTCTATTTATTTTTTATTTTATTTTAATTTTTATAATATCATTGTTTTTTACGTGTTCCCTCATCTGTAAGGGGTTAAATAGTTGGGGTTTTTTTCTGAAAAAATATATATATCTAAATCTTAAATAAAAAGTAAAAAAAAAAAAAGATAGTTATGCATGAAAATACTCACAGCCGTGCAAATACAGAAATGCACTACAAATAGCACAAACCACAACGAAAATGTGTCGGGGAACCCCAAAAAGTTTATAGATTGTTTATTAGATTTTATGGAGATGCAAATAGTAAACATTAATTCATCAATCTCTGACTAAGCATGTGCATGAAAATACTCACAACACATGCAAATACATAAATGCACTGCAAGTAGCACAGACAACAACAAAGATCTGTTGGGGGACCCCAAAAATTTAATAGATTGTTTATTATATTTTATGGAGATGCAATCAATCTAACATTATAAATTCTTTCCAAATAGAGATACTAAAGGGTCATGAAACACCAAAACACTTTTTTTGAGCTTTTGACAGTCATATATGTGTCCCACGCTGCTATAAACACTATTAGGACACATATATTGCACTAAAAAGTGAAAATTGGTTGTTTTTGCGTTATTTTGAGCAAATTCATTCTTTCGGTTTGAAACGAATTTTTTAAGCTGCGTCACGGCCATGAGATACTTAGGTGTAAATCCAGCCTGGAGAGTGGCTGTCTGTCCTTTCGAGACCATTGTGACGTATCTGAGTGTGCGGCATTAATTCATTACAAAGACGTGCTTCAAACCAATCAGCGCGCTCTATTGTGTATGACGCAACACCTCATTAATATGCATGATAGCTCCGGAGACTGTTTACAGTGTTCAGACGGCAGAGAGACGCCACGGTGTGTTGCCAAAACAAGTGAAAGAACTAGAATTTGGAGACACGGGTCGTCCGTGTTGCAACGAAGGTTTTGTTTTCATTTTCTCTCTATGAGAGAGCTGCTGGAATCACGTGTGGATTACAGTGCACGCGACAGAAACGCGTTTGTAAGGAAAAAAATATACCCAAGAGCTTTTTCGCATCTGGAAATGATGAAATCCGGATTTGCCGCTCGTCTCCTTTTAATAAAAAAACACAGCTCCAGTTTGATTGTCTGTCTACAGATTTGGTAAGTGTGTGTGATCAGTGCCCTTTGTTTAACCCAGATTGCAAAGTTAGTTTGTATCGTCAGCAGTGCTCTTTCAGTTTTTAAAGACATACCATAGTCAAAATGATTTAGTTACTAAGTTTACAGCATGTTAATATCACTGCAATATTACAGTACAATATTATAGACTGAAAGATCCGCTGTAAATGCTGCTCTCCGAGTGTAAACATGTTAACACAAACTATTCCCATCGTGCAGGATTTTCGCCGCATTTTGTGACAGGATAGTTTATACACACACGGCTTTCTGACGCTACCTACCGAGTACATAAGTTACAGAGAAATGCGGAGGATTTTTTTCTCCCATTCGCCGTGCGGTATCAAACATACTGCATCTGTGTGTTTGTTTTGCCTGTGAAATCAGCGCGTGCCCAAATGGAAACGCCCTTCTTTGCAAGTCCTTCCCTCTTTCCCTCCCCGACACTCCCACACTCCTAGAGCTGGACACGTCCACTTTCCTGACTTTTTTCAAACTAGAGGTGTGAAAACACCCTGCTGAGACAGGGGGTTTCGTGGCCCTTTAAGTCATCTGGTGAAATTGTATTCATATGTCAATATATATCTCAAAATAAAAATATCGCAATGTTAGAATTTTCCAATATTGTGCAGCCTTACTTTAAACACATTATTGTATATTTTTAATAAATGTATTTAAATATAAAATATTTAGTTAATATATTTTAAACAAATCAACACCTACCTGCAACAAATTCAGTTCCAGCAAGTTCGGCTGTGGCCAGAAAGTCGTCCAGAGAGCTCTGCTCGGTGACAGACTGCAGGTTGAGCCGACCCCAATCATATCCATCATTCAGCTCGCTGGTGTGAAGCTAAACACATGACACAATTAATATACAGTTGAAGTCAGAATTATTAGCCACGCTGATTTATTAGCCCCCTGTTTATTTTTTCCCCAATTTCTGTTTAACGGAGAGAAGATTTTTTTCAGTAGGCAGGTTAGGGTATTTAGGCAAGTTATTGTATAACAATGGGTTGTTCTGTAGACTATAAAAACAAAAATTAGCTTAAAGGGGCTAATAATTTTGTATTTTGTAATTAAAATGTTTTTTAAAAAATTAAAAAGCTTTTATTCTAGCCGAAATAAAACAAATAAGACTTTCTCCACAAGAAACAATATTATCAGACATACTTTGAAAATTTTCTTGCTCTGTTAAACATCATTTGGGAAATATTTAAAAAAGAAAAACAATTCAAAGAGGGGCTAATAATCCTGACTTCAACTGTATGTCGTTTTGTTTATTATATTAGACATCATATGTTGAACAACACTATCTTCTGGCATGCAAGTACTCCATCTATTTGTCTATACGGTCTGAAGAAAAATATGATACCTTATAAAATATAACTATTCATATTATAAAACAAGAATATCTTGTAGCCCATAGGCACCTGTCATCATTTACTAACCCTTATAAGTTTCCTACCTTCTGTTGAACACAAAAGAAGATATTTTGAAGAAAGTTGAAAACCTGTAATCACTGACATCCATCCATTGTATAAATAACAAATAGAATAGAAGTCAATGGTTACAGGTTTCCAGTTTTCTTCACAATATCTTCTTTTATGTTCACTATTTACCCACTTGAGGGTGAGTAAACAGTGAGTAAATTTCATTTTTGGGGTGAACTATCCCTTAACACGCCTACTATATATATATATATATATATATATATATATATTATATATATATATATATATATATATACTTCACATTATGTTATAAATTAGTTATATCTAAAACTAATGCTAATGCTAAAAGTATGATTAAACGATTTTCGCATCGACTGTCAGTGCTTCTCACCCATGTGTCGTTTCTCCTGTATCCGCGGCCTGCGTTCAGTCTCTCCTTTATTAAAGCTCTCCCCAGCCCTGAACACCCTCACCACGGGTCTTTCTTTCTTCCCCATTTTATACTCCTTTACACGGTTAAACGACGATAAAAACGCGTCGTGGCTGTTCATGGACATACGAGTGGATGAATCTTCACGCATGTGATGTTTGTTATGGCAGAGGAAGGAAGTGACACGGAATGTTCTATAAGAGGGACCACTCCTTCACGTATGTTTAGAAGAGATGACAAGTGTTGATTGTGTGCTTTTATGTTCGTGTCGTTTTAGTAGAGTGGAATATTATTTAAATATTGGTTAGAATAGACTGAGAATCGGGCGAAAAGTGACATCCTAGCCAGACTTTTGTTTTGTTCGGTGGTGTCGCATTCAAATATGACCGGTCAAAACCCAACTGCGTAGTTACGGATTTGCAGCCAAAGACAGTTCTCTTGCAATGCTTGCATGACACCAGTAGATGTCATTACATAATAAGTTTCAGATTCACCCAAACTGTCCAGTTTCATACAAGTTTTTTTTTTCCAAAGAAATATACAAAGTAGGCCTTACATGCATAAACAAGCATGAAGTAATACAATTACAAACAATAGGCCAGACACAAATATAGGAAAAAATGGTAATGACAATTGTATTTGACGTTAAAAATAAAAAATAAGTGAATAAATAAATATAATAAAATAAAAATAAATAAATCATACAATTGTATACAATATAAACTTTTAAAGGGTTGTGAAGGGGCTATAGGGTATGAAATTCGCTGAAAAAAGTAGCTACTTTACTATCTTTATCATTTGACAAAGTACTAAGTGATGTCCGATTGTCCGTAGTGTATGTGTGAATGCAGGAGTGTATGGGTGTTTCCCAGTGTTGGGTTGTGGCTGGAAGATCATCCGCTGCGTAAAACATATGCTGGATAAGTTGGTGGTTCATTCCGCTGTCGCGACCCCTGATTAATAAAGGGACTAAGTCGATAAGAAAATGAATGAATGAATTTTGCAAAGCATAAAAGGTTATTAACCAGGTAATGCTGTGTACAATTTTCTTTAGTTACACCGAATCTAAATTGTTTATTGCAAAAAGGGTTTACATGGATATTGACATGAGATATTCTGTCATGTACATGAGCCCAAAATAACTTTGAGTATATGCAATTGTAGAAAATATGCTCAGTGGTTTCAATATCACTTCACAAAATTGTCAAGAGTTATCTCCAGTTTCATACCTCTGTACATTAGGAGAGAGGCAACACCACCACCAACACAAACAGAAATAATAATACATTCATAATAATAACAATAACAAGCATTATTATTCATTCTCATTCATTCATTTTCTTGTCGGCTTTGTCCTTGCGGGGTTCGCCACAGCGGAATGAACCGCCAACTTATCCAGCACGATTTTACGCAGCGGATGCCCTTCCAGCCGCAACCCATCTCTGGGAACTTCCACACACACATTCACACTCATACACTATGGACAATTTAGCTTACCCCAATTCACCTGTACTGCATGTCTTTGGACTGTGGGGGAAACCGGAGCACCCGGAGGAAACCCACGCGAACCCCAGGGGAGAACATGCAAACTCCACACAGAAACGCCAACTGACCCAGCCCAGCCGAGGTTCGAACCTGCGACCCAGCGACGTTCTTGCTGTGAGGCAACAGCACTACCTACTGCGCCACTGGTTGCCCCAGCATTATTATTATTATTATATTATTATTATTGTTGGTAATATTTCATCAATTCCATGTGTGTTCAATAAAAAGGTCAGGAGAGGGTTTTCATTTAATGTCAAAAATCTTAACAATTATTGGATACAAATGAATAATTCGATTCACAGAATTCTGTTATCCTCAATGCAATGCAAAAGTTACATTAAGGAGGTGCACAACCATTTTCAGTTCCTGACTTCAACCTATATAGGCAGCTGATATTAACAGGTGGAGTTTAGTGGAAATCGTCATTTGTCAATTCATTCTCCAGTCTTCTTTTGGCCGCACCCCAGACATAAGTCCTCTTTTTCTACGAATTCTCTGCACAACATAAAAGCATAAGACTTTCTGTGTTCTGTGCTCAGTGTTAACACCTATCTTCAGACAGGAAGTTTCTGAAGAGCTGAATTTTAATTTTGAACCCAGCATGT
>LR812529.1:39317603-39342603 GCA_903798195.1 Danio kyathit
TCGAAGTGCAGTCATTCGTGTACAGGCAGAAGAGCAGTGAGGAGAGGACACACCCCTGGGGGGCGCCAGTGCTGATTGTGCGGGTACTGGATGAGAATTTTCCCAGCTCCACCAGCTGCTGCCTGCCCGTTAGGAAGCTGTTGATCCACTGACAGACAGAGGTGGGCACGGAGAGCTCAGTTAATTTGGGCAGGAGAAGTTTTGGGATGATAGTGTTAAAACTGAGCTGAAGTCAACAAACAAGATCCTCACATAGGTCCCCGGTCTGTCAAGGTGTTGCAGAACATAATGCAGTCCCATATTGACTGCATCATCCACAGACCTGTTTGCTCTGTAGGCAAACTGAAGAGAGTCCAGTGAGGGTTCAGTGATGTCCTTCAGGTGGGCCAGCACCAGTTTTTCAAAACACTTTATGACCACAGATGTCAGCGACACCGGTCTGTAGTCATTTAGTCCTGTAAGTTTGGGTTTCTTTGGTATGGGAATGATGATAGAGCGTTTGAAGCAGGAGGGCACTTCACACAGCTCCAGTGATCTGTTGAAGATCAGAGTGAAGATGGGGGCCAGTTGGTCAGCACATGATTTTAAACAGGCTGGTGTTATAAGATCTGGGCCTGGAGCTTTTTTCCTCTTCTGTTTCCGGAAGACCTGGCGCACATCATCTTCAATGAACTCAAGTGCAGGTATGGGGGAGGCGGGGGGTGGTGGAGGTGATAATGGTGATGTAAACAGCAGTTCAGAGTGGGTGTGGGAATAAGAGAGTACAACAAATCACTTTTTTACAGTCCTGTTTGCTGAAGTAATAAAAGAAAAACTCCACAATGGGCTTATCAAGACTTTCAAAACAAGAAAAAAAAATTGTGTGAGACTGATAACGGCAGACAAAAGGCAGAACAACGTTAAATTTACTGTCCTGCCCCATACACACATTAAAAAACGCTTTGCAGAAGCTGTCATTTGTCTTTGTTTTTTCATTTGATGCAAAGATTTAATACTTCATACTTTAATTTAATACCTTAATACTTTAGCTTAAGGTTTAATGCATACATACATAAATGCATACAGTTAGGTCCATAAATATTTGGACATCGACACAATTCCAAAATTTTTGGCTTTTTACATCAACACAATGAAACAAACAAGATATGCTTTAACTGCAGACTGTCAGCTTTAATTTGTCTCGAAATGAGGTGAACACTGTAGGAATTGTGATGATGTGACTGCTGAGAAAAGCAGCAGGATGAATTCTGAAGTGTTTCAGGCAATATTTTCTGCTCACATTAAGCCAAATGCTTCAGAACTTAATGGACGGAGCTTCACAGTGCAGATGAAGAATGACCCAAAGCATACTGCAAAAGCAGCCAAAGAGTTTTTGAAGGGAAAGAAGTGGAATGTTATACAATGGCCAAGCAATCACCTGATCTGAATCCGATTGAGCATGCATTTCACTGCTGAAGACAAAACTGACGGGAAAATGCCCTAAGAACAAACAGGAACTGAAGACAGTTGCTGTAGAGGCCTGGCAGAGCACCAGGAATGAAACCCAGCATCTGGTGATGTCTATGTGTAGTGTTTTTGTTTGGACTGTACCAGTGAACTTTAATTTTTTTTTATAAATAAATAATCTTATTTTCTTATTATTTTCATTTTTGTCCAAATAAAATTATTGATAACCTTATAAAAGTATATGGGAAATGTTCATTTTTTTGTTTTAAAATCAGTTTTCTGTTGTGTGATGTCACTTCCTTTAGCTTCTGTCTCGCTCTCGTCAGAAAGGATTTAGACCTGAGTGAGACAGAACAGAGAACTGAGAGTGTGTCTGTGTGGTGATTATCACTGTCCTGTATTTAATAAACTGCAGACGTGATCCACCAAAGCCATTGGTGTCAGGGAATTCTTTGTGGCGAGAGATGAAGTCCGCTATATGTGCACTCCAGATTTTAGGCTGTAATTGACTGCAAAGGATTTGCAACCCAGTATTAAAAAGTGAAAGTTTGATTTATGATTATTATTCTGTCCAATTACCTTTGGTCCCTTAACAAGTGGGAGGCACATATGCGAACTTTTGTAATTCCTACAGCGTTCACCTGATATGGATGCAAATACCCTCAAATTAAAGCTGACAGTCTGCAGTTAGAGCATATCTTGCTTCTTTCATTTCAAATCCATTGTGTTGGTGTATAGAGCCACATGTTAGAATTGTGTCAATGTCCAAATATTTAAGGAGCTAACTGTATAAATGTTCTAACTTGTTTTTAAAAAAATCTAAATATTAAAAACTTTCAAGGATTTAAGATGCTGATGACCGTTGAACACATCATAACAATCTTTTGAAAAGGGTGCATTGCCAAAAATATAGCAGTGCAACATAAGAAACTCTCACCGTCAATAAAATTAGCAACAAGTAAAAAAAACTGATGAGAATAAAACAGGTTGTGTTATTGTTCTGCTGCCTCTGATGGAGCCAAACCAAACGGGACGAGCACACTGTGTTTAATGTCAGGACGTGTGGACTCCACTGCAGCTGCAGTCAGACGCACTCCACACACTAAACTCAATTTGAGTCCAGAGAGAACAGAATCTCTGCCAGCTTCATTAGTGCTGGTGCCGTCCAGCAGAAAGCAACCAGTGTGTCTCTACAACAGCATTCAGATCCAGAGCTTCTGGACAGCAGATGCTTCTCTCAAAAGCAGAGAACAAACCGCATTGGCCAGCTTGTTCAGTCATTAACTTTAGCATTTACTGAGTAGCCAAAACATCCGCAGTGCGTGTGGAAAGTTATTTATATATTCCACGATGGCACATTTAGAACAAGAAACATTTGATGTCATATTAACACTTATTTGTTTGTACTGTGTGTGTGTGTGTGTGTGGTGTGTGTGTGTGTGTATATATATATATATATATATATATATATATATATATATATATATATATATATATATATATATATATATATATTCAAATAAGCACAGATCAGAATAATTTAATATTACAAAAACATATATTTTACATTGAATGATGACTGAAAATTATTTACCCAAATTTCACATAAGCAAACTGAAACACTATCTGCATTTATTATGCTTTCTGTGTATAAAATCTGTGTTTATTAATTTAATTTAATGCAAGGATTTTACTGACCGTCTGTGACAGGGACTCACTGCTCTGAACACTCTCATCTAGCCACATCTGTGCTGGAGAATCTATGGATGTTATTCAAATGCAGGAGAATTACATTTTTTTTGTTTTGTTTTTTGTATTCATCATGTAAGATTATAAGGACAATTTATATAGACCATAATACTGAAAGAATGCAAAGTATTTTTGAACAGTTTGGAGTCAGAAACAAATCATTTTATGCAACAGGGATGCATTAAACTGGTCAACATGAGGCCATAATGACTTTTTATATTGATACAAAATATTTACATTTCAAATAAATTATTTTTTTAACGTTCAATTATTTAATGATTCCATAAAAAATTATCAGTTTCCAAAAAACTATTAAAAATCTACAGTTTTCAACAATGCGATAAACATTTTAAAGTATATTCAGAGAAAAGCAAGTCTAAATACTTAAAAAAAAGGAAAAATAAAATAAAATTTAATTAAATTTAAATTAAATTCAAATAATAAATAGTTTTGATAAATAAATGCAACCTTGTAAGCATGATAAAACATCTTTCAAAAAATATTTAATCAAACTTTTGATTGGTGTATATAAATAAAACACAAAATGTATATTAAATATTAGCTTTAAATTAAATATTACCAATTCTGTATATAAAAAATATATATGAAAAACCAATCTGCTAAATTCTGTAAAATAAAAATGTAAAAAAAGAAATGCTTTTTAAAAATTACCAAGACCAAGAATATTTTTTAAGTGTAAAAATTTTTTGCTATGCTAAAATAATAATATAATAATAATAATAATAATAATAATAATAATAATAATTCATTTAGGATACACAGAAGACTCCCAGCCATGGGCGTCACTAGGCCTACTTTAGGGGGGCTATATTTCTACTCAGCCCCCCCTAAAACTTTTGCGATTAGCTCAAATACTGTACTCTAAAATATTGCCTCAGTCCCCTTTAAATTTGAAAAGAAAACGGCAGCAGAATTTCTCTCCTCCCAATCTTTTGTTTTTCATTTGATCAGCAAACCACAGCTGCGGACAGTGAGAAAACGAAGTGTGTATTTATTGATAAATTGTTATAATATCTGCTTATTTGCAGTTCTTTGATATGGATAACCATGTATCACCTGTATCCCAATGTCACAGAGGAGCAGTCGGGTTTTCTCGGCGTTCACCTCATCAGTACAGCTGTTTCCTCCAGCGAAAAATGTAACTCTTAAGGAACATTTTTATTTCAAAATGAACTACCAATATTAAACACTTTACAGTTCGTGTGGCATTAACTATACCATACAGTCTTGCACAGAAAGAATTAAACACAGTGACAGAACCATTTAGAGAATGTACTCGTTTTAACTGTCACTGAGTCACTGACAGAGAGAGAAACATCAAGTGTCTAGTATTAAAAAAATACTTTATATTTATTATTATCATTCAGATCGTGAAATATGTGAATTAGCCTGTAAGTTTAAAAATAGATTTATATGTATGTCATTTAATTAGAAAAGTGGCAGTTTATTTATTTAATACATGGAAACAAAAAATGCACTTGAATATAGAAAGTGGTTTTTACTACAGTAAACAGGGGGTCGAGCCTATTTGGCTTATTCTTATTATTTGGAATACTAGTATGCAACCCATATTAAACAAACATTTTGAAGTGTATTACTATTAAATTACTACTTATAAATATATATATATATATATATATATATATATATATATATATATATATATATATATATATATATATATATATATATATATATATATATATATATATATATTTTTTTTTTTTTTTTTTTTAGCTTATAAAGGAGCTGAGCCCCCCTAAAATGAAAATCCTAAAATCGCCCCTGCTCCCAGCTTATACATTTATATTATTTAGCTATAATTATTTTTAAGTTATTAAACTGTCAAAGTGCATCTGCAGAACTGATGACCCACAAAAACATTCATTCATTCAATTTCCTTCAGCTTATTCCCTTATTTATCAGGGGTTGCCACAGCAGAATGAACCGACAACTATTCCAGCATATGTTTTGCACAGCAGATGCCCTTCCAGCCACAACCTAGTATTGGGAAACATCTGTACACTCTCACAGTCACACACATACACTACGGCCAATTTTGTTTACCCAATTTACCCATACAGCATGTCTTTGGACCATGAGGGAAAACAAAGCACCCGGAGGAAACCCACACGAACACGAGAAGAACATGCAAACTCCACACAGAAATGCCTACTGGCCCAGCTGGAACTCGAACCAGTGACCTTCTTGCTGTGAGGCAACAGTGCTAACCACTGAGCCACAGCACCACCACTTATAAAAACAGATACTGTATAATAAACTACTGCTCTTTTTACAGAAATTTCAACAGTGAAGGATATATTTCACCATAGCCTGTGTCAGATTAATTAGCCGCCTCCTGCTGATCTGTTCTGTTTTTGTTCAACTGATGCTGATTCTCCACTGCTAAATGTGTCTATATATTGCTCTGATTATCAGCTTCTCTATAGAGAACCACTGGGGGAAAGAAAAGAAGAAAACACTGCCGTATGCAATCAATATAAAGAGCAGGGTAAACTCAAATTTTCCTCATCTATTGTCCACGATCACGTCTCTGTTGAGAAACACGTGGCACGTGATGATGTACATGTGATGGCAGTCATTCACGTGTCGCTCTGGGATTCAGATCACATTTATGGACGCGTCTGTCCCGGCACAACTCTTAGAACGTCACATCAGCATTTATGGAGCACATATAAAAAACAAAACAGGAGTGTTTTAGCCTGTGTGTGTGTGTTTGGTGCTATATATGGAGGCTGGTTTTACTCTGTAAGATAAAAAAGATAATTGCAACTTTTTTATGGAGGGAAAATGTGAGATATAAACTAAGAATTGTGGGATGCTTGTAATTCTAAGGGGGAAAAATCTGAATGGCAAGATGGAATTAAAAGAAACACTTGTGATGGGAGAAATGAAAATTATGATTGTCAAAAATCAGAAACGCAAGATGTAAGCTAGAATTTAAGAGAAACACTTGTGAATGGAAAAAAAAAACAATTCTGATTTTCCTCAGAATTAAAACTTTGTATTTCAACTTTGCAAAAATTACAATTAAAAAGTTTAAATTGTGAGATGTAAAACTAATAACAGTCAAATCTGTAACATAATGACTAATAATTCTGTAAGAAAAAGTCAGAATTGAAAGAGATTAGCTTCAATTTCTTACAATTCTGAGTTAACATCACACAATTCAAATCTATTTTTCCCAGAATTTTCAGTTTACATCTCACAATTATGTCACAAGATACTCTCTTACAATAACTCTGTATGTCTAGAAAAACAAATTCAAGAGTTCACACTGAGGACTGATAATAAAGCTTGTTTGGCACGCTGTCCCAGGAGAGAGCCCTGAGCTCATGAGATCCTAGAGCCCTGGGCTCCTTTCCGTTAGCAGGGCGAGAGGGGAGTTTGAGCTCAGGTAGATCTCGATGAACTCCCCCCACTTATTTCTGGCTAATGAGAGATAAAGGGATGGCTAAAAAGGATGTATGGCTTACTAAGAGTGTGACTATGATGCCAATTTAGAATGTTCAATTTACTTAGGTCATGTGTTTTTGGACTGTGGGAGGAAATCTGGGAACCCAGGAGAATCCCCTGCGAGCACGGGGAGAACGAGCAAACTTCACACAGAAATGGTTCAGTAAGGGACTTTAACCTGTGACATTATTGCTGTAAGGCACCAGTGCTAATCACTGGGCCGCCGTGTCCCCCAATCTAGAAAGGAGGGGGAGGAGTAGGGGTGGAAGGGGGTATTCTTCAAGATGAAGATATTGAGGTAAGAAACTCTGGTTATTTATAGTGAGTTAGGAATCTTCTGATTGATAAATCATGTATTAGTTAATGCGGAATCAGCTGTTGACAATCATAAGCATGGGATCCTCTTGAAATTAGTTTATAAATAAAATTCACCAAAAACAAACAGATCCTAGAGCCCTGGGCTCCCTCCTGTTAGCAGGGTGGGAGGGGAGTTTGAGCTTAGGTAGATCTTGATGAACTCCCCCGACTTATTTCTGGCTAATGAGAGATAAAGGGATGGCTAAAAAGGATGTATGGCAGGGCTATTCAATTAGTTTGTCACGGGGGCCAGTTCATGAACAGCATCCCAAACGAAGGGCCGGAGAGATATGACTTGCAATATAAATGATGACACAACTGCATTTAAGAGCCAATTATGTATTTTTGCACCTTTAGACACCCACATTGTATTTGTCTACATTAAAATGTTAATATTTTGTATTTTGAAACTATATAATATCACTGCATTGTACAATAAGTTTTTTTAACAAACATTCAAATGTTGTATTTCACAGCACAACAAAATCAGTGTATTGCTTAAGTAGGCTTCTTCTACATTCAGATACGTTCATATGTTCTGTTTTGAACTGCATAACAATTATGGATGCAACAATTATAGATTTTGGTTGTACGATTATATAGTGTGAAGAATAATCAGTGTTTCACAGTTATCACGTCTAATGTAAATTTAAGCTTTATATGAGCTAGATTTAGATCTGGACATCCCTAACTAATATTAAAAAACCTTTAAAAGGCATTTTCATTAGTAATAGTTTTTATGCTGAAGGTTCTTCTGTGCTTATAGGGCTACACAATTTAATTATGTGTGTGTTTATAGAGAGGAACGGGAGAAAATAATATAATAATAATTGTTATGAAGGTCGGCGCCAATATAGATTAACTGTTGTTATCATCTGCGTTCATAGATACATAATCATTTTAATAATGGTTTGTCTAACATGTCTTTTGTTTAAATTGCACTGAAAGCTAAGCACAACTCTCACCGTTACAGCATGAGATGTTTTCTACTGCGTGCGCCCAGACAGCCGCGAGCGCGTTGCTCCGCTTGTGCCTGCATATTGGCATATATTCTTACGACATAACAAACTTGCGCGCGGGAAAGACGTGATATGGGAACGGCCCGCGGCTATAGTTATTACAGTGTGCGTGCGTATTAGCTTTAGTGGACAAGCTCGGAACTTTAAACTAGCGCACAGTTGGCAACTTGGCGTAACTTTGTTCAGCAGTTTCGTTTCGTGCGGCAGAACAGAAATGCAGAAATGCGGCTTAGAGAAGCCTTTAAGATTAATTAACCATGACGAATTAAAGCGCAGTTAATAGTGAAATCGGTTAATCGTTGCATCCCTAATAATGATATCAGTGCATTGTACAAAAAAACATTTCTACAAACATATTCAAATGTATTCGGCTGCTCTCGCCACTGTCAGGTGACTCACGCTCTGCGCAGCTCATGCTGTATTGAACAGACGCACGTCACTTCATAACTATAGCGGCCGCTTTTTGACTGAACTAAATTTATTCTTGATGTCTTGGTCACACTATTTGGAGGGCCAGAACAAATTGCCTCGGGGGCCGGGTTTGGCCCGCGGGCCGCCACTTGAATAGCCCTGATGTATGGCTTACTAAGAGTGTGACTATGATGCCAATTTAGAATGTTAAATTAACTTAGGTCACGTGTTACTGAGGTAAGAAACTCTGGTTATTTATAGTGAGTTAGGAATCTTCTGATTGGTGAATCATGTATTAGTTAATGCGGCATCAGCCGTTGACAATCATAAGCACCTGATTCTCTCGAAATTCGTTTATAAATAAAATTCCCCAAAAACAAACATTATGCATTTATGAAGTGTGCTTCACACAGGTGAGTGGGCTTGACAAACCACAATTCTTAATGTTTTAAGGTGGGTTATATGTGACAAATAATAGTGAATATAGAACCAAACATCTTTTTCAACTTCATTTCTTACAATTAGCTTTTTTCTCAGAATCGCAATTCAAAGAGAAAATAGTCAATTGTGAGTTTATAAATTGCAATTGCTAAATACAGTGTGATTCTGAGAAAGGTCAGACATGTGACATAAACTCACATTTGGAAGAAAGAAATTCACACATAAGCTTCCATTATTAATGTACAACTAAACATGGACAGTTCCCAGAGATGGGTTGCGGCTGGAAGGGCATCCGCTGCGTAAAATCGTGCTGGATAAGTTGGCGGTTCATTCCGCTGTGGCGACCCCGCAAGGGACAAAGCCGACAAGAAAATGAATGAATGAATGAATAAACATGGACAAAATAACATTTAGAATATTTGCTTTTAAATAAATGACAATTCATTCCTGATTAATTCACTTGAATAAAAAAAGACTAGACATCGAAGAAAGAAAAAAAATCCTAGACTGATGCAACTTTCCATTTCCTTTTTTCATGGCCTATTTCCCGCTCGCCCAGTTCCAGTCCATTCAGAACATATTAGTTTCCATCTTTTGTTGGAAAAAAAAAATTGTTCATTCTGTCTGGCTTGGATGTATTGAAAGTGTGAAGGTTAAAGCATGAAAGACTAGGGGTTGACACCGTGGCACGTGCGGCGGTGGTTCATTTCAACACGGATGTCAGGTGGACAACTGGAACACGTGCTGAGACCCCTGTCCTTCTGATTGCTTCTTCTATAGTCAATGGCTTAAGAAATCAAACAACCGTGACACACTTCTGAATAGAAAGGCTTGAATGGAAAAATGTTGATTATGTTCATTCAGCAGTTGTTGAAAGCGTTTGGGAAGTGATGTCATCTGATCTGCATCTCCTCGCCAAAAGTGAATCCCAAATGCGTCAGAGAGAATTCTGCATGATCAAAGAAATAATTCACCCAAAATAGTTTGCGATTGCATTGACTGCGGATTTCAAGCAAAATCAGCATAACTGTGGTCCACACCATTTGTGCACCATATTGTCTTGTCTTCTGAAGCCAAATGATTCAGATATTTATGTAAGAGTTCTTTTAAAATCCCATGAAGATGATAGATACTTTCAAAGAATCAGTTTTAGTTAAAAAAAAAAAACATTAGAAATGATTAATTCATGGATTTCTTTTAATAAAAAAACACCATAAAAGTAGCATTAAAGTGGTCCAAGCATCATATTTAAAGCATTTTAGGTCATTTTATTCAATCAATTTGATTGATCAATTTGAAACTACTTCTAGTTCTCCTTAATGTATATATTGCAGGAGCAGCAATGTCAGATCTGTCACTGAATCATTCGTTTCAATTAAATACTGTATTTTCAATCAATCACTTGATTCGGTTTACAAAAATGATTCATTAATAAATACATTGTGTGAAAATACTTGGATCTTAAAACCAAAGGTACCATGAAAACATTATAAATGTTGTTAGTAACACTTTAGAATGATATGTTCTTAGGTCGTAGGCAAAGACGTTGTATGGGTGAAAAAAAATGGAATATCTGATGGCTCAGCCAACATAGCACTATGTTGCAAAACGCTTTTATTTACAGTGACAGGTGCCAAAATCCAAAAAAAATAGTAGTACAGCCTAACTTAAATTCAACAAACGGACCATCAAAATAAAATTTGACCAATGTAACAAAATAATGTATTTGTATTTGCTTTCACAAAACTTCACAACCAAACTTCACGCCACTACTCCTACACTTACACCTCCACTCTTGGCCAGTACTGAGCTCGAGCTGCTTTTTTTATAGCACTGAGACTGCCCAGTATGGATTAAACCATGTCATAGGTAAATATCATGTAAATATGAACATAAAACATTAAAACTATCCATTCAGGTAAATATCTCACATTCGTTTACGCTTCCCTTGTGTTACAAGATAAACTTCAAACACAAAATTAATTAATTCGCATTTTCACAGGTCTTTAAAACCCCACAATCTCTTCACCCCCTCACATAAAACACATAGAGCTCTATTTTAATGATCTAGGCGCAGAGTCTAAAGCGGATGGTGCAAAAGCATTAAGGGTATGTCAGAATCCACTTTTGATATTTTAAGGATAGAAAATAATGTTCTGTACCCCGGCACATGGTCTAACAGGGTTGTGCTTATTCTCTTAATGAGTTATGGGTGTGTTTTAATCATAACCTGCATTAAACCAATCAGAGTCTCATCTCTCTTTCCCTTCAAGAGTCAGTTGTGTCGCGCCATGGCACATTTGCTATGTACATGGTGGACTTTGTAAGTGGAAAAACTGAACACTTCACTGGCGAGTAAGCAGTTAAACAGACCATCTGCAGCGCAAGGATAAAGAGCGAGTCTCCCCCAATCGAGCCTCTTTACTTTACTCCTTTCCTTTCGTGGATAAGGAAACTGTGGAAACGCACTCCGCTGAAGACATCCATTAGCCTACATATTTAATTTAAATTGTTAAGCAGAAACATTCGTTTCAAAACTATTTCTAAATTCAGTTCTAATTTCCAGCAAATGAATAAATGAACAACTATAATGAAGTGTGGTCAAAAAATATTCAAACACATGTCCTATTCTTATACCCCACATGGTCTAAAACCAGACAGGTGGACAAATCTAAACCTGTATTTATTAAAACAAATATAAATATGCATATAAAAAATAATAATGCTAATAATAGTAACATTATAAAGATGCAAATTGTCATGAATAAACTGAAAAAAGCACCCCGAGACGAGGCATGGAGGTAGTTGTTTTATATATTTATGTAGAAAATAATATTTTTTGTAATATTTTAATGCTTTAATTTTTTCATAGGTATATCAAGATATTTGTGTACTGCTGTACACCCTGTGTGTATTGAGCAATGTGTAAGCGTTTGAACCCACATAGGCACATAACTAATGCACTCTGCGCTGGACTTTAGACCAGCTTTTAGTTGGTCAATGGCGCGGTGTATTTCAGTTCTTCAAAATAGCAACACGCCAGCGATGCGCCTTAACACACCTCCTTTTTAGACTGGCACACCCATGAGTCCACAAAGTGGCGCAAATGGATTTGCTATTTAAACAACATGGCACAAAATGTGAAAATTAGGGTTGCGTTGGTCTGAAAATAGCAACCAATCGCGCAAAACACGTCTTGCACCTTATTGCGCTGAGTGTATGATAGGGCCCATAGATTTCAGTACACTGTAAAAAAGACATCTGCTAATTAATATGGTTCTGTATGTTAGGATTCACTGTTTTTTATTTTTTGTTTGTTTGTTTGGTTTTTTTGCAATTGAGAGTTCCGTTATGGTATAGGGAGCTCTGTTTTTTTTTACTTCTGATGTTGAAAATTCAACTCTGGAGTTTACTAAAGTGACTTTTATTGACATTTTAGTAGTTTTAAACATTATATTGTATAAGAAATAAAGCACAGAAAATTAAATCTGTAAAATAACAGCTTTTTACAGTACCATGTTTTTGGAGCACCAATTAAGACAATATATCACTTCAAACTATTAAAATGTCAATAAAAGACACTTTTCAAAATCAATAGGTGACAGATCAAGATCCTATAGTGCAATTCAACTGCATAAATACATGAAAACTAAATCTATGAAACACAAAATACAAAAAACTTAAATTACAGATATTTGTTTTACAGAGTATGTTATTTATTCACTGAAAATCTTAACAACTATCTCAGTTTTCCTCACGATACATATAGTAGCTGTAGATTAAGTAAACAAAGATGTAGACGTAGTAAACAAATGTCCAATTTGTCTTGGGAATTAAATATTTTTTAATGATACATTTGACACAGGTCTGATTAATTCTGCTTGAATTATGGACACTCAAAGCCCTTTACACATTTTTTGGGGGGAATCTCCTTATCCACCACCAGTGTGCAGCATCCACCTTAATGACGCGACAGCAGCCATATTGCACCAGACAACACACCAGCTGATTGGTGGAGAGGAGACAGAGTGATGGATCCAATTATGATATAAGGGATGGTTAGGAGGCCATGATGGATAAACAGGCCAGGATGTCGAGGTTAAACCCCTGCTATTTTCGA
Source organism: Danio kyathit (assembly GCA_903798195.1). Classification (NCBI taxonomy): domain Eukaryota; kingdom Metazoa; phylum Chordata; class Actinopteri; order Cypriniformes; family Danionidae; genus Danio; species Danio kyathit. The sequence goes on from LR812529.1 coordinate 39,330,645, forward strand.
AAGACATCCTGGGATTTTTAACGAGCACAGATAATCATTCGAAAGACTCATATAACAGTATAGCGTCCCCATCAATATACTGGTGCGTTAGGACTCACACAGACCACAGGTTGAGCGCCCCCTGTTAACCTCACTAACACCACTTCCGGCAGCAACCTAGCTTTCCCAGCCCTGCTTAGCTTCAGTGGGTGACCATGTGGGAGTTGAAGGAAGATAGTTGCCTGCTAGACATCCTTAACACCAGAAATCTTACATTTTTTTTAACTACAAAGCATCATAAAAGTGGTGCATACCATTCAAGCATTATATTTCAAGTCACGATACAAAAACAAACACTAAATATTGACTAAAAAGATCTTGACATTTGCCCTGCATACAACAAAAGCAGGAATGTCAGATTTCTGAATTGACCATTCTTTTGACTTCATTGAACCATAAAAAAGGTCTGAATGAGACAACTCTGTCAAGTTCTGTCTATATCAGCAGCCTCACACAAACAGACCTTCATAACAGCTGAATTCATGCTTTGTAAGGTCATTCTGGGACTCATATGAGGTGCTCTGGGACCTGCATAACTAGTGACCATCTCCAAGTACGCTTGATAGAACAGAAGCATCACTGCAGTGACCTTTATGCCAGGACACAATGCAAATTCACTTTGCTTTCAAAACATTTCTCAATTAGTCCGCTTTATTAAGTCTCGATTACTTCAGGGGCTTCATAAATAAAATACCACCGGTACAAGCACGAAACTCAGACAATGCACATCTCTGAGACAGAAATTGAGTTTAAAGGGCCACTTGTTTGCTTCTGAAAGAAAAAAATGACATTTCAGATTCATTTTGAGTTGATTGGAAAAAAGAACAGAGGAAAAATAAACGAAAGAATAAGAGAGCTATTGATTTAGTTGCATGAATGAAAGAAGCACCTGCGAAGATCATTTCTTGTTAACCCCGAAGCCAAAGGTGTTTGTGTTTGCCGAAAGTGACGTTAGCAATTCTTCAAAACCATTTTTTAATCTACAAAAAAAAAAACAAAAAAAAAAACAGGAGAATTTCTGAGAAGTTCGCTATTTAAAATAAATGAGAGATAGTCAATCACAACAGACAGCCCTGCAATCAACTGCTCAAAATTGCTGGTAATTTACTGCAGCTTTATTGCTTTTATATCTAATGTTTGTTGACAGCAACCTCAACAAAAAAAAAAAGAATCAAAATAGAGTTTTATTTTGACCACCGGATATTAGACTGAAAAAAACACAGCTAGCAGAATTTATTATATAAATGGCCAGAACAATATAATAGAAGGCTTTCGTCATTCGCTCAAGAGTGATGTGATGTTTTGCACGTTGCATTATGCATAATGTCCATAAAACGAAGGACATATAAATAAACACACATTTACGGACTCGCTGTACAAAAGCAAGTCTACTGTACGTCCGTCCCTTTGAACAAAGTGTATTGAATGTCAGCACGGCCCTGAATGAAGTGATTTGGAGTGGGTAGCTTGGAGATCCCGGCTTCATCTTTCTCTGTACAGTACAGAATGGCTCCTCTAGGAAACGACTGCCACGCTGAGGAAAATGACAGGGCTAAAGAGCAGCACCTCGGCCTTACAGCTCTTCAGCTGCTGAGACTCGTCTGTCTGAGTGCTAATTAACATCCGCAGGGGAGATGAGCAGACTACATTACACTGTCATCCAAAACTAGATTATACTGTACGGTTTACAGCTGAGGACAAAATTATTAGCCCTCCCGTGAAATCTTTATTCTTTTTCTAATATTTCTCAAGTGATATTTAATGGATTAAATAAAATCTGGAGAAAGTCGTATTTGTTTTATTTTGGCTAGAATAATGGCAGTTTATAATAAAAAAATAACAACATTTTAACCCATTTAAGCCCACTGACAACTGTACAGTTGCCGAAATTCATAGTTGCTATTTTCTTTTTATAAGTTTTCTTTGTTCTCCATGTTTAATTTCTAAATGACATGCAAGCAAACAACCAAACAAAAGATTTCAAGAAATAAAAAAGGATTTGATATCCCTCCTGTTAAATGGGGCTTTCAACTTCTTACCCCTAATTCCAGGATGCAAAATGGCAAAATAAAGGTAATTATCATGTTACTAAAAATGATTTTTGTTCACAAATATAAACCAACATAATCATGAAGGTCTCTAGATGAATCAAAACAAATCCTTTAAGAGATCTGTAGTTTTTTTGTATACTTTGTGTAAGTCCAAGCAGCAACTATAGTTGCCAGTGGGCAAATATGTTGTATTCACTCGTCAATGTAAAAGGTCAATATTATTAGGCCCCTTGAGCATTTTTTTTTTTATTGGCATCAGAACAAACCATTGTCATACAATGACTTACCAAATTACCCTAACTTACATAACGTAATTAATCTATAGTTAAGCCTTTAACCCCCGGTTTCACAAACAAGGTTTAAGGCTAGTCAAGATTAAATTGCATGTTTGAGCTGTCTCAACTCAAAATAACTTGCAGTGAGATGTCTTAAAATACATCAGTGTCATTTTTTTGTCTCCAGGTGCACACCAGTAATATATTTTTCTAAGGCCATTTTATAAATGTGGTTTAAATAGCCTAATTTATCTAAGGCCTAGTCCTGGCTTAATCTAAGCGCTGTTTGTGAAACTGGGCCTAAGTGTCACTTTAAGCTGAATACTAGCATCTTGAAAAATATCTAGTAAAATATTATGTACAGTCATCATGGCAAAGATAAAATAAATCAGTTATTATAAATGAGTTATTAAAACTATTATGTTAAGAAATGTGTAGGAAAAAATCCGTTAAATAGAAACAGAAGGAAAATATAAAATAATTACAATTTAACGGAAGGGCTAATAATTCTGACTTCAGCTATATTTTAGTGGGAGCATTTGATTTCATGGTAAAAAAGGTAACACTTTCGTTTGTCACAATTCACGATATTAACTATTTGTGTATTACCTGCCTAAGTTATAGACCCTTTTCACATTTCCGGGTTTTTCAGTAGCAGAAGCCATCATAGTTGGACTTAGAGCGCAGTGAATGGGAGAGCACAACAAATACTTTTTTTACAATCTTATTTGGTCAAATAATAAAAGAAAAACTCCACAATGATGTTATAAAGACTTTCAGAAAAAAGGAAAAAAACATTGTGTGAGACTGATAACGGCAGCCAGAGAAAATAACGTCAAATTTACTGTCCTGCCCCGTAGACGCTGCTTAACAAGCGCCTCGCACAAGCTGTAATTTGTTTTTTGTATTTTGAAGCTAATATGATATAATACATGCGTAAATACAGTTGAAGTCAGAATTATTAACCCCCCTGAATTATTAACCCCCCTGAATTATTAGCCCCCCAGTTTATTTTTTCCCCCAATTTCTGTTTAACTGAGAGATTTTTTCAGCACATTTCTAAACATAATAGTTTTAATAACTCATTTCTAATAACTGATTTTTTAATCTTTGCCACGATGACAGTACATTTTACTAGATGTTTTTCAAGACACTTCTATACAGCCTAAAGTGACATTTAAAGGCTTAACTAGGTTAATTAGGTAGGCAGGTTAGTGTAATTAGGCATTGTATAACAATGGTTTGTTCTGTAGACTATGGAAAATAAATATAGCTTAAAGGGGCTAATAATTTTGTGCTGAAAATGTTTTTAAAAAAATTAAAAACGGCTTTTATTCTGGCTGAAATAAAACAAATAAGACTTTCTCCAGACGAAAATATATTATCAGAAATACTGTGAAAATTTCCTTGCTCTGTTAAACATCATTTGGGAAATATTTAAAAAAGAAAAAAGAAAATCAAAGTGGGGCTAATATTTCTGACTTTAACTGTACATATTAATGTTCTTACGTTTAAAAAAAAAATCTAAATATTAAAAACTTTCAAGGATTTTAGATGCTGATGACCATTAAACGAGTCATAACAGAATTGTGAAAAGGGTCCATTAACTGTATAGTGGCTATAAAGTCTGATCTTATTTTACATCCCTAATCCTACCCAAAAGTTCAACCCAACTACTACAGTACCTTACTAACTATTAACAAAACAGCTAATTAGCAGTTAATTGAGCTAATGGTTGATTTTCTGGTAACACTTTACAATAAGGTTGTATTAGTTGATGATGGTTAATGCATTTACTAACATGAACAAACAATTATTAATACATTCATTACAGTATTTGTTTGTGTAAGTTATTGCAAATACAGTACATTTGTTTGTTGTTAACTCACAGTGCAATATGTTAACAAACAGGATTTTGGATTTTAATAATGCATTAGTAAGTGATGAGCTATGATTAATAAATGCTTTAAGTATCGTTCATACTTAGTTCATGTTAGTAAATACATTAACTAATGAAACACTGTAAAGTGTGCAATTAATATAAAATTACACTGACGAAGATCAGAGGGTTGATGAAGAACTACTGAGAGATTTCAGCTGCTGTCTGGGCTTTCACTGCCTTTCTACACCTCCCTTTCTTCATGCGTTCAATACTTTTTCCCTGTGTCATTTCATTTTATTACACAACTTCATTTGTGAACTAATTAGATTTGTTTTCTTTGCATATATGGATTTCTTTGGTTGTTACCAACATCTGCTGAAAATTTCAAGTCAACAGCACCTTTAGAAATATGTTTTCTGAGAAAAATGGTGACGTGTTCAATACTTATTTTCCCAACTGTACATATATTTTTATTAACATTTATTAAGCCAGCTGTTGGGTTTGTTTATGATTGACCCAGCACTGAGTGAAAACAACTCACCATTTTTCGTCTAGCGTAAAGTCTAACATAAAAACATATGTTGTGATGACAACCCTCAGTGCACATGAACTGATACATAAAGATGAACATATGAACAATACATAAAGCATTTATTAATCATCGTTCATTACTTACTAAAAAATCATTGTCTCACCATCTGAATATAAACATCTGAATAAAATGTTCATTAATATGACAGCACTGTGAGCATATATTATTTTGTGGTTCCCTTTTGGCATCTGATAGTAGGTTTGGATATTATAGCAGTAAAGCAGACAATGGATGCAGATACAGTATAGGACAATGAACTTCTGCTTTCCACATCTGCAAAACTGATAATTCTGAGTGTGTTATGATTGTTTCCATGAGGGCACAGTCTGGACTGTCTCTACACGCTTGTCCTTTGGGTTTCTAGGTTAGTTTAAAGTAGTGAACGCACACTGTGTTTATGTGTGTTGCTCATCAGTGGAATGCTGGATCAATATTCCCTGCCTTCAGGCCAGTCTCTGCCCGTGGACAAAAAACTGGGTCAGGACTTTGGCATCTCTCCAGAAAATTCATCTTCATTCCAACGGGGACCCAAATTAACCTTGTTTGAGCACAACACTTTTGTGTACAATAAAAACGAACTAGCTACTAGTTAAAAAAAAGTTAATTAAAAAACTATTAATAAAATGAATTATTTAAGCATTTTAGCAGAAACTTGCCAGAACGTTTGAAAAACGATTGCAATTTAAAAGACACATAAAAGACAAGAATACAGAAACATACAGATCAGACAATGTATTTGTAAATTATAATAATATTAGTGATTACAATTATGAACAAATTATGACAAATGTTAAGGTCATTAAATTTTAACTACTTCAAATATTAATAATTAAGCTAAAATATAGACAATGCCAACATTAGGTTAATATTTAAATTCATTTTAAATATTTTTTTTAACCCAACTGTTGTTGTTTTTTATACAAATTTGACCCAGTGTAACCAGGAATTTCAGAGTTTATTTAAAAATTGCCTGTGCATTTTTTTGACATAAAAATCTTACTACCTAATAACTAAATACCTTTCAATTAACAGAGGTGTGTGTGTGTGTGTGCATGTGTGCATGTGTGTGTGTGTGTGCGCGTGGGTGCGTGGGTGCGTGCGTGCGTGCGTGCGTGCGTGCATGTGTGTGTATGCATGCTTACTGCACTTTTATACATGATTTCTTAATTATTAAACATGGTAAGTACTACCTAACGACTGAATATCTTACAATTTACAGAGATTTTACATTTACATGTTAAAATTTACATTATTTTTTAATTATTGTGGATGGAAAAGCTGTTAAAAGTTGATTTTTGTAAATGGACAAAGCAGCTATATAAAATAACTTATTAAATTTAAGGTAATTGATTTAAAAGTTGGATGTTTTTCTATGTAATTTGACCTAATTTTGCAATTTCTCCACAGTTTAAAAACAAATTATTAACAGTAATATATACTGTATTGTAATTTACTGTAATTTTAGACATCTATAAGTCTATTTTAGTCATTAATACATCCTTCTGATAAACTTTAAGTTTATTCTGTAATGTTTTTACTTATAATTTGTGTGTAATATATAATTTTACTGTATTTTTTACATATTTATTTTTACAGTCAAGGGGCTCTATTTTAGCCAGATAGGGGCTAGCCGGCAACTAGCTCTCTGCAACTCTCACATGAAGCTAAGCAGGGCTGCGCCCGGGTCAGTACCTGGATGGGAGACCACATGGGAAAGTTAGGTTGCTGCCGGAAGTGGTGTTAGTGAGACCAGCAGGGGGCGCCCAACCTGTGGTCTGTATGGGTCCTAATGCTCCAGTATAGTGATGGGGACTCTATACTGCTCAGTGAGCGCCGTCTTTCGGATGAAACGTTAAACCGAGGTCCTGACTCTCTGTGGTCGTTAAAAAACCCAGGATGTCCTTCGAAAAAGAGTAGGGGTTTAACCCTGGCATCCTGGCCAAAACTGCCCACTGGCCTCTGTCTATCATGGCCTCCTAACAATCCCCATACCATAATTGGCTTCATCACTCTGTCTCCTCTCCACCATTCAGCTGGTGTGTGGTCTGGCGCAATATGGCTGCCATCGAGTCATCCAGGTGGATGCTGCACACTGGTGGTGGATGAGGAGATTCCCCCCAAAAATGTGTAAAGCACTTTGAGTACCCAGAAAAGCGCTATATAAATGTAAGGAATTATTATTATTATTATTTGAATGATCTAGGCACAGAGTCTAAAGAGCAGGGCGCAAAAGCATTAAGGGCATGTCCAAATCCACTTTTGCTATTTTAAGGATGGAAAAATACACTCTGCGCCCTGGCGCATGGTCTAACAGGGTTGTGCTTATTCTCTTAATGAGTTATGGGTGTGTTTTGAGCATAACATGCATTAAACCAATCAGAGTCTCATCTCCCATTCTCTTTAAGAAAAGGGAAAAAGAGAAAATTAGTGTTGCGCTGGTCTGAAAATAGCAACACATCGGGCAAACACATCTTGTGTCTTATTGCGCCAGGTGTATGAAAGGGTCATAGATGTGTTCAGCACAGTGGCTCAGTGGTTAGCACTGTTGACTCACAGCAAGAAGGTTACTGGTTTAAGTCCCGGCTGGGCCAGTTAGCATTTCTGCATGGAGTTTGCATGTTCTCCCCGTGTTGGCGTGGGTTTCCTCCGGGTGCTCCGGTTTCCCCTCACAGTCCAAAGACATGCGCTATAGGTGAATTGGATTAATTCAATTGGCTGTAGTGTATGAGTGTGTGTGAATTCGAGTGTGTCTGGATGTTTCCCACTACTGGGTTGCAGCTGGAAGGGCATCCGCTGCGTGAAACATATGCTGGAATAGTTGCCGGTTCATTCCGCTGTGGGAACCTCTAATAAATAAGCGAATAAGCCAAAGGAAAATGAATGAATGAAATTTACTGCAATTTGATACATTTGGAGTCTATTTTAGTCATTTAAATGTTCTTTTGATAATCTTTAAGTTTATTCTGTACACCTTTTGCTTGTAATTTGTGCGTTAATATCTCTTTTTACTTTTTTTTTTTTTTAAATCTACAGTTGAAACCAGAGGTTTACATACACTGTGTAAAAAGGCACATAACCATTATAAAAAAGTCAGATGTCAATGTGACTAAACTTTTTCTCCTTTAGGTAAGTTAGGATTATCACATTTGTTTCTGTTATGTTTAATAGCAGAATAATGAGAGAGATATTCTTTGAGGAATTGTTATAACTTTTCTTGAAAGTCAAGTTTACATACAATAAGATTATTATGCCTCTGAAAAAGCTCAGATGATGGTGTCAAGGTTTTGGAAGTTTCTGATTGGCTAATTGACAACATTTGAGTTAATTGGAGGCACAACTGTAGAATAGTATTTAAGGAAAACCTCAAACACACTGCTTCCTTGAGTGACAACATGGGAAAATCAACAAGCCAGAATCAACAAAAAAGCCAGATAACAATTTGCTAAATTACACTGGGAAAAAGACACATTTTTGGAGGCATGTCCTGTGGTCTGATGGAACTAAGATTGAACTGTTTGGCCATAATGACCAGTGTTACATTTGGAGGACAAAGGGAAAAGCTTACAAGCATCATATTGTGGGGCTGTTTTGCTGCAGGAGGGACTGGTCCACTTCACAGCATAGATGGCATCATAAAGAAAGAACATTATGTAGAAATACTGAAGCAACATCTCAAGACATCAGCCAGGAAATTAAAACTTGGCCACAAATGGGTCTTCCAAACAGACCATGACCCTAAGCATACTGCCAAATTAGTTAAAATGTGCTTTAAGGATAACAGAGTGAATGTTTTGGAGTGGCCATCACAAAGCCCTGAACTCAATCCTATAGAAAATTTGTGGGCAGAGTTGAAAAAGCTTGTGCGAGCAAGACAGCCTACAAATCTGACTCAGTTACACCAATTCTGTCAGGAGGAATGGGCCAAAATTCCTTCAAACTATTGTGAGAAGCTTGTGGAAGGATACCCAAAACATTTGACCAAAGTTATACAGTTTAAAAGCAAAGCTAAAAAAATACCAAGGAAATGTATGTAAACTTTTGACTGTTTAGAAATTAATAAAAAAATTCTCAAAAAATAATTCTCTCATTATTCTGGCATTTAGCAAATGTAAATGATTTAGGTAATCCTAACAGACCTAAAATAGTAAATGTGTAGTATGATTTACCATCAGACATTTTATAAAAAATGGTTATGTTCCTTTTTTAGAGTGTATGTAAACTTCTGGTTTTAACTGTATATTTCTGTTTACTGTGTTAAATAAACTAAAGTGAAAGTGTGAATGTGTTTTTAAGAGAGTTTATTCTCTAAAAGCCCAGAGGGATCATATTTGATTCTTCATAGTGTAAAGAAATCCACAAGAATGTTTGTAAAAAAAAAGTGCAAATATCTTCATAGCTGATCCAGGCGTTCACCTTTGTCTCCCGGATCAAGAGCTGTGCTTAGATGTCAGAGCTGACTACTTTTATTGCTATTAAATGAGTGAAACTAAAGCTTTGCTCAAGCTCTCTTTTATCCTGGCTTCAGTCATCTAACCCACTTTTACATGAAAAGCTCTTTTTTTATTTCTCTCTTAGCTTTGTTAAAGAATGATGAGCACTTCAAACTCAGTGCATCTGTATTTTCTTTGACTTTCTTCATTACAGTCTGCTCTCTTAGACAAAAGCACAGGTGATTGTTGTGGTTCATGTGTCTGCGGGTTTGGGGGGCTTTGGGTTCACGCAGCCAGCACAGCCTGATCAAACCAACCTCACGACGTCTGAGGGATTGTGTTTCCACGGCTTCAGATCACACAGCTAAATTATTCAGCTGCGCAATTCAGCGTCTCAAGACATGAGCCTCTTCATCACATACTGGCCATTCAAATCAAATAAAAGACAAATAAAGAGACGTGAAATGCATTTTCATCATGTCCGTGTAGAATAAACAAGACTTTTGTTCATCACATTGATGATAGTTGTCAAAGTGTTTCTGTGGTTGTTAATGTAATCCTTGTTGTCTTGAGCCAATTGCTATGGTGTTCAGAATTCTATTAGTCCCATTGCTATGGTGCTTACAATTCTATTGAGTCTGTTGCTATAATGTTTACAATTCTATTAAACCTGTTGCTATGAATGTCAGAATTCTTATAAGTCATTGCTAAGGTGTTCAGAATTCTATTGAGTTCATTGCTATGCAGTTGTTATGTTGCTTAGAATTCTATTAAGTTTGTTGCTATGCAGTTGCTATGGTGTTTAAATTTCTAATTATGTTGCTCTAATGATTGGATTTCTATTAAATCAGTTGCTATGATGATGAGAATTCCTCTAAGCCATTGCTATGGTGTTTAAAATTCTATTAAGTCTTTTGCTACACTGTCTGGAATTCTATTAAACCTGTTGCTATGATGTTCAGAATTCTTATATATCCTGCTGTTAATGTGTTAAGAATTCTACTAAACATGTTACCATGCAGTTGCTGATGTTTATAATTCTATTAAGTCTGTCGCTATGTTGTGACTAGGACACACATACTGGCAAACAATGGCCAAACAAGCTTACTACTTTAACATTCTCACTCAGTCGACCCCTTCCTTAAATCCACTGAAACATTGTGTTGTAGGTCTTTTAAGCTTATTATGGGAGTTTTCTGGGAGTGTTGGCAGGTATGGTCTGTCTGTCTATCAATCTATGTACTGTCTATCTGTCTGTCTGTCTGTCTGTCTGTCTGTCTGTCTGTCTGTCTGTCTGTCTGTCTGTCTGTCTGTCTGTCTGTCTGTCTGTCTGTCTGTCTGTCTGTCTGTCTATCTATCTATCTATCTATCTATCTATCTATCTATCTATCTATCTGTCTGTCTGTCTGTCCTTAAAAATAAAAGTTCAGGCCTTAAAAAGTCTTAAATTCATTGATTTATAATGTTGTAGGTCTTAAATCTTTTTTAACAGGTCTAAATTTCCCTACGTCCAAGAAAAGCTAATTGGGCCGACACCCAATCACCAATAATCTATCTCAAAACATTTGTTTATATATATATATATATATATATATATATATATATATATATATATATATATATATATATATATATATATATATAAGTTTTTTTATTGCAAAGAGATATAATTCACAATCGATTTTAGACATTTTTACAGCAAACTCTGTATAAAATTCCCTAATAAGGGAAAAAAAAACGAAAGTAACACATCCCTATACATGATCTTTCATTATTACAAAAACTATTTACAGAAGTAACTGGGCCATTAGAAATAGTGCTTAGCCCTGCATAAGTCTAAACTCTCATTCATAATTGTCCTAAAAGGGTCTTTGAAAGTCTTGTGCAGAAACCCTGGTAGAGTGTTTGACAAAATGTAGGGTTAATTGTTGTTGTTAAAAATATCTTATTAAGCACCACTGATTAACAATATAATTGTATACCTTCACCCACTTCGAATGTTATCACTTGATTGAATGGGCCTTATCAGTAGACATCAGCTGATAGATATGAGCCAGTAGGGACCTTCTGCGCCTACTGGTAGGCTCATAAGTCTGTTATCATCCATCCACATGGTTAATCAGCTATACTAATAGAGAAGACTCCAGATTCAGATCTGTTTTTACATTACTGTGATGGTTGGGTTTAGGGTTGGGGTAGACATTAATAAAATATAATTAATGGGAAATTTAATAAATAATAAAAATCATTCTCGTTACCTTCTGGCCACAGTCATATGTGATCTATAGCTGATTAACCATTTGGATGGATGATACCAGCCTTCTGAGCCTATCAGTAGGCACACAAGGCCCCTACTGGCCCATATCTATCAGATGATAACCACTGATAATGCCCATTCAAGAGATAACATTCAAATCCGCTGATACCTTAATGTCAAAAATCATTAACTTGTATCATGTGAAAACCCTGTTCTGCACAACACGATTCAGCTGAAATAGCTAAAAATATCTAACCAGTGACCAGAAAATAAACTGCTAAAGAATCAGATTAATGTGTATCTGCAGTCATCACGCATGTGTCCACACAACATGTCTACGGGAAACGTTTCTCAAACAAAGAGAACAATGGATGATGCCTCACTAGTAACATTCGGGTTTGGTGTAGATCACAATATTGTTTATCTATCTGAA
>LR812529.1:39347603-39350103 GCA_903798195.1 Danio kyathit
AGAGAGACAGACTGAATTTCTCATTTCTCCGGGTGTCTTTAAAGCTGTGGCTGCCCAGCAGATGGACAAATCATTGTTCTGCTCACAAGACAGATGAATCTACTGCTGTCAGAGTACGAGGACAGATGACAGACACAATATCGCCAAGAAATCACACACATGCACACATACACATCACAGGACTGTCAGTTTTTACTCTATTCTGGTCCATGTTTTCCTGCCTCAGAGTGGTTTGTGATGTTGTTTGGTTTAGGCTGGTAAATTTCTTAAGAGGACACAACAAGTCAGAATATTGAGTTGAAAAGACTTGAAATGACTCTTTTATGTGTACAGTGGGGGAAATAAGTATTGAACACGTCAGCTTTTTAAAAAAAAAACATATTTATGGAGGTGTTGTTGACTTGAAATTTTCGGCAGATGTTGGTAACAAGCAAAAAAATCCATATATGAAAAGAAAACATAACTAATTAGTTTACAAATGTAGTTATGTGTAATAAAATTAAACACATGAAGGGAGGTGTAAAGAGGCAGTGAAAGCCCAGACAGCAGCAGAAATCTCTCAGTAGTTCTTCAGCAACCCTCTGATCTTTGTCAGTGTAAATTAATATCAATGTTCAAAATGAAGAGGATGACACGGAAAATGTCCTCTAAAATCTCATCAACAATGTGGAAGACAACAGAGACTAGTTCACTTTATTTAAGTTGTCATGATAAAATGAGATTGATAGTGAGATTTATTTGAAGAGTGAATAGTACAGTAGACTATAATACTATATCAAGTGTTTCCCTATTTTCTATAAGTTACATTTCTGCTTGCGTTTGTTATATTTTAGTTTAAATGTTTTTAATTTGATTAGTATGATGCACCTTTTAGATGTTTAATAAATGTTTTTAAAATAAAACGTATTCTTTACATCCAACGTCTGTTCTCTGTGTCTTTACTGTAAGTGTTTAAAACTGGAAAAAATCTCATCATATAACATACAGCCAAAAATGTTATGGTTTATTAGATTAAAGTCTATTTTAGCATTTTGGTTATTATTAATAAATAGTGCACCAATATAAATCATATCAAAAAGCACGAATAGAAGAGGGAACACAAGACACACATTGTGAGTCTGCATATAATCTCACTGAGCGAGCAGTGTACTGAGAGCGCGCAAGAAAATTTGTGCGTGAGCAGTGCATATTTGAGAGAACGTGTAAAAATTTGCAGCGTATATTTGAGAGTTCACTAGCAGTTTTGTCCACAAACAGAGGAAATCGGTGCACGAGCATTGTATTGAGAAAGTTATGTTCATCATGCTTACTTTGTGCATGACAGTTTTGTGTTGTGAGCCACTTGAATTTAAAGTGAATGCAATAATGGCAACAATAAGAAGAGAAAAGAAATCTGCATTTTGTCATGGCATTGGAGTTTACATATAGGCCTGTTGTGTCTAATATGAATATAGCCAAGCTATTCACAGATATTGCCAGATAATCACTTTACCTCTACCATACTTTTAACAGATCATTTGTGAATCTGACTGTCATCCTTTCTTGCATTGTCTTGAGCCTTCACGTTGCCAAATATATACTATATTGTTAGTAGCCTGGATAGGTCACAGTCATTCTGCTACATCATATCGCTTTCTACTGGATGTAAAATGCTCTGCAGTACATTTTGTTATTTTCGAATGTTAAGTTCTAATTCTGCAGTTATTTTGGTGAAAGTAACTAAAAAGTAATATAAGAGTAATGTAACATATTACAATTCTGAGACAGTAATATTGTAATGTAAGGGATTTTTTTAAATAACAGTAACAAGTAATCTGTAATGTATTACAGTTTGGAAGTAACTTGCACAACACTGTCAGTCAGTCAGTCGACAGCAAGCTGGCCTGGTTAGCTGAAGTGTATGTTGCGCCCTCTGGTGGATTTATGCGAGAAGAGGATGCGCAAGAGAAATTAGAGATCATCAAAAAGTGTACACAGCGGCCTCTGGTGGATTTACATGAGAACAATAGGCGCGAATGGCAATTGCGAGAGAAATTTGAGATCATCAAAAAGTGTACACAGCGGCCTCTGGTGGATTTACATGAGAACAATAGGCGCGAATGGCAATTGCGAGAGAAATTTGAGATCATCAAAAAGTGTGCACAGCGGCCTCTGGTGGATTTACATGAGAACAATAGGCGCGAATGGCAATTGCGAGAGAAATTTGAGATCATTAAAAAGTGTACACAGCGACCTCTGGTGGATTTACATGAGAACAATAGGCGCGAATGGCAATTGCGAGAGAAATTTGAGATCATCAAAAAGTGTGCACAGCGGCCTCTGGTGGATTTACATGAGAACAACAGGCGCGAATGGCAATTGCGAGAGAAATTTGAGATCATTAAAAAGTGTACACAGCGACCTCTGGTGGATTTACATGAGAACAATAGGCGCGAATGGCAATTGCGAGAGAAATTTGAGATCATCAAAAAGTGTGCACAGCGGCCTCTGGTGGATTTAC
>LR812529.1:39355103-39470103 GCA_903798195.1 Danio kyathit
AAGCCCCATAGAAACACTCCTCTTTTTATATACACTGTTCTTAAACTCCATCTTACAAGGACTTAATAAGATAAACAACGTTTACTTGTGAATGTACCAAAAACCATTACTTTTTCAACCTTAAATACCTCTTTTTCACATAATACTGCACAAAATTGTTTCTGTTTTATGTAAAGTACTTGTTTAGACTGCCTTAGGTTATGTGTATAGAGAATCTATTTATAGTACACTCACCGGCCACTTTATTAGGTATACCTGTCCAACTGCTCGTTAATGCAAATTTCTATTCAGCCGATCACATGGCAGCAACTCAATGCATTTAGGCTTGTAGACATAGTCAAGATGATATGCTGCAGTTCAAACCAAACATCAGAATGGGGGAAGAAAGGTGATTTAAGTGACTTTGAACGTGGCATGGTTGTTGGTGCCAGACAGGCAGATCTGAATATTTCATAAACTGCTGATCCACTGGGATTTTCATGCACAACCATCTCTAGGGTTTACAGAGAATGATCCATAAAAAAGAAAATATCCAGTCAGCGGTGGTTCTGTAGGTGCAAATGGCAGAGGTCAGAGAAGAATGGCCAGACTGGTTTGAGCTGACAGAAAAGCAACAATAACTCAAATAAGCACTCGATACAACCGAGGTATGCAGAAGAGGATCTCTGAACACACAACAGATCCGACCTTGAGGCAGATGGGCTACAGCAGCAGAAGATCACAGCGGGTGTCACTCTTTTCAGCTAAGAACAGGAAACTGAGGCTTCAATTCGTACAGGCTCACTAAAATTGGACAATAGAAGATTGGAAAAAACGCTGCCTGATCTGATGAGTCTTGATTTCTGCTGCAACATTCGGATGGTAGGGTTAGAATTTGGTGTCAATATCATGAAAGCATGGATCCATGCTGCCTTGTATCAACAATTCAGGCTGGTGGTGGTGGTGTAATGGTGTGGGGAATATTTTCTAGGCACACTTTGGGCCCATTAGTACCATTTGAGCATTGTGTCAATGCCACAGCCTACCTGAGTATTGTTGCTGACCATGTCCATTTCTTTATGACCACAGTGTACCCATCTTCTGATGGCTACATCCAGCAAGATAACGCGCCATGTCATAAAGCACGAATCATCTCAGGCTGGTTTTCTTGAACATGACAATAAGTTCACTGTACTCAAATGACCTCCACAGTCACCAGAGCTCAATCCAATAGAGCACCTTTGGGATGTGGTGAAATGGGAGATTTGCATCATGGATGTGCAGCCGACAAATCTGCAGAAACTGCATGATTGCTATCATATCAATAGTAGTTAGATTACCGCTCCATTATTTTAGTTATGTATAGGTTTAAAATATGCTCTTATGCACAGTGTTGTGTTTATATTTATGATTATATTTACGTGGTTAGCGAGACACAACCTTTTGTTGCACTTTATGTCCACACATGTAGCGGAATGACAGTAAAGCTCAACTTGACTTGAAAAAGTGGAAAAAGACATGCATGATTAATTGCCATAAGATGGTGATCTCAAAACACTTGTGCAATCTTAATTGTAAATGATCACAACTTATTGTACAGCACATTCAATTTTGTGTTATGAAACCTTTTCACTATTGAGTCTTTTCATCCAGTATTGTTATTTTTGTCTTACAATCAAATTATCACATATGTACAGTACTTTCATTGACAGAACGTTCTCTGTTGGTTGGCCTGGAAGGTTTTTATTTAACGTAAATGTAACGTTCCTTCTAGGTTTGAAGAATGTTCACAGGCATTTTCTCTTTAAAGTTTTTCAAAAAGACCTCCCTGGAACAAAAAATAACATTCTGTATAAGAAAATGCTTCCAAAATATCCTGTGATGGTTGGCCAGATTTTTTTCCTTTAACTTAAATGCAAGGTTCTTTTGAGGTAAGGAGAACATCTCTGGAATATTCTCTTTAAAGTTATCTCTCTTCAACCATTCATTCATTCATTTTCCTTCAGCTTAGTCCCCTATTTATTAAGGGTCGCCAAAGCGGAATGAACCACCAACTATTCCGGCATATGTTTTACGCAGTGGACGCGCTTCCAGCCACAACCCAGTACTGGGAAACACCTAAACACTCTTTCATTCTCACTCATACAGCCAATTTAGTCCATCCAATTCACTTATACCACATGTTTTTGGACTGTGAGGGGAAACCGGAGCACCCGGAGGAAACCCACACGGAGAGAACATGCAAACTCCACACAGAAACGCCAACTGGCCCAGCTGGGACTCAAATCAGCGACCTTCTTGCTGTGAGGTGACAGTGCTAACCACTAAACCACCGTGCCGCCTATAAATATAAAGTGTTTTTTTTTTTTTTTGTAAGAATGTGTCTGATGCATATGTGCAAAACTGGTGCAAGTGTCAGTTAAAGTGTCAGAGAATTGAAAGAGTGTGTTTTCTACAGGTGGTTTGTGAAGCCCACTCACTTGTATGAGGCAAATTTAGTTTAGCCATGGCTCCTGATGACAGCAGCTGAGCATTATTATAATAGTATAAGCTTTAATCCGCAGCCTGATCAAACAGATATCGGCACATTGTGTGAATGTAGTCCGATTGCAGTACGGTAAACATCATCTTTATTACATTAAAAGTGTCCAAACTACAATCAGACTACAAGGGGTGGAAAGTAACAAATTATAAATACTCAAATTACTGTAATTGAGCAGTTTTTCACAGGAATTGTAGTTTACTAAGTAGTTTTAAAAATGTGCACTTTTACTTTCCCTTGAGTACATTATTAGTGCTGTATCAGTTCTTTTACTCCACTACTGTCCTTCAACCTGCAGTCACTACTTTATTTGTTTTTGTCTATGGGGATTAGAAAAATCAGTCCTGTGATTCCTGTCCAATCAAATCGCACATAGAAGGTAAATCACATCATAATGAACTACCTCAAGACATGGGCGATTTATAATTGCTGCAAACTGTTTGAAAGCATTAAAAGTTTCCAAGAAGACGTCCAAAATCTTTATACGCAATGACCCAGAGACTGTTTAGATGCATGTGATGATTAGAAGATGAGGGATGTTTACTGTATGATGACCGAAATGACCATAAAGACCCAGCAGGCACAGGATGTCAACATGACGTCAGATTGACGTTGTACCCCAATGTCGTGGGGGCATTGTATTTTGTTTGGAAACGAAAATCGGGTTGACGTCAGAACCCAACGTCAGGCCGACGTAAATGCATCCAACCTAAAATCAACCAAATATCAACGTCTAATGATGTTACAGCTTGACTTTGATTGGACATTACCATTATGACATCTATCAGATGTTGGATTTTGGTTGCCATACGTGACAAATAAATGTCATTATTTGACGTCAATATGATGTTGGTTTAAGATGTTGGCTCAACGTTAATTTGGTCACTTTCTAACACAACCTAAAATCAACCAAATCATTTGACGTTGTTATTGGACGTCAAAATAATGTTGTCCTTAGACGCTGGCTAGACATTGAATTTTGGTCACTAGACGTCACCTAAATCAAACCTAATATTAACGTCTTATGACGTCTTTCCACCACTGCAGACTACACAGCAAAAGTAAGTTCAAGGCACTCAAAAAATGTGGAAAACAGTAAAAACCCTTTATTGACATGGCTAGTCCTTAAAACTGCACCTCCGCGTTTTGGCAAACACTTGCCTTCATCAGGGTAATCGAAATGCATAGGTGCAGCTTTAAGGAATAGCCATGTCAATAAAGGCTTTTTAATATTTTTCCTCATTGAAGTGCCTTGAACTTACTTTTGCTGTATATTCTGATGAATCCCTTACCCAAAGAGCACTGAGACAATAATTAAGCTACCCCTGAGCACTTTTTGTTGGATTTTGGATTTTTATACAGTCAGACTACATTCGCACAATGCCCCAGTATCTGTTTGACCAGTCTGTGCACACGAAACACAATAATCACACTGCCGTCATCCAAAACCAATCAGCATTATGCATAAATAACACCAATATCCGCCTGTAAAACAGTAAAAACCCGAGAACTTTGCTGAAGAGTTAGAAAAGAACAAAAAACTGCCACAGAAGATCAATTGCATACATCAATATTTCATTAATATTTCATCTCATATGGCGATAACTCTTCACTCGAGCCTACAGTGCAATATTGGATCATTATTTGAAGATTGCTGCACTTTTTTTTTTCTCTCCCTCTCATCAAAGCCGTGTGTGATTTTCACCTCCAGAGACCTGTGGTTCCGGTAGTGATGGAAAGATTATGAAACCTATATAACAGAAACATCTTAATTTGTTGACCTTTAAAGGCCAGGGAAACGGAGATATCTGTACCTGAAATATTGCGCTCATATGGGAGAATCAAGGACATTCAAATACCCTTTAAATGCTAAGCGGTCACGCCGAGCCCTGAGACCCATCTGAGGGTGTATGAACATGGATGTGAGACTTCTGTCACCATGTCCCCATTTCCTCCTCCAGACGCTCAGTGTTCAGTCATTATGGTGAGTCATGAAGATGAAAGCACATGTGTGAGAACAGCAGGACACTGATAACACACAACTTAACCAATCAGTGAGGTCTCCGGGTTCAAAATTAAGCAATAATTATAGCTATAAATGCATTTTATAGGCCCACATATAGTTTCACGCAGCAAAATGTTAATTATATTATCTGTATTGTAATTATTGACCTGGCACGTGAATGATAAATGAATACATATGATCTGTGAGCTACACTCTAAAAAATATTTGTTAATTAACAACTGTTGTTTCTGTTGATTTAAAGTTATGACAACACGATCTCATGGCAATTCGTAACTTTTTGATTTAGTGGCCAATTCGTATAAATTATCACAATCTTATTTGTACAATTTAGTACGAGTTGCTTATCCCCCAATAACGGTTGGATTTAGGGTTGGGTTAGGTGCCACGCCTCCTTTTTAAAATCGTACAATTTCATAGGACTGAACTCGAATGAATTCGTACGCATTAGCCACTAAACTGACAAAACGTAAAATAGTTATGTATGTTATGAACAGTGTTGGGGAAAGTTCCTTTTAAAAGTAATCCATTAAAATATCCAGTTACTGCCCAAAAAAGTAACTAGTTGCGTTACTAAGTTACTTTTTATGGTGCGTAGTGTGTTACGTTACTTTGCATTGCTTTTTCTTACCTTTGCTGAGGCTTGACCTCTTTCAGAACTTGTAGGGTTTTTTCCTTTATTTCTTTTTTTAATAGATTACAGATTTATTAAACAGATTAATGAAAGTTTAAAGCAATGTGTTTGCTACCTCTTGACTTATTAGTTACGTAAAATCACTGTCCATTGAGACAATCCAAAATTTCCTTTTTTGTTGATAAGTTCAAAATAATGATGATAATGTGATTCAACGAGTTAATTTTAATCAGCAATTTATTTTTAAACGCTAATTAATTAAAATAAAAACAAAGTCTAATGACTTTTAAGTATTTAAAATATTTATATTTTTTTATTATTATTTAGAAAAGTAATATTATTACGTAACTTGTGTTACTTCTAATGCGTTACCCCCAACACTGGTTATGAATTATATTATGGGACCTTAATATCTAGTCTGTCAATGTTTGATGTTGAAAATTAAAATCTGCAGCTTACCAAAGTGACTTTTATTAGTACTTTCATTAGTAGTTTGAATCCAAAATATATATAATGACTTAAAAATTATAATATAAAATTAACAAATATTGTGAAATATTTCTACAAAGTAAAATAACTTATTCCTAGTATATTTCTAATATATATTTTTGCATCTTAACAACAGTTTTCAATGTGAGATCCTCCTACAGTGGCAGAGAGAGCTTAACGTGCTGCAATTTAAGAAAACACATGCAATTATAAAAACCCCTTTATCAGTTTGACAGCGCTGCTAATCCTTACAACACAAACAAATTAATAAAACACACTGCATTTTCTCACAACACTTGCAAAAACATCTGAACACAACGCAAATGTTTTAAGTGGACCAAAAAACGTGACGGACGGCGCTGTGCCGTGACTATTGCTCAGTGAAGTTGTAGGTGATCTTTGAACAATTGTTCTTTCTGTTGTTTTACAGTTATGACAACACAATCTCATGGCTATTTGTAACTTTTTGATTTAGTGGCTAATTCGTATGAATTTGTATAATCTCATTCGTACTATTTAGTACGATTTGCTCACCCCCCAAATGACGGCTGGGTGCCATGCCTCCTTTTTAAAATTGTACATTTTCGTGTGACTGAACTCTTATGAATCAGCCACTAAACTGACAAAACGTAAAATAGTTACGTTTCCTCGTGAGATCAGGCTGGTTATGAACAGTTTTGGGGAAAGTTCCTTTTGAACAGATGAAGGTCTTTACTTAATTTGCGGGTGTTTTTTGTAATTGCACGTGTTTTTCTAACGTGCAGATTTTGGTTTCTAAGAAACAGTTCAGATTATTACTAATGTTGAAAAGAGCTGTGGTGTGTAATACTTTTGTAGAAGTGGTTTGTCAATCACTTTGTCTCAATGGAGGGAACATTTAAAAAAAAAATTATTTTACTTTTTAAAATTTTAAATGTAAATTTATTTTTTAAAATTATTTATTTACTTTTTTTTTTATTGTTCATCCAGTGATCTTACTGATTCCAAATGTTTGAATGGTAGTTTACTTATATACTGTAGTATGCTAATTATTTCAATGCATTTTTAAAGGTGCACATTATTCCTATATAATAATTTGTGGAGAAAAATGTCACATCTATTTTTAAAAAATCTCCTTGGAAATCAAGAGCATCAGATCTGGTACATAATGCCCACTACTCACAATCCATTTAATTCCAGATGGTAGAATTTTCCCCTGCTCTACATTTGCTTGTTATATCACATTTGTTATTAAAAAGGTTGCAGAAATCATTTCGTCTGGATTTCACCTGCATAAATCACAAAAAAAGTCCAGTTTCTTAAGGGACTGCAGTCGAAGCAAATATACAGAACTTTAAAGGCATAGTTCATGCAAAAATTCAAACTCTGCATACATCCAAATTATTTTAATCCTTGACGATGACGAAAAATTATAAATAAAATGGCACCAAATATGGCTTCCATCACTGGCTCTGCATAAAGTTCGTGGAAGCATATTGCACCTGCCTAATTTAACCTCATTATCCTGGACCATCATTTTTGAAACTCAATTTCAGGCACAATGCACTGCTTTCAGTTCATCTGGCAGGAATCCAGTCGCATCCATCACCTACTTTTCACATGGCTAACTGACTTCACACAAAAAGAGCTGCTGCATTCCCTGAAAGTTCACTCTCACCTCCACAGAATATATACCACATATACATTTTACTTCACACAACAACTAAAATCACCACAACAAATTGATTATGACTTCCAAGATAACGTTGATCTAACAATAATCAAGAACAGCATAAACCGGTGCTGCCTCTTCTTGCAAATATCAATTTTTTGCCCATTTATTTAATTCACACCAAGCAAAAACTCTCCAAATAAAAAAAAAGTTAGCCCACTATGAAGACGAACACCACATTATCTGATATTTATGTTTGCAGGACGACTCACATGCTCATTAATGAAAGTTTTTGCAGGGTTATATATGTAAATTATACATGTATTTATATGTTTTGTAATGTTCACACACACACATACAAAACTAATGAATATTCTCTTAAGAATAATTAATTGAAAGGTTCTTTAAAAGGGTTTTAGATGCCTTGGACTCTCCAGTATGATTATTTTCATATGAGAGTCCACATCTTAAAATGTAAAAAGCATCTTTATTGTTTCTAAACCCCATTTCTACTGCAAAATAACTATTTTATGGTTGCTAGGGTATTCTATGTGGGTCCTATTTGTTGTGCTAGGAGGTAACTTGGGTGTGGTTACTAGGCATTGCTCTGTGGTAGCTAGGGTGCTGCTACGTGGAAGTTTGATATAAATTGATATAAATTATATATATATGGTCGCTAAGGTGTTTTGAGTGGTTATTTATACTTTAATCTATTAAATTTTTTATCAATCTTTAAATAATAATAATAATAATAACAACAATAATAATAATAATAATGCCTTTTATTTTTAATTAACTTTTATTCAAACCAAAATGATTATTATTAATATTATTATGATTATTTTATTATTATTATTATTATTATTAGTAGTAGTAGTAGTTATATTAATATTATTATTATTATTATTATTATTTATATTATTATTATTTTTATTATTAGTAGTTATATTATTATTATTTATATTGTTATTATTATTATTATTTATATTGTTATTTATATTAATAGAATTATTATGATTTATATTATTATTATAATTATTATTATTATTATTATCATTAATATTATTAATGCTTTAGTTTTTACTGTTATTATAATTACTAACATAATAATAATAATAATAATAATAATAATAATAATAATAATAATTACCATTATTAATATTATTATTATTATTATTATTATTATTAAATGTCTTTGTTGATACTGTTATTATTATTCCTAACATAATAATAATATTAATAATAATAATAATAATAATAATAATAATAATAATAATCAAAATAATAATAATTACTATTATTATTATTAAATGTCTTGGTTATTACTGTTATTATTATTACTAACATAATAATAATAATAATAATAATAATAATAATAATAATAATACTATTACTAATAATAATAATAATATAATTACTATTATTATTATTAATGTCTGTGTTATTGTTATTATTATTACTAACATACATAATAATAATAACATCAACAAAAACTATTATTATTAATATTATTATTATAATAAAAATGTCTTGTTGTTACTGTTATTACTAACATAATAATAATAATAATAATAATAATAATAAAAATAATAATAATAGGTGTCACGGTGGTGCAGTGTGTAGCACAATCGCCTCACAGCAAGAAGGTTCAAGCTGGTTCAAGTCTCGGCTGGGTCAGTTGGCATTTCTGTGTGGAGTTTGCATGTTCTCCCCGTGTTCGCGTGGGTTTCCTCCGGGTGCTCCGGTTTCCCCCACAAGTCCAAAGACATGTGATATAGGTGAATTGATTAAGCTAATTGTCCATAGTGTATGTGTGTGAATGAGTGTGTATAGATGTTTCCCAGTGATGGGTTGCAGCTGGAAGGGCATCCGCTGCGTAAAACATATGCTGGATAAGTTGGCGGTTCATTCCACTGTGGCGACCCCAGATTAATAAAGGGACTAAGCCGAAAAGAAAATGAATGAAGAATAATAATATTAATTACTATTATTATTATTATTATTATGAATGTCTTTGTTATTATTGTTATTATTACTAACATAATAATAACAACAACAACAACAACAACTATTATTATTATTATTATTATTATTATTATATTTAATCTCTGTTGTTAATATCTGTTGATCATTATTTTCTAAATAAAACATTTCGTAATGATCAATAATAATAATATATTTTTATACATTAATAAATATATAACAGATCACTGGTGTATGTTTAAAATATATGTTCTACAATCTGTTTATTACATTAGAAAATGATTAGAATCCATTTTTATTTGTTCCTTAATCGATGTTTATCTTTTATTCATCTTAAAAATCATGTCCTGCTGTACATTCATTTACCCTCACATTTCACTGTTCAAAAACTTGTCAACGAATTCTCAATGGGATGAATACTGTCTTTTCTTTCCTCCCCTTGATGTTTGGTAGCAGCGCAAATTCAAAGAGAACAGTTCTGATGAAACCTCATTAATGGAGTCATTCTGACACACGCACGCACGCACGCACACACACACACAGAGCTCGAAGGAGAATATAAAAAGATGTGAAATGATGTTCATCTGGATACATTTCAATTTCTGAGGTCCCAGTGTTCTGTACACTGAGTCATCTGCATGTGTCCCTATCGAATAATAGCACTAAAGCACATTGAAAAGCTCTGCCAGTGTGTCTGGAGCACAAATACATTATGAACAATTAAAGGGGTAGGTCACCTAAAAACATTTTGACATTATTATCTCATCCTCAAATCCTTCAAAACCTGTATGAATTTCTTTATTCTGGGAAAGATGATGTACTGAAGGGTGTTTTAACTGATTTGTTCATAAATATTGTAAGTTAATGGGGTTTAAAACAACATGTGTTACCCAGGATTATTATAAAACAATAAAACTGAAACTGTCATTGTTACATAAATACATAAAAAAAAAATACAAAGCATATCTCAATCAAATATAGAAAGTATTATTCACATTTATTTGGTTTCAAGAGTTCACTATTAGCTGATAATTGATAATAAAGTGTGTTTGGCATGATGTCCCTGAAGAAAGCCCTGAGCTCAGAATATGCTCGGGCCCGGGGCTCCCATCTGTTTGAAGGGCGAGAGGGGAGTTTGAGCTCGGGTAGGTCTCGAGAACTCCCCTGCTTATGAATGTGTCAGGAATAGCAAATAGATATAGCTGACTAAGAGTTGTCTATGATGCCACCTTGGATTAGTCAATTTACTTGTATGTCTTTGGACAATGGGTGGAAACCAGGAAACCCGGGAAAAACCCACGCAAGGACAGGGAAAACACGCAGACTCCGCACAGAAATGCCGACTGGCCCGGTAAGGGCTCGAACCAGTGGCATTCTTGCTGTGAGGCAACAGTGCTAACCACTGGGCTTGGGGTAGGGGTGGAAGGGGGGATTCTTCAAGATGAAGTTGACTGGAGTAAAAAACTCTGGTTATTTATAGTGAGTTAGAATTCGTCTGATGGGCGGGATATGAGTAGCTGATGCGGGACTAGCTGTGATCAATCATAAGCACGTGATCCTCTCGAAATTAGTTTATAAACTGCACTTAGAGGGTCTACATTCAAAAATGGTGAAGAAATATAAAACTACTTATTGAAAGTTGTTGATTTTAGCATTTATATTGCTGTTGATTGTGTTTATGTTGATTGTATATATAATTATAAAATATAAAAATGATGATTATTGCACATTAAGTGTGGGCGGAGCTAAAGATATTTTTTGTCCCATTTTAAAGTATCTCTGATTGGTGGAATTTTTGTAGAGCATCATGGGTAATGTAGTTTTTCAGCACAGACTCGATTATTAAACACACAACTGTTTTAAAATAAGCCGAACTGATGCCAACAGACCAAAATCATATCAAATTATTATTATAATTATTATGTAAAACTTTTCTGCTCATAAGAGTAAAAAAAATAATAATAACTTTTTTTCAAAGCATCTCAAAATGACCTATAGGATGTTTTTCTGACATCATTGATGATGTGTGAAATTCAGATGAAGGGCAGGAAGTGGTTCTTCTACATAGGAATCGCTATCAGAACATCAAAATGTTTCTGTTTTATGTTGTTTATAATTGTTTAAATCGGCAAAAATAAGAAATGCTGAACAGCTTTTATAGACTTTCAAAAGTTTTTGCTCATAAAGGGGGAAAGTTCAAGAAACTGACTGAAATTCAGAAGAAAAGGTTGCATATAATAAACATTCATTTAATACATCCATGTGTACAAACTTTCTTGAAACGCGATAATTCGTTTGACAGCACCAATAAAGATGATTTACAGGCATAATTATGTGTATAAATAATATGTTAATGTGTTATATAAAAATCAGATACAAACACCACCACACTTATACAAAATCGAGGAGAATATAAATAACGTTCCCTGCCATGTAATCGCTGCAATGAAATCTTCAAAAATCCAAGTTTTTACTGGCGTTTTGGTGGAATAAAGAACGGTAATGTGAACATCTATATGTGCAGCAGCAGCAGTGAATGTTTGATGATGGTAAGTTCATCGACAGAACAAAAAAAAATGCAGCGCTTGCAACAAAACAAGACGGTTATTATTGTTTAGCACTGTTTACCCCTTGCAAATATAAATAAATAATAACCTAGACTATGCGTCCACGCTTTGGTATGCTTTCATCTGTTATTTCGTGATGTCTGGAAGATGTCCGCATGGAAAAAACTATAGTAATTTATAATAAACATGTTTTTGAAGCACATAGTGAAATGTATAATGTGTACAACTCTTTGTTAATGAATGCTACTGAATACTGTAGAATAGTAAACTGATAAACTGTAATAAATAAAGTAACGTTAGAGTAAACTGCGGTACATTGTGATTATAGTGTAAAAAACTGAAGCCTATTGAATAATTTGTTTATTACTACAGTTGTGTTGTACCATAGCAACAATATAATTGCTACGACTGTTTAATTCAAGTAATTATCTATAGTATGCTTCCAAACACTTGTATTTACTATAGTATTTTCATGTAACATAATTATACTGTATCTACCACCTCGGTGACAGGCAAATAAATTTTAGTTCAGTAGAAATCTCGGCCCTCTTCATGATATAAGGATCATGCCCAACATACAGTATATGCTTATTTTCTATTTACAGTATTTCTCCTTTGAAATATGGTATAAATCGCAAAAATACAGACTTTCCTCTATGTCTCCCATTCAGTTTTTTACTTCCTGCCCTCCATCTGAATTTCATCGCCATCAGAACCACGTGATTGAAAACATCCTATTAATGAGAAATCTTAGAAACTATTTTTGGTCTCATTGATTCTCCAAATATTGTATTTTAAATAGGCATGTGAAAAAATAATTATCAAAAATATTTTTAAAAATAAGCACAATAGAATTAAAATCAAAATCAACACCTCACACTGACTTTTTCTGAATCAATTATTTCATAAAAACGCACCTGTGCAAAATTTTATATAACTTCTTTCCAGATTTATAGGACAAGCGCACAACGGCTGCACCTGGTGCGTGGATGACAATACGTAAATAAAAATATCCGGATACAATTTTAGGAGACGGGAAAATAGGTTAGTGTGTTACAATAATGTAGGTCAGTTCTGCCCTCACCTGCGGTTTTCTAAGCGTGAGCAAAGCCCAAATGACCGACATCTTACTGAGGTCTGAGGAGACCAGGCACAAAAAAAAACATCATTTAATCCTGCTGAAAAAGAGGACTCGGGGTCTCTTCATGCCCCCTCGCGCGCTTCACCAATGCATTTTGTGACGTGATTCAGCTTATTGAGTTACACAGGACAGTGAATGAGCGGCTCGTGATGTGACCCGCCAACATATGAGCTGGAAATGATGGCAAATTAATCATATACTGAATGAGATGACGGAGCTGCACGAGTCTGACCCACATTCTGTGCTTTTACAATAGATGGATTTACTGAAAGAGATTTTCTTCATCGAGATAAGTGCAAACAACTTAGTGTAGGAATTAATTGTATGATAACAGTGCGTCACTGAATGATAAAGATGGACAAGTGTTGATTAACTGGACACTGAGGAATGAACCACTGTATTTTTTTGGCAAATAATAAATGGTATTATGTGAGAACTGAAGCAAGGATCAATATATTACAACAAAGCTGAATTAAGGATGATAAATGAACATCTGATTTAGATAATTATTTTTATGTTGAGGCAGATGATCAATCAATGGCAAACTTTGAAGTCATCTGAATTAAAGGTTCAAATGAATCTGTAAAAACCAAAAACAATTATTTCAACTGCTTAAATGTGAATTTAGGCATAAAATGTAAATACATGCAGTGAAAAAAAATACAAAAAAAAAAACTGCATTATGGGATACATTTTATTTGTTATAATTTTTATTTATATACTTTTTTTTTATCTAAATTGCTCATTGCCAAGTTTGTTTTGCAACAAAACCTGCCCCATAGCCAGTTAAAACTAGCCCAAAACCAGCTCAGTAGCCAGTCAAAATTATCCCAGTGGCCAATCAAAACTAGCCCAAAACCAGCTCAGTAGCCAACCAAAACTAGCCCAGTGGCTAATTAAAACTAACCCAGTGGCCAATCAAAACTAGCCCAGTAGACACCCCAAAACCAGCTCAGTAGCCAGTCAAAACTAGCCCAGTGGTTAATCAAAATTAGCCCAAAACTAGCCTAGTAGCCAGTCAAAACTAGCCCAGTGGCCCATCAAAACTAGCCCAAAATCAAAACTAGCCCAAAGGCTAATCAAAACTAGCACAAACCAAAACTAGCCTAGTAGCTAAGCAAAACTAGCCTAGTGGCCAATCAAAACTAGCCCAGTGGCTAATCAAAACTAGCCCAATATCCAAATTAGCCCAGTGGCCAATCAAAACTAGCCAAAAACTTGTCCAAACCAAAATGAGCCCAGTGGCCAGTCAAAACTAGCCCAAAAACCAAAACTAGCCCAGTGACCAGTCAAAACTAGCCCAGTGGCTAATCAAAACTATGCAAAACCAAAAGTAGCCCAAACCAAAAATAACCCAGTGGCTAATCAAAACTAGCCCAAAACTAGCCCAGTGGCTTATCAAAACTAGTCCAGTGGCCAACCAAAACAACGCCAGTGGCTAATAAAAACTAGTCAAAACAAAAACTAGCCAAAAACCAAAAATAGCCCAGTGGCCAAACGAAAGTAGCCCAGTGGCCAATCAAAACTAGCCAAAAACTAGTCCAAACCAAAACGAGCCCAGTGGCCAGTCAAAACTAGCCCAAAAACCAAAACGAGCCCAGTGGCCAGTCAAAACTAGCCCAAAAACCAAAACGAGCCCAGTGGCCAGTCAAAACTAGCCCAGTGGCTAATCAAACTATGCAAAACCAAAAGTAGCCCAAACCAAAAATAACCCAGTGGCTAATCAAAACTAGCCCAAAACTAGCCCAGTGGCTAATCAAAACTATGCAAAACCAAAAGTAGCCCAAACCAAAAATAACCCAGTGGCTAATCAAAACTAGCCCAGTGGCTTATCAAAACTAGCTCAAAACTAGTCCAGTGGCCAACCAAAACAAGCCCAGTGGCTAATAAAAACTAGCCAAAACAAAAACTAGCCAAAAACCAAAAATAGCCCAGTGGCCAAACAAAACTAGCCCAGTGGCCAATCAAAACTAGCCCAAAACCAAAACGAGCTCAGTGGCTAATCAAAACTAGCCCAAAACTAGCCCAGTGGCTTATCAAAACTAGTCCAGTGGCCAACCAAAACAACGCCAGTGGCTAATAAAAACTAGTCAAAACAAAAACTAGCCAAAAGCAAAAATAGCCCAGTGGCCAAACGAAACTAGCCCAGTGGCCAATCAAAACTAGCCAAAAACTAGTCCAAACCAAAACGAGCCCAGTGGCCAGTCAAAACTAGCCCAAAAACCAAAACGAGCCCAGTGGCCAAACAAAACTAGCCCAGTTGCCAATCAAAACTAGCCCAAAACCAAAACGAGCTCAGTGGCTAATCAAAACTAGCCAAAAACTAGTCCAAACCAAAACGAGCCCAGTGACCAGTCAAAACTAGCCCAAAAACCAAAACTAGCCCAGTGGCCAAACAAAACTAGCCCAGTTGCCAATCAAAACTAGCCCAAAACCAAAACGAGCTCAGTGGCTAATCAAAACTAGCCCAAAACTAGCCAAGTGGCCAACCAAAACTAGCCCAGTGGCTAATCAAAACTAGCCCAAAACTAGCCTAGTGGGCAGTGAAAACTAACCCCAAATCAAAACTAGTCCAGTGGCCAGTCAAAACTATACCCTGCTGAAAAAAAACAGCATATGCTGGTAAGGTATATTTTGATGCTGGTATGCTGGTCTTGCTGGTTTCAATGCTTGTTTTGCTGGTCTTGATGCTGGTCTTACTGGTTTTAATGCTGGTCTTGCTGGTCTCAATGCTGGTCAGAACCAGCACTCAGGCC
The DNA here is from genome assembly GCA_903798195.1 of Danio kyathit. NCBI lineage: Eukaryota > Metazoa > Chordata > Actinopteri > Cypriniformes > Danionidae > Danio > Danio kyathit. The sequence goes on from LR812529.1 coordinate 39,370,869, forward strand.
AGCAAGACCAGCATTGAGACCAGCACTGAAACCAGCAAGACCAGCATCGAGACCAGCAATACCAGCCCATTGGAAACTGTATTTTTTTCATCAGTGTATGCATTATATGTGGTTTCTGCTTTCTATATTAGTAATTATAAAGATTTTGTTACCATCTGTAATCATCTTACCTTAAGGTTGGTGCCTCTCATGTGACTGCTGTGTGCCATCCACTTAAAAATGCAGGAAAACACAGAAAAACATCAGTGGAAGGGAACCCTAAACTTGTGAAGTTCATTTTAAATTTAAGATTTTATTTAAAGATAAAATGCAGATTCAAAATAACAATAGAAAATTGTAAATCAACAGAGTTTCTTCTGTAGATTACATACTTTTGCAGTTATTATTATTTAGCACCAATCCTGGAGAGTCCTGCCAGTCTGTTACCATGGAAACTAAAACAGCTGCATGGGCAGTCTCGGTCTCTGGTTCAACACAAACATATGAACATAGTTAATGCAATATATCTTAGACTATCTAGATAGAGTCTTTAAATCACAGAATAAGAAAACAACCCATGCCAAGAAACTAAAAATACTCTAATTCTTAGAGGAAAACCATGGACTTGGTCATGAGCTGATCCCTGCCCTTCTTTCTAGAAGTGGGTGGAGCCTTTACAGCTTGTGCTTCTACTACTTTAGCAAAAAACACTACACTCACGGCCACTTTATTAGGTACACCTTACTAGTACTGCCTTAATCCTTCAAGGCATAGATTCAACAATGTACTGGAAATTCCTCCGAGATTTTGGTCCATATTGACATGATAGCATCACTCAGTTGCTGCAGATTTGTCGGCTGCACATCCATGATGCGAATCTCCCGTTCCACCACATCCCCAAATTGCTCGATAGGATTGAGATCTGGTGATTGTGGAAGCCATTTGACTACAGTGAACTCATTGTCATGTTCAAGAAACCAGTCTGAGATGATTCACGCTTCATGACATGGCGCGTTATTCTGCTGTAAGTGGCCATCAGAAAATGGATACAACCCATACACTGTGGTCGTAAAGGCATGGAGGTCAGCAACAATACTCAGGTAGGCTGTGGCGTTAATACGATGCTCAATTGGTACTAATGGACCCAAAGTGTGCCAAGAAAATATCTCCCACAACATTACACCACCAGCCTCAACTGTTGATACAAGGCAGGATGGATGCATGCTCTCATGATGTTGACACCAAATTTTGACCCTACCATCCACATGTTGCAGCAGAAATCAACATCAACAAGGCATTTGCGCCAACAGAACTGCCACTCACTGGATATTTTCTCTTTTTCGGAGCATTCTCTGTAAACCCTAGAGATTGTTGTGCGTGAAAATCCCAATAGATCAGCAATTTCTGAAATACTCAGACCAGCCCATCTAGCACCAACAACCATGTCACGTTCAAAATCACCTTTCTTCCCCATTCTGATGCTCACTTCGAACTGCAGCAGATCATCTTGGCCATGTCTACATGCCTAAATGCATTGAGTTGCTGCCATGTGATTGGCTGATTAGAAATTTACGTTAACGAGCAGTTGGACCTAATAAAGTGGCCGGTGAGTGTATGCACTTAAAAAAATGTGTATCATTATATTAGATTTGAGAAAACTGCTGTTCTTGGACATAAATTCAGGATATTGTGACTGTATGTTTCCTGAAGGGAGTTCAGAAACCAGTGCTTATACTAATATACAAAAGTGACTTTCTGCTTTGTAATTTGGCAGATTTTTTGCTTAAACTGCAACTATTTGAAGCTGAAAATGCTAAAATCATAATTCACCATTTAATCGAGTTGACATAAATAACGAAAGATCATTTTAGTCTTGCACTTTCAGATGTTTTATGCGCAAATCACGTACATACAGGCCTCCAAAAAACAACACAGGGGCATAAGAAGCAAGCAGAGCAGGAGGACAAGCGACTTTTCAGAAGCAGCTGACAAACAGAATAAAAATCATGAGGATTGTGTTGTGAGGTGACAGAATTTAGGTCACATCGCCGCTTTGATTTCCTCAACGCTCGTGCTGCAAAACACTGGCAGCTCAGTCAATGCTGCACAAGAGCTGAAAGGTGGGATAAAGGACACAAGCCTACGCACAACACAAAATGATGCTTGATCAAATAACCCAAACCCATCCTGCATATTCAACTGCAGAGTGATCTAACACAGGTGAGAGCTCCACTTCACACACTACACACAAATACATACAAAAAAGTGCCCCTATTATGTATTTTGGAAAATTCACTTCCATGCAGTGTACAACACAGCTCTAAGTAAATGAAAACATTCTGCAAAGTTTTACATCTGAAAGTACACCAAGTATAAAGTTATTGTCTCTCAAAGAAAGAGTCGATTAAAATGAATCGCTTTTCCTTTTAGCTGTTTCATGTTGATGTCAACATGCAGTAGACCAATCACAGAAGACTGAGCCATTGGACCAATCACCACAGACTAGTTTCACATTAGGGGTTGCACCAACTAGTTGACTGGTCTACTTTAATGCTCAGCCGTGACGCTTTTTGACTGACATCGACTAGTCGTGCAGCGCAGATCAAGTGGTTTGACCTGAACTACATGACAGCTTTACACATGAAGGTGGTTCACTAATCGAAACTTACCTTTGATTATTTAACGTAATTTTTTAAATGTAATTTTCCTTATGTCAGCGTCAAAGATTAACATGACAGTTGAGTGAATTTTAAAACGTCAAAGAAATGCCAGTTAGTTTGCTCCATGCAAATACCCAAGAGCAGATGCTAGCCAATCACATTTATTCAACCCTGGAAAAGTAATGTGATTAGTTGTTGTCCTAGATGCATAGATAACTGTGAAGTGTGCAGAACCCGTGTAGAATGCAGCCATCAGAGGTGTGACAAACTTCATAGCATATGTAAAGACGTGAAGACTATTGCTGCGTCCCAATCCGCATACTATCCGTCCTAAATAGTATGTGAAAGTAGAATTAGTATGTCCCAAATCGTAGTATGTTGAAAAGAGTATGCCAAAAACTCCCGGATGGTTTACTATTTCCGGTCAAAATTTTAAGAGTAGAAGCGTCCGTACTCTAACCGCTGATATTGCCCACAGTACATTGCGCGTTGGACGTGAATTCGATTAGAACTACAAAACGCGGGTGAAAAGTGTAAACAAACTACAAACATGATGGACGCGCAAGACCAACCGTCAAGCAGAGAGGCTTCGGTACAGATGTTTGTATGACTGTTAATTAATATCTAGCCCACTGGAGAATATTTAAATACCGCTGTCTGTGTTATATTTCATCTGCAACAACAATACTGAACTTATATAAAGACGTGTTTGGACATTACCGTCTAAATGCATAATTATCCAAAGACCTGAGGAGATTTCTCTGCATGAAAGAATCGTGAATGGGAGATTATCCTGCTGCTGCTTCTCCAATAAGGTAGGAAATTAAATACGACAGAAATGTGGATGATTGACAGGGCTCTTAACTAAGCAACACAACGATCTGTGAAACGAGGAAGTAGTATGTCCCAAAGCTTGCATACTTTTCTGTTACTCACTCAAAAGTATATATTTTTCGTCCACAAAAAAAGTACATACTTTTAGGTCGTAGTATAAGTATGCGAATTGGGACGCAGCAATTGAAGATGTGCATCGAGGAGACGTCTGATTACCAAGATGAGCCAGTGAAAAATGCCTGACTTGAGCAGGATTTTGAGCAGCTTTCTAGCGCGCACTATCATAGCGGTATAATATGCTTCAGAGCAAGTTTCTGACAGTGTAATAAGGCTTAACGTTAAAGCCTTTGTCTTTCGTGTGTTATGTTGTTATGAAATAACTTCACATGAATCTATGTGCTGATGACGTATGCATCACTTCTGCTCCAAAATATCTGTTATTGTTACATTCTTAGTGGTATGTGCACTGTTCAATGAGCACACTTATTTAGCAGTAAAGCCCCAGTGCTAATGTTGCATTGCTAACGGAATGAAAGTGTTGACAATGCATTTGTTTTGCACTAAAATTAGTCATTGGTAATGTTGCATTGTTTTTGCAATGTGTTATGAGCTGTCAAACAGCATGTGTACATATTTCCTGCAAATAAATCGCAAATTGTGGCAGGTTGCAAAACAATTGCATCTTGTGTTTTATTGATGACCTCACCAGTGAATAGTCGATGTTGACTCGACTTTGATATAAAAGTCGACTTCCAAAAATCTAAAGTCGTTCAACCCTTACTTCACACAAAGAAAGCAATTGGTAAATTGTTTTCCTGAGTGAATCTTTTGGGAGTCGCTGAACAAATAAGGTAAAAATAAATGCATGTTATTAAATAATGCATGCATGTCAACCTGTTGTTGAGGACTCAAAATTCAGATTCAAAAAGAACCTTTCATAATCCACAATTGGAGCAACTACAATGCTTAAAAAAGTAAAGAATCTTAGGAAATGGTAGGACATTTTATTCTGACTACAAGAACATTTGAAACAAAAGAACAATTTTTAGATGCGTTACAAATCTGCCGGTCCTATTATTATCATCTTTATTACATTTGATTGCTATGACACAACATATATTACATAACAAGTGTGTTTTATTACATTCAATCCTCTAAAGACAAACAGGAGGTGGTTCTATAGAAAAATATTATATTGGTAATAGAGTTTGTGCTGGTGTTATTGCACTAAGAACTTGTTTCTTCCCGTCAATCTTCCCTGAGTGGCTCCTTTGAAAATATATAGTTGTTTATAAAAGAAAAAAATAAAATCAATCAAAAACACTACATTTTCATGATAAATATAAACCTGTGTACATATTGTAAATCCAATAGTTATGGGAAACTGAATTAAATAATTTGAGCCTATTTACATTAACAATTAAAAGCTTGATGTAAGATTAGTTCTTTTTTTTCTTGAAATAAGATATTTTAATAAGCAGCAATAAACATTTACATACACAAGAAATGTCCGTTTCATTTCAAAATAGACTATATGTACATAAAACATATTAGAGTAAAGAATCCTGAAAAGATTGTTTTCAATAAAATATTAAACAACAGCTTTTAATATTGGTAATAATAATAAACGTCATTATCCAATCATGATTTCTGAAAGATCACGTGACACTGAACTCTGAAGTATTGATGCAGTAAATTCAGAATTAAGAATAGTGTTGTCACGATACTGAAATTCGATATCAATCAGTACTTACATTTTAAAAAACGTCCATTTTCTGCAAATATCTGAGCGCTGTTGAGAGCGTTTTTAAACAGCGCTGATTTGCCATTGTGTTAACGTGCTCAACAGAAATGAATGTGACTGGCCCTGAAGGTCATCAGTTCACCAAACTCATTACTGTTTACTGAATGTAACTACAGATACAGGGGCACTGGAGCGTTTTCAAGTCACAAGCTGGTTTGTCTATAAGCTGACATACAAGCGATCCGCTGATGAATCGACTGATCTTGTATCTGTTGTTACACTCAGTAAACAGTGGTCATTTCTGTTGAGCATGTGAACACAATGGCAAATCAGCGCTGTTTAAAAACGCTCTCAAGAACGCTCAGATGTTTGCTGGAAAGGGACGTTTTTAAAATTTCAGTACCGATTGGTATCGAATTTCAGTACCGTGACAACTCTAATTAAGAATAACTTAAATTTTAGAATAAATTCAAATAGAAAACAGTAATAATATTTAACAATATAACAGTTTTTTACTGTATGTTGAATCACATAAATGCAGCCTTGGTGAGACTAAGGCCCAATACCAATTCTATTCTTGTACCCCTACCCCTTTCCCTTGGCCCTAGAAACAGAGTGTGAACAGGAAGGGCTTCAAAATTTACCCCTAAGAAATGGGACAGCACCTGCACACGTCATCAGATGTCATCGCGATCTCTTGCTTTATATAAGATCGACGATCGCGACTGCTGTAGTTATTCTAGTTGGGTTATTTTTTGGTATTTACCTTTAGGAAATCACTGAAGGCAACGATATAATGTTATCATAACAATATAAAGTGGCAATAAGCTCAAAACTGTACTGTGTATTTACATGCTGCCATATTCATCTATGTAAACACAAAAAAACAACATTAATGTTATACCAGGCACTGTAAAAAGCTCATTCCTAGCCACTAGACTTTTCTGACAGGGTATTCGAGTGTCATCGAGTGACAGAATGTTGTGGAACTACTATTCAAAAGTTATTATTAGGGATTATAGATAGCGAAATTTTGTGGTTTTTATTTTTTTAAAGCATGACGGTAAACAAGAACGTCGTCATGAATGTATTAAAACATATGCTTTTTTGTTGTAAGAATTCATAATAATGACAATAAAAAATACTCATTTGTGGATCTCAATTCCGGGTGCAGCCATGCTGCCGCTGTAGATGGTGTGTGTGATGGTGTGTTCGAGTGTGGTCCTGAAAAATCTCCCTTTCGAGGGGTATCTAGCCCTTCCCCTTAGCTCTACGCCTTCACGCTAAAGCCTGGTTTATACTTCTGCGTCAAGTGATCGGCGTGACCCACAGCGCATGCAACGAGCTGTGCATTCATACTTCTGCGCATTCATACTTCTGTTGCTCTGCAATGACACTTCCGAAACGCTAGTTGGCAGTGAGGTGTTTATGTTCTTCTGTGTCGAATTTCTTCGCTGGTGTTTTGTTTTTTCTGAACGCTTCCTTAATGTACAAGTTGTTCAAACTCGCTCATTTTGATGCAGAAACCGGCAGACGTGCAACAACTTTAACCATGAGGTAAACACAAAACAAAGCTTTCCATCCTGAGCTTCTTAACGGGACTCCACACTTGTAAACAATCGCTCCATCGGGCTCGCATGGCTCTCAGTCCCACCCACACTCGTCAGCGCTACAAAGCCGACCAATCACAGAGGTTGCGCTACGCATTATTGCGACGTGTTGTTACATTTTATGAGAGGTTATGCGTCCACGCGTAGGCCGCGCCGTAGCATACGCGAGCGCTTGACGCAGAAGTATAAATCAGCCTTTAAGAGCATTGGGACACCCCTACCACTTCACGTGAACATGCAAAATGAGGGGTAAGAGGAAGGGCTAAGGGGTAGAATTAGGATTGGGCCTAAGAGACTTATTTCAAAAATCTTATCATCAACTCCAAACTTTTAACAATAACATGCAAATTAAGATTTACACAGAAATAAACCCTGCCCATCTTTCTCGAACGAGACCCAAAGTAAATTAACACTTAAGTAGGAAAACAATAAAAAAAATTGTGCTTGGAAACTGCTGAATACGACAGATTAAAGTTTAATTAAGCAAATATTTTGCTTTTAACTTGATCAGTCAAAAGTAGGTCTTCATCACAGAAACTCTCCTTAACGATAAAGACAGAAAACGCTAGACAAAACATGACCGAACTAAAAAACAAATGAAGTGAAAATCCCAAAGACATGCAGTCCTTAAACTCACAGCGTCCACCTATTACCGCACATCTATCTGGCAACACTTGCAAGGACTCATTACTACGTTCCTTCTCTCCGGCCTGTGGATCTGACATTGCGGAGGTTATAATGAGCATCTCACACAGAGTTTCGCCAACAGCAACATCACTCAACAAATGCCAGCCAACCACAACAGCCAGTGCTCTAGTATAAATCTAGCATTAATCTCCCTCAGGGAAGAGGCCGATCCCAATGGAAAACTCCAGTAAATCCCACTTACACGTTTCTCAGGCGGATCACAGCACCTCAGCAGGAATGTTTTCCTCATCCTGATCAGATGTTCTAGACGATATCTTGGCTATTCTAATGCGATACACTTGCGCATCACGGAGAAAAGGGATTTCTAAAATCACATGTGAAAGTGGGTCAACGCACTTTACAGCACTTTTCTTGTCATCGCTGCATAATAACACTGGTGATTGTGGTATGGATTGAGAATGCATTGCACAGATTTGAAGTATAAAAGAAGATTTAATCATTTACTCAACCTCACCTTGTTCCAAACCCATTTGATCAATTAAAACGTTTATGATTCAAAACTCTCCAGAAAATCATAAGAAGGTCATAAAATAAATCTATATGAATCAAGATGTTTAATCCAAGTGTCATGGCGAGAAATAATCTGCTTATGTGAGATTTGATGTGGGCTTTTAATCACATATAAACATTAAGTGAACAATGCTTACAGCATTCAAACGTGGAGATGGACGCTCACGCATGCTTGCTTGCTTGATGCTCGAAAGCCAATGAAGTTCATTCATGCATGTCACATGACAACATTTGAGTTTCCACTAGAACCAATGAGGTTCATTCTTGCATGTCACGTGACAACATCTGAATATAACTAGAACCAATGAGGTTCATTCCTGTATGTCACATGAAAACAATTGAGTTTCCACTAGAACCAATGAGATTCATTCTTGCATGTCACATGACAATTCAGCGAGAACTAATGAGGTTCATTCCTGTATGCCACATGAAAACATTTGAGTTTCCACTAGAACCAATGAGGTTCATTCCTGTATGTCACACGACAACACTTGAGATTCAGTGAGAACCAATGAGGTTCATTCTTGCGTGTCACATGACAACATTTGAGTTTCCACTAGAACCAATAAGGTTCATTTCTGTATGTCACATGACAACATTTGATTTCCACTAGAACCAATGAGGTTCATTCTTGCATGTCACATGACAACATTTGAGTTTCCACTATAACCAATAAGGTTCATTTCTGCATGTCACATGACAACATTTGATTTCCACTAGAACCAATGAGGTTCATTCTTGCGTGTCACATGACAACATTTGATTTCCACTAGAACCAATGAAGTTTATTCTTGTATGTCATATGACAACACTTTAGATTCTGCGAGAACCAATGAGGTTCATTCTTGCGTGTCACATGACAACATTTGAGTTTCCACTAGAACCAATAAGGTTCATTCTTGCATGTCACATGACAACATTTGATTTCCAATAGAACCAATGAGGTTCATTCTTGCATGTCACATGACAACATTTGATTTCCACTAGAACCAATGAAGTTTATTCTTGTATGTCATATGACAACACTTTAGATTCTGCGAGAACCAATGAGGTTCATTCTTGTATGTCACATGACAACACTTGAGATTATGCGATTCTTGCATTCAAGATTCTGCCACAAATCAATGAGGTTCATATTCTTATGTACAGGGTCGTAGATTTAGCATGGATGGAGGGGACATGTCCCCACCAATATCCGCGGAATACTGAAATGTCCCCACTAATAATTTAATTCACTTTAAAAAAAAAATCGCTGTCAACATGAACCTGGCCATAGGGTTATATCACATTCTCTATTCGAGTCGTTCTGCCCCCAAAACTCATATGAACATTGTGATTGGCTGTGCCTTTCCCTGCTGTAACATGTAACGTGACGTAACAGCGCCAAAACTGCGGGAATTTTCCTGAGCAAAAATAAGGTGTGTGAGGTGGGTGACGCAAGTGAGGATGGTGGCAGCAAAAAAAAGGTGCACATGAGGAGCTGTTTTTTGTTTTTTTTTTAAACTCAAGTTTGCTACTGAAAAAGTCCATCATGATAAACAATTAACATTAATGCTAGTGTTTTTCTCCCCACTTTGACTCTCAATCTAATGCTATAGCAGGCTGATATAGTCTGTGAATAATATGGTCCGAAAACTAACTGCACAATAAACTGCTAATTGTAAAAGTACTAAAATTATGATCCCTCAAAGTAGGCTAGCATGTAGAATTTCACAGGTGGTTCAAAGGTCTCCACCAAGTCAAGAGCAAATCTACGCCCTTCCTTATGTGTGTCATAAGATGTGTTTTTGCAAGAGCCAATGAGGTTTGTTGTTGTGCATCAAGCAGATATGGTTGAGCTTCTGTTTATGTTGATTCCTATTGTATGTGAATAAAAGGCTAAATTAAATCAATTGATCATATATCGCAAACGTGTCTCTTCAGAAACCTTGGATTCAAATTTGGTTAAACTTGGTTTTAATTCATATGGATGTATTTTACAATCCCCTTACAAATGTTTTGAAGTGTCCGAGTGAATAAACCTTGACTGCAGGGACAGAGATCGTCTTATAGGTTGGAAATGACATACGGTTGAGCTCAATTTTGGGTGAACGGTCCATTTAAGAGACGTTCAAAACAATAAAAAATATGTTGTGCATTTGAGAGATAATGGTACCTTGATGTGTCTACATCTGTAAACAACACAGAGCGGCATCATAGGGTGGAAAAGAAACTGCGCTCTGATTGGCTGCTTCCCAACCTGCTGTTTAAGTTCAGTTTGATGAAACACCTGCATTAGAAACTCTGAGTCACTGCTTCACTTAAACTGCTAAATAAAGCAGAGTCTTTGTCTTTCAGTAACTTTAGAAAAGCACCAACAGCCTCAGTGGTGTAAATGACCAAATAATATCTGGAGGATAAGAACGCCACACTGTTAGCACATTTACCAACAGGCCCTTTCTGCCTCGGTCCACTTGTGTGCAAATAAATCTTGCATTTAATTGACGATTTATCATTCACCGTGACCCTCAATCGTCAGGAATAGGAGTGTTGCAGTTGCCGTGATGGATGTGCACTGGTCCATCACAGTGATAATACAGCTGGAAGACGTCCCCATACCCATGATCTCTCCACCAAGTGCAAAGCTGCCGGTTCCAGCCACAGGTAAGAGGGTAAAACAGTTCTGTGTGCTCCATCCCGATCATGGTGAAGAAGTCCTGATCTCCCAGGTGTCCCCGGAAGTGGTATTTTTCTGCAAGTCGGGCCACTCGCTCAGGCTCCAGGAGCTGGTTGTATACAGTGGAGCGACGCATGGAGTCCAGGTTTAGAAGCATTACGCCACTGTTGAAGCCTGGCAGACCGTCTGGAGGAGGGTCACCTACACGGGATTTGGGATTTTCTTTGCGGTACTGCCAGAAAGTGTGCCTACAACACACAGAGAGAACTCTTTACTTGGTAAACATGTAACTCCTACTACTCAAAATATATCTTGTCCCACTCTATGTTAACGCATGAATAATACATTAAAGGGTTAGTTTACCCAAAATTGAAAATTCAGTTATTATTGACTTAACCTATGTTGTTTCAATCCTCTTTGAAATTAAACTATTTTAGATGAAACCCTGGAGCTCTCTCATTCTCTTTAGACAGCAATGAACCAGAAAAGGAAGCAAAAATATTGTTAAAACATTGTTTTAATGGTTAAACTGTAATCATACGAAGCTCCAAGAATTTACCATTAGTATTTATGCAATCGTTATATTCCATGTAGTACACACAACCTGACATGCCACAGAAGAGAAGACATTGGTGGAAAAAGTGCTTTTTAACAGTTATTTGGTGTTGTTGGAGCTTCATAAGATTACAGTTGAACAACTGAACGCACATGGAAAGTTTACTCAATATTTTTGTTTCCTTCTCTCATTGCAGTCTATGGAGGATGAGGAAGCTCTCAGATTTTATCAAAAATATCCTAATTTGTGTTCTGAGGATAAAAGCTGTCATGGGTATTGAAACAATACAAGCATGATTGACATATAACACAAATTTTCATTTTTGTGTGAACTAACCCTTTAATTCGCGCAGGTTGTTGATAAGAGGTGTGGCTAGTATTTACGCGATTAGACTAACCTTCTGAAAATAAGATCAAATAAGTACAAAATACATCACACTGAAATCCAAAATAAAATATAAAAAAGAATAAATGTAAGATGTGAAATTACTTTTTGTATTTTAAAATGAATCTAAAATCTGTTAAAACAATTACATATATAAAAACTATTATTATGATACATTTTAACATAAAAATAAAGTAACTTTGAAGCAGACGTGCTAGTACTTTCTAAGTGAAAACATTTTAAATGGACAGTATTTGCAGTAACGGGAAAAACAAAAGTAGGGCTGCACGATAATGGAAAAATCTGACATTGTGATATTTAGTTTTTCTGCTATGTGTATTGCGATATGAATACAATTTTTAAAAAGTTGAATTGAATAGCTCTTTTCGGGGAAAGAAATCTTGAGTTTAAATTGATTGGGGGTGATTTTATAAGGGTGTAAATTTGGAATTTTCTTTGCGGTACTGCCAGAAAGTGTACCTACAACACACAGAGAGGACAATGCTTTATGGTAAACAGGTAACTCGGGTAACAATTCAAAATATATCTTGTCCCACTCTATGTTAACACATGAATAATACATTAAAGGTTTAGTTCACCCAAAATTTCAAATTCAGTTATTAATTTAGTTATTAACCTATGTTGTTTCAATCCCCTTTGAAATTAAGCTATTTTAGATGAAACCCTGGAGCTCTCTCATCCTCCATAGACAGCAATGAACCAAAAATATTAATAAAACCATGTAGCTTTAATGGTTCTACTGTAATCATACGAAGCTCCAAGAACACTTTTGTGTACCAAAAACAACTTCACCAATGTCGTCTCGGTCAATATGACATATTTACCATTAGTTTTTATGCAATCATTATATTCCGCGTAGTACACACAACCTGACCTGTCACAGAAGAGAAGACATTGGTGAAAAAAGTGTTTTTTATAACAGTTATTTGGTGCACAAATGTGGAGCTTAATAAGATTACAGGCACATAGAAAGTTTATTCAATGCTTTTGCTTCCTTTTCTCATTGCTGTCTATGGAGGATGAGGAAACTCTCAGATTTCATCTTAAAAATCCTAATTTGTGTTCTATAGATGAAAGGTGTCATGGGAATTGAAACAACACAAGCGTGATTAGCAAAACAGAATTCTCCATTGTGTGTGAACTAACCCTTTAATTTGCACAGGTTGTTGATAAGAGGTGTGGCTAGTATTTAAGCGATTAGACTAACCTTCTGAAAATAGGATTAAATCTAAATACATCACACTAAAATAAAATATAAAAAAGAAATGCAAGTTATTAAATTACTTTTCATTATAACTATGCTTTTTAAAATAAATCTAAAATCAGTTAAAACCATTACATTTTAAAAGCAAAACAATGAATTTGATACATTTTAACATACAATTAAAGTAACTGTAAAGCAGACGTGCTAGCACTTTCTAAGTGAAAACATTCTAAAAGGACAGCATTTGTAAAGGGAAAAACAGAAGTAGGGCTGCACGATAATGGAAAAATCTGACATGATATTTAGTTTTTCTGCTATGTGTATTGCGATATGAATACAATTTGAAATAGCTGACTTGAATAGCTCTTTTTGGGGAAAGAAATCTTTCATTTAGAATGACTGGGGTGATTTTGTAAGGGTATAAATCAAGTATTAAAAAAAACAATAAACAAATTGCAAAAAAATAAATAAATAAGCAGTGCTTCAAAAAGAGCATCAAACAGTATTCAGGTACAGAAATTGATTAACGAAATGTAAATAACTCTGTCTAGTATTCATTGTAGTAATGATTTAGTAAAATTATTCTTCATTGAAGTTACAAATGTTGTACTTTTTGAGCCCGAATGACTTAACTCTCTTGAAATGCCCTTGAAACACATGCAAATGAAAAGTTTCACTCTGTTATGGTTATACTTTGCAATGACTCCACAAATCTCATGTATTCTCAACTGTTATGCTGATCAACTCAACATTGCATATCCTGCGATGTGACTACCGTGGACACACACTTCATGATATCGATGGTGAAATAATATATTTTGCAGCCCTAAACAGAAGCCTTAAACTTTCTCATACTAAAGAGTGGGCTCTTATGCATCTGACACCTAGCAACCAGTCAAAACATCCTAAAACCACCAAAAAATGTGCACACACACCCACTCAGAAAACCTAAGCAACCATGTGACTTAGTTTTGCAGCACTACTGCACAAAAATATGACTATGCACATATTTGTGTATATTCGTGACTATGTTTTTTTCTCAACACATTTTTGCAAATAAAGCTGTTTTGATATCAAGAATAACTAGGTGGGGAAAAAACTGCTGTTTCAGGACGTTGGCTGTTCACTGAAGAAAACAGGTATGCAGAAAACTGTAGAGTAACAATAGTTAGGGTACAAGATTCATAAATCATAGATGCTTTAAGTAGAAACAAGCATGATAGCAAATTAATTCAGTAGTTTTACTCAGCTCTTCTACAACAAAGATTAAAATGAAAAAAATAATTGTTTTAATTATGAAATCACTCAATTTGGAAATAAATAAATGCAATCTGAGACTTAAGATTGACCAAGGCTGCACTGTAAAATAAAACCGTAGCATTAATGTAATGAAATGAGTTTGTAGTTAACAGAAAAAAGTCATATGTATGTATGAAGCTGAACTTTGACTGAGCTGAAGCAGATTTCTTGTTCCCAGCATGCTTTGCAACAGACTGCATGATAAATGTTGAAATAAAACTTATTGTGTGCTTTTTTTGCATAAAATAGCATAACATAATGCAAAAAAGCATAACTAAGTCTTTATGTATGCATGTTATTTTATATCTTTTTCCTTTTCTTATATTTTTAATACAAGTTTTATTTCTTTTTTTTATTAAATATTTAATTTTATTGTAAAGCACTTTGGATCAATTACTTTTGTGTAAAATTGTGCTCTATAAATAAAATTTGCCTTGCCTTTAATGTTGTGCTATATTAGGATTTAAAGCGTTTCTGCCATGTTAAACTGTGTAGGGTTACCACTGTGGTTGAGGATGAGCTGAATATAACATTAATACTGAATATACTGTATTATTCAGAAAAGGCATGCAAGTGTATCAAAGTCTCTTTGATTGCTATATTACAGGGTACATGCAGGAATCCTAAGAGTAATTTCAATACCTTTTTAAGACTTTTTTAAAGACCTTTTCAGAATATTTGAAGACCTCGTCGGCACTTCAAGTTCTAATCAGTATCAAACCTTTAACTTAATAAATAGTTGTTAATAAACAGTTGTAGTTAAATAAAGCAATGGAGCACAACCATGCAACAGAACTCAGATAAGCTCGGAAGAAACAAAGCTTGAAAGAATAAATTACGCAGTTGTTTTCAGCGACAGGCTTCAGCCATCGTTTAAACTCCTCTTTCTCCAACCAGGAGTACGCAAACTTACAGGAGGAGAGCATCACATCACCTTCCTGCGTTTGTTGCAAATTACTTGACATCACCCTGACGGAGGAGCTTGGCCGGATGCGCCCCGGCCTGAAACAAACCCGTGGACGCCGTTGTTAATATTAGGAGGAAAATAAATATATAAATATATAAATAAATATATTAAGACCTTGTAAAAACGTGATTAAGACTTTTTAATACCTTTTAATGGCCTTAATCTTCTCAAAATTGATTTATCAACTTTTAATACTTTAAGACCCTGCAGACATCCTGTATTAACACATGCTAGTGCTAACTTAAACTTAAATATACAATTTTGAGTTAATGTGACATTTAAACTAAACAAAAAGTACAAATTAGTTAATTAGAGTGCTGCTCCACTCTTCACAAACATGTTACGGATATAAAAGTACAAAATAAAAATGTGAAATTCAAATAAAACTTGAAAATTACTCAAATCTAGGGATGTCCCGATCAGGTTTTTGTTCCCTCAAGTACGAGTCATTTGATTTTGAGTATCTACCAATACCGAAACCCAATCCGATACTTCTATAATACATAAAAATTTAAAATAAAAAGAGCAAAGAAACAGATCCAGGATGTTCCTTATTTTTTATTTAATTCACCCTATTTTAACATTCAACAACTTTTAACAAACAGAGCATTTCTGTGAGGTAGCTTGAACAATTAAATAATAAATAACATTAATATTTCTTCACTTCTGGACTTCTGTGCAACAGTAAATATAAAAAAAAAAAATCTAAAATAAAAACAAATAGCACCTCAACCTAAAATACACGGCAGGCAATCACAAGTTTACATATCTCACAGTTCGCTATGGCCACACACGCTGCTGTTTCTGTGTGTAGTCAAGAAAGAGGTCTAACTCTGCGCCACCGTATAACTATAGATGTGTTAAAAAAGAATGAGTATATATATATATATATATATATATATATATATATATATATATATATATATATATATATATATATATATATATATATATATATATATATATATATATACACAGTTGAAGTCAGAATTATTAGCCCCCTTTTGAATTTTTTTTTTTTGTATATTTCCCAAATGCTGTTTAACAGAGCAAGGAAATTTTCACAGTATGTCTGATAATGTTTTTTCTTCTGAAGAAAGTTTTATTTGTTTTATTTCGGCTAGAATAAAAGCAGTTTTTAATTTTTTAAAAGCCATTTTAAGGACAAAATTATTAGCCCCTTTAAGCTATTTTTTTTTTCTTTTCGATAGTCTACAGAACAAACCATCTGGATCTGGACATCCCTACTCAAAACATTTGTGGTAACAAATTAAGATAAAAATAATAATAATATTTTTTTTTAAATAAAAATCGGCACACTGCCACTTTAGCTCTCAAAAAAAAGATTATGACAATGTTTCAACCTACATGGTCCTCATCAAGTCACACAGGAAACACAAGAGAACTCAAGATATTTCTACTGTATTTGGATTGATCAAGTACCCGCCTTCAAGAATCTCCTATTTGTGCACACACTGATGTTTTTCTAGCTATATAACAAATTAAGATTACGCAATTGTGTTGAGGTAATCTATCAGGTTTTACTAAGCATTAAATCCCAAAATGACCCCAAACTCCTACATCTCTTCATTCAGAGCGTTTTTATTGTAAATAAGAGTTGAAAGAGTTGAAAAAGAGGGAGGAATTAGCACAATAAAACAAAGAGCATACAGTAGAAAAAAGTTGCAAATAAATTAAACGGTTAAGCATATTAAAATTATTAGTCTAATAGAATCAAATCTCATTCAATTCTTACTTCACTGCACTCCAAAAAATGGCATTTGCTGTTTGTTCAAACTACTTTTTTAAATTGAGCTGAAGCAAAAGTTTTTTTTGGGACAAATAATGCCGAGTTCAGACTGCATGATTTTCAAAATAGTCGTGTCATGGATGTTCACACTGCATGACTATCTGGGCTAGCATTCCATCGCTGCTGTGTTTAAACTGCAAGATGGGTCTGCGACAGAGGGTTTCACACTGCATGACTTTACAATAGAAAGAATCGCCAACAACTTTGTCTCACTCCACAAACTACTACTCACAACCAAACACATGCAAGAATGGAAACAACACAAGGTCACGTACTATATCTTTTGTTATACAATTACATAATGAGAAAGAAGCATTTAGTGGGGTAGAAAATGTACTTATATGCTCACCTGGTTTTGAAGGAAATTAGCAATTTCTCTTCTTTTTTTCTTTTTCGACCCGGTTGTGGTATTGCTCAGATGACATATTAAACCGACACGGGTGCTCCAGCCAAACTTACTCTATTTTTTCCTCCATTTCTTGGGTCCAAATAGACTGAAAATTTGCATTTTTAACTTCTCCCCCCAACCTTCCGCTGGCCTGCAGATACTTATACTAGTGGATGCTGCTCTCTCATTGGCTGTAGGTGATCGCCGATGCTATTTTCAATCAGAGCACATTTCACATGGCATGATTTTAAATTGTCGACAGCTCCAGATATTTAGCATGCCAAATATCTGACGGGTGTCGGCGAATCATCTACGATTCTCTCAGATCGCGTGTTTGATAGCTGACACTGTGTGATTGTTACTCACAGATTTGCTTGTGATTTCAGGCATTTGTCGCGATTTCTGTAAACCTGTTTGCGAGTCAAAATCAGGGCTAAAATCATGCAGTCTGAACTCGGCATAAGATACTTAATTCCTTCAGGTTGTCACAACACAAATCGATTGTGTGGAACCCAGCATTTTTTACAGTGTGTTTAACTTATATATTCATTGATTATGATTGAAATGACTATAGTTATTAGTGAAGAGCAGCAAATGAATCTCTTATTTTTATTTTTAGTTTAATTAACATTAAAAGACTGAAGACTAATTGCTTATAGGGAGGATCAGCTCTGTGTTTATGTTACTGCTTTATTTCAGATTAAAAATATAGGAGAAATACATTAAAATATACAGTATGATAGCGGGATAGAATGATAAAATATAAGATAATCCTGTGAAAAATAAGTAGGTTGATAGGTATGGTGTGTTTTTTGAGTGAACCAGGATTTTTCTGTGATCTGGACAGACACCACGTCCTGCTTCTAATGAAATCTTCGGAGAGCTGAAGGCAAACTTATTGAAAGCAGCTTTGATCCCTCAAGTCAATGGCCTCCTGCAGGGCTTCCTCCGAGCTTCTCCAGAAGTTCACAGATGCTCCCTTGCTCTTAAAAAGCTCAAGCTGAGCAGGAAACAACAAAGAGATTTCTGAAGCTGCTGCTCCTGGACGTTCATTTGACTGCAGGAAAGCAGAACCAGACTGGAGGAAACAAGCTTACTGCTTTTATCCTCCTCTTGAAGACACCCGTTTAGTGAGACTTCTGCTCCTGTTCTTCTCCCAAACACCCCAGTGGATGGAAGTAAACGCACCTGCAACACCAACTCCAGCACTTTTGAGAGATCCCTGCTCCTCCATTAAGTCTGTTTAGAGTATAAAGATAAATTGTGGTTCCGTTTTATATGAAGTGGCCTTAATTACTAGGCACTTACATAAATAAATAAGTACAACTTCCTTACTGTGTTCATATTGTATCATTCAGCACTTATGTTATGTTACTACTGAGGCAAGCTATAATGCAAAAATCACCCTTATAAAGGGTTTGTGGCAGCAGTGTGTGAATATAAGCAGCCTCTACTGGTAAAAATCTATTCATTTTTTTTCCATAATCACAATTCATGATAGCAGTCTGCAGAAACACTTTGATTGACATTCTCCCCTTTGTTCGTGTCATCAGATGGGGAAAGCCCCGCCCATTAGTAAAGATCTCTCCCTCATTCGCTTAGAACGTTAGTCCTGCATTTGTAGCCCTGCCCTCTTTTGAAAAGAGCACAATCTCAATTGAATTTAAAGTGACAGTCACCAAAATTGCACAATTAGGATCAAATCCTAAAAGGTGCAGTTTCAAAGAGTTTTAAAACATTATTTGTTATGTGCCAAAACACACTCATCACACACACACATCAGAGATGTATTTTACATCTTCTAAAAAAAGGGCATAAAAGGTCCACTTTAAGGGTTGGGTCAACAGTGTAATTATACATTTATTACAGAAATTTATGACAGATGTAATTACATGCAAATATTTTTTTTTATATATAAGTAAAATGTAAAAACATGTATTTACATAATAAGAGCAATGTATCAAATTATTAATTTAAATCAATCAATTAAATATAAAGCGGGACCTCAATTGTACTCTTTTGTTGAATCCCAAAATGAACCCAAACTCCTACATCTCTTCATTCAGAGCGGTTTTATTGTAAATAAAGAGTTGAAAGAGTTGAAAAAGAGGGAGGAATTAGCACAATAAAACAAAGAGCATACAGTAGAAAAAAAAGTTGCTAATAATTTAAACGGTTAAGCCTGTTAAAAATATTAGTCTAATAGAATCAAATCTCATTCAATTCTTACTTCACTGCACTCCAAAAAATGGCATTTGCTGTTTGTTCAAACTACTTTTTTAAATTGAGCTGAAGCAAAAGTTTTTTTTGGACAAATAATGCCGAGTTCAGACTGCATGATTTTCAAAATAGTCGTGTCACGGATGTTCACACTGCATGACTATCTGGGCTAGCATTCCATCGCTGCTGTGCTTAAACTGCAAGATTAAGAGGGTTTCACACTGCATGACTTTACAATAGAAAGAATCGCCGACAACTTTGTCTCACTCCACAAACTACTACTCACAACCAAACACATGCAAGAATGGAAACAACACAAGGTCACGTACTATATCTTTTGTTATACAACTACATAATGAGAAAGAAGCCTTTAGTGGGGTAGAAAATGTACTTATATGCTCACCTGGTTTTGAAGGAAATTAGCAATTTCTCTTCTTTTTTTCTTTTTTGACCCAGTTGTGGTATTGCTCAGATGACATATTAAACAGACACGTTTAATATGATACTCTTTACTGAAGATACTCTTTTGTTGAAACTCTCATGTTTTATAGTCAACATAATTTCTTGATAAGATTACAAACTAGATTAGTTTATAAGATTATAAACTAAAAATATTCTAATTATAAACTAACAATCTCCACTAAAAGAAATAGTTTTATTCAAATAAATTAGGCTTAGTGTTGCTGAATAAACTTTATTGCAGCAAAATAAAATAATTAAAACAAACAAAAATACACTGAAAAAAATGATTCCTCGGATTTACAAAAAAAAGTTGAGGTAAGTTGTTGAAAACCTTTTATTTGGGCTGAATTTAAACAAAATAAATTAAGTTGAACATTACTACATTTATTTTGTTTGTTTAAATTCATCCCATATAAATTGATTGCAGCAACTTTGCAGACATCATTGTTTTCTGTCAGTTTATTAAACAAAAAACCTTACACCTTAGCCAATGTCTCCCTCCAAATATACTGTACTGTATACACTGAAAAAATGATTTCTGTAAAATTGTTGCAAACAATTTATATGGGTTGAATTTAAACAAACTCACTAAATTTATAGTAATGTTTAACTTACAATTTGCACATAACAGCTGCACATATAATGTTGTATATGAGCAATTCCATGCAAATGTCAACCTTTCCATATAAAAAAAAAAAAAAAGTTTTCACCATAATAGCAAAACCCTGTCTAGGATTTTTGTGTAGGCTTGTATTTTACAATCCTGCAAAAACACTCAAAAATGTTTTCAGATAATTATATTTGATTTACCAAAGTGGCAATTTCACATCCGTCACATCCATAACGGAGAGACGTCACATCCTTAACCAAGCTTTTTCCTCATAAATGCAAAAAAATGTAAAATAGAATTAAATCAATCATGTTTGTTCTACAGTGAGCCAGTCCTTTTAATTAGCAATGTTTCTTTTAGGTTGTGCAGTTTAATTCACAGAATTTCTACAAAGTATGCTGTTTACTGTAAACTTGCTAACTTTTTGGTCACATCCATAACGCGTGTTTATTTTTCTCATTTCAAATATAAAACATCTTTACAGATTGATATTTTCTGATCCCATAACTCTGTGGTTAGTAGTCTTGGAAAATATAAACAGATGTTTCAATGTAATGTTTATATATACTTTCTGTGTGAATTTATGTTTTGAGTTTTTATAGCAAATGTCACATCCATAACGCTGGAATTGCTCATATAGTAATATTCTTGTACATACACTTGTCAGTTTGTATATTTGCAGTCACTACTTACTTCTATTTTAAAAATGTATTTATTATCAGTTTTTTGTCCCGTCTATGTCATTCTGCTGCACTGTAGAAGCTCTGTCACGAAAACAAATTCCTTGAATGTGTGAACAAAGAGTACCTGGCAATAAAGCTCTTTCTGATTCTTATTCTGATCTTAATTTGTTGGTTTATTCAGCCCAAATAAATTATTTACAACCACTTACCTTAAAAAAAAATTGTAAATCCGAGAAATCATTCTTGAATCTGTGAATTTTTTTCAGTGTACCTGATATATAAAATAAGTCACACAACCTGTAAATTAAATTTGAGAGCAGTGAAATATGAGATTTATCCACACATTACCAAAAGTAAATCTCTAACTCCAGCACCTGCAGAGCTGAGGTGGCACGACACTGAATATTCAGGCCACTCTCTGCTAATTATCATCTCATTAAATATTCATGAGGATTCAAGCACCTGCAGACCTGAGGTGGGATGACACTGAATATTTAGGCCACTCTCAGCTAATTGAATATTCTTGACAATTCAAGCACCTGCGCACCTGATGTGGGACAGCAATGAATATTCAGACTCCCTTCAGTTAATCATCTCATTAAATATTCACGAGGAGAAAAATGCTGCATTACAGATCTGAGAGCATGGCTGAGGCTCGCATTTTCAAAGTTCCAGAATCATCGCAATTATATAGGCATGTTTTCAGTCGTTAAATGAACTTAGAGTGGAAAACAGCGGGTGTCGTCACGCAAATGTGCATCAACACTGTGGGTTGAGGGTGAATGGGAACTTCCTGTGGCACTTTAACACAGCACAACTTTCCCCTGGTGTTTAACAGCCTCCTCTATAAACTGCAGAGGAGCGTCAGATGGCACTTCCACATTTCATGTCTAGGTTTAGTGTCTTCTTTATGAGTGGCAAGACCTGGTTGTCTGGTTGAGAGGATGTACGTGCTTTGTGGCACAAAACTGCAGCAATTCATCACCAACAACTCCTGCGTGGATTTACTGTATATGTAATGGATCAGGAAACTAAACGGATTTTTAATGGTGGCATGCAAAGAAGTAAAGGTAAATACAGTAGTACAACATAAAAAAGGTAAAACTATTTAAAAAAATAGCTGTATTTTGTGATTCACAAGTGTTTTCTGATTATTTACAGTAATGTCGACCAATTTGGCATCGAACGATGTCTAACGTGAAACATGGCGATGGACGATTTATTTATAATTTATGAATAATTAATTAATTCCTAACAAATTATTTGTAGCCTACCGTTTCAACTACCTGACCCGCATGGTCTTTGTTTTACCCCTAACCAAATCATAAATAAATAAACATAAGTTACACACAAATTACCACCTGTCAGTCACTTTTTCCGAGGGATTCTGGCATGAATAGGCAGAGTGATCTGTGTCGTTATAATGGCGTCGACAAACTTGGTTGGTAAAACGTGCACAACCAACAGCAACCAACCAACAGTATCTGAGGTTTTCATTAAAATTACTAAGTACAAGCGTGAAAGCGAAAGATTGTGAAGTGTACTGACACTGTGACACGTTACCTGATAGATTTAAAAGACTGAAGAGTCGTTAGATTAAGAAAAGATGAATGAAATATCACATTTAACAACTAGTGAGACACCATCCAGCGGTACATCTTTGATAAACTGTCCGACGTGCACTACTCTCTGGGGTTTTGTGCTCAAAGCATCCGCTGACTGCTGGAGCTCCAACGTTGCAGGGCATGACTGTGTGTGTGTTTGTGTGTGTGGTCACGTGATGTCCGTTTTCAGCGGTATAGTGTAGTCAGAGGGCTGTTCAGAAATGCTAGGTGAAACACCAGTATGAACGTGGCTCGTGTTCATTCTTAAAGACGTATTATTGTAAACGGGGCCTAAGTGTGTATTTTTCGTGAGCGGGTTTCTGCTGCGACGGGTGCGGGGCGGAGGATCGCGATGCCTGCTCTGCATCGTGATGTCTATCAGCCATCGGCATCGTCTATCGACCCAACCCTAATTTACAGTTGTGAATTGCATTTTATGAAAAGTATAAAGTAATCTCCATTTCTCTCTCTCTCCCACTGTGGCCCATGAGTGCATCTATGAAGAGTGCCAGCGTGTAAGAGCCAATCGCAGCCCTTTCTGTTGAGCGCGTGACCAATCAAAATGGTGTAAGAAAGAACTTGGTAGACAAGGATCTGAAAGCGAGCAGGATATTTATATTTGTTTATTTGTTATAAATGCTCGTGTTGTTTAAAGGTACAGTTTATATATCTGACTGTATTAAAAGACAAAATTGTATTACAAATAGTATATAAATATATTTATACATTTTAATACAAGAATTGCTGTGCTGTGAAGAAAATATAAAACTGTGTATGGAAAGAATCGTCAATGCACCGTGATGCACCGAGATATCGAATTGAACCGAATCGATGGCATGATAATCGTAACCGAACCGAACCGTGAGACCAGTGTAGGTTCACACCTCTAATATGCATGCTAATAAGCAACAAGATAATAGTGAGAATTGGTCCCTAAAGCATTACCCTGATAAATTACAAAACAACATTTTGTACATAAAAATATTGCACTATATAAGAATTTCAGTTTGAAATGGAAAACACTGATAAAAATCACTAAAGACCACTAACAAGGTCATTTCCACTTCCTCTTAAAAGCTAATAGGTTAACATTTTTAACACATGAAATAAACATTTCCTTGAAATTGGTTCTGATTAGAGCCTAGGAAGTGACAGCTTTATGCATTTATAAACTATCAATAATTTATGTCAAAGCATACTGAATAAAAATAGTGTTGATAGGGTTGACTTTGAAATGACTGCACCAAAAAAGGCTTGCAAGGCTTGTGTGTGAAAGAGCCACAATGCAATCAGCTGCTTCAGTGTTGCGGAGCTTCATTAAAAACAAATTGAATGCTAATGGATTTGCTTTTTAGGACATTAGAACCGAGACAAGACTTAAAAAAGATACAGAAATAAAAATTACCTTCCCATTAAGGCACTCACATGTGACAAAAGAGGACGATGCTTCATTCACCAAATTTTTTGACTTGAATATTTGATCAAATATGCAAGGAAACAGATTAAAATGAAACAATTATTTTACAAATTTGTTTTGGAGGTCTCATGCAATTAGTTTACATCCATCCAAACTAAAAACACACACAAAAAGGCAATATTTTTTCTCATAACCAGAATCTGCAGAATCACCTTTTTTCCCCCTCACAGTGTCTGAAATGGTTCATTCAAGGAACTGGTCTCTCTAAACTCCGCCTCTCTAGCAGCCTACTCTGTTCTGATTGGTCAGATCTGACATGTATCATTGTAAATATACTGATTATTATAATTTATTATTACTGTTTTATCAATAAATATTGATTGTTAAATGTACAGTTTATTCTGATAAAAAAATTATTGATATTTTTATTTAATTATTGTTATAATTTTTTTTTTTTTTTTTTTTTAAATAAATTTTTTTTACTACTACTATTTACTGTGATACTTTTTTAAATATATATGCATGTTCTTTCTTTATCTAAACTTTATAAATGCTTAGGCAATAGATGTGTAACATTTGTCATGACAATAAAGAAATTACTGAATTGAACTGAGTTGAATTGAGAGAGAGCGAGAGAGAGAGCGAGAGAGAGAGAGAGAGAGAGGAGGGAGGAGAGAGACAGTAACTTTAAAATTTAGTTCTGTTATATTGTTAACTGTTATATTCACAAACATATACAATACAATACACACTAAACGAAAATTTACACATGCATATTGGGCATTTCAGTACAAAAAAAGTTTTCTAGTCCAAAATATTTAAAAATTATTAAATCAATAATAAAAACTATTATTTTGTTTTGTTTTCAGAGATAATAAGGCAAAATTAAATATTAAGCAAAATAATCGTAAATAATCATATCTTTCTTACCCCATTGGCAAATTATTTAGCTTGTTTTAAGGACAAACTTAATTTTTCAAATTAATTTTGACTCATTATTTCTGAAAATAATACAATATATTTTAAATGGCTAGAAAAGGCTTCTTGATTTAAGAATATTTCGATATTTAGACAGGAAACAAGAAATAAATCTACATTTTAAAAAAGCATTTTAGCAGACTGGTTGTGAAGATTTACAGTTTAAGAGTTTTTTTCCATCTCTTCATGTTTTTCTGCCATTTTCTGCCGTGCTTCCTCAATCATTTGAAGATGTGTGTGTTTGGAGCAGTCTGGAGCTTCAGCACACACACACACACCTGCCACTGGGAAACAATCTGCGTTTTGCCTCAAGCAGAAAAAGCCAAGCACCTATTTGAAATATGTCAAACAGCAGCTCTCAAAAAATGAAAGAACAATCTGTGCCGAGCTCTTTGTGTTTTACAAGAACAGAAATGTCATGGAGTGTAAAAGAAAGCTTCAGATGCAAAACCTGTGCTGCCATCAACATGAACAGTCCTCTTATACTGCCAACTGAGCACATGCTTTTGTGAAAATAAAAGTTCAAAATACAAAATGTAACGTCCCATCATTCACCATCACAGATATTTTATCATGTAAAAATTAAACACCAATCAGATTAAAATATTATCAATAATGAAAAACAAATAAATATGTGATCATTGTATTATATTTAAAATTATTGAAAGTATTTAATTATATATAAACTATTGTAGAGTGAATAACACTTATTAAGTGGGTAAAATTTTTGATTTTTAATTATTTACACATAAATAAAACAATTAAGTTTAACAAGAACAAATGGATCATGTAAAACCAGTGGTTGCCAAAGTGGGGGTAGGGAGTAGTTTAAGGACAAACTTAATTTTTCAAATTAAATTTGACTCATTATTTCTGAAAATAATACAATATATTTTAAATGGCTAGAAAAGGCTTCTTGATTTAAGAATATTTCGATATTTGGACTAGAAACAAAAAAACAACATGCAAATAAAAAAACAGCCCTTAGATTTTTTTTTGTGACCCCTGGGTTGATTACGTTATATTAAAGACACAGCACATTGTTTTTATGGCACTAGCTTAAACTTTCTGACACCTTTATGGCACTCACGTACATCAAAAATAAATACAGGCCACAACTGAACATGAGTATGATCTCCGAGTGGCTTTCTTTAAAATGAAATGATGTGTGCTAGGTTTATATATTAATAACTACCTCAGAGGATATTGGGGGTCGTGAGTCACTGACATTGTTATTTTGGGGGTCGCGGGCTGAAAAGTTTGGGAACCCCTTGTGTAAACAAATTAGTACTTTAAATAATATTTTCTATTCTTGCAGGATTATTTTAACAACATCAAAAGGAACACTCAACGTTAATGAAAATTTTACAAGTCCCCCTAGAGTTAAATAGTTGAGTTTTACCATCTTTGAATCTGTTCAGACAATCTCCAGGTCTGACAGGAACACTTTTAGCTTAGCTTAGCATAAATCATTGAATTGGATTAGACCATTAGCATCTCGCTCAAAAACACTTGGTAACACTTTATTTTGATGGTCCATTTGAGTATTAGTAGACTGTCTGCTTAATATCTGTTGATACTGCTCCTTCAACAAACATTTAACTGACTATAAGAAACTTTGCAGGTACATGTCAACTTACACTAACTCTAACCCCAACCTAACAGTCTACTTATAATCTAATGAGAATTAGTTGGCATGTAGATGCAATGTAACTTAAATTCAACAAATGGACCATCAAAATAAAGTGTGACCATTATTTTTAGCCAGTTTGCTTGAAGTAAGTTGAGATGACTAGAAAAGTTCATTTGATTCAACAGAAAAAAATAAGGCAGGATTTTTTTTTTTCAGTGTAGGAGTTAAAGTGTAATAATCAAGGAACATTGTTGCTGTACCATGGCTGCAGCAGGCGCAATGTCTTAGAATAGAATATAACTACAGAAGTGTCAAGCAGGAAAATTATTAACTTTTTTGAGCGAGATGCTAATGGTCTAATCCAATTCAATGATTTATGCTAAGCTAAGCTAAAAGCGTTCCCGTCAGACCCAGAGATTGTCTAAATGGATTCAAATAATGGTAAAACTCAACTATTTAACTCTAGGAGACTTGTATAATAAGCCTATTTTTTAAAAAAGTTGAGTGTTCCTTTTAATGTTGTTAAAATAATCCTGTAAGAATAGAAAACATTACATAAAGTAATTATTTGCTTACATGATCCATTTGTTTTTGTTAAAATCAATTGCTTCATTTTCTTTCCATAAATGAATTAACTATTAAAAATCAAAATATAGGACTTACAGTATCATTCTGGTATAATAATCAAGGCACTTTGCTGCTGTCCCATGGCTGCAGCAGGCGCAATGTCTTAGCATGTAACTACAGAATAGTCGAGCAAGAAAATTATGAAAAATTTTTTGAGCGAGATGCTAATGGTCTAATCCAATTCAATGACTTATGCTAAGCTAAGCTAAAAGTGTTCCCGTCGGGCCTAGAGATTGTCTGAATGGATTCAAAAATTGTAAAACTCAATTATTTAACTCTAGGGGACTTGTAAAATAAGCCTTTTTTTAAGTTGAGTGCTCCTTTCGACGTTGTTAAAATAATCCTGCAAGAATAGAAAACATTACATAAAGTAATTATTTGTTTACATGATGCATTTGCTTTTGTTAAAATTAATTGTTTAATTTTCTATCCATATTAAAATTAATTAACTATCAACAATATACAAAAATTTAACCCATTAAAGTGTTATTAACTGTAACAACAAATATGATACAAATAAAATTCAAAAATGTTAATTGTTTAACTCTAGATGACTCTAGATGAGCCTTTTTCTTTCAAAAAAGTGGAATGTTCCTTCAAATTCTGAGTTTAAGTTCGACAGACTTGCTTCTTATGTCATATCCCACTAATTAGCCACTTCCGAACTTCTGTGACAATTGGGATGCAGCCTTTTTAAGCGAACTCACTAGGGCTTTAGGAAAAGAGATTATTATATGCACCTCACATAACATAGGCGAACATCAGACGAATTCAAAATAAAAGAAATAAACGGTTATGATGACGATGGTGATGATGATGATGCCCTTTGGGAACGAGGACCTAAGTTCAAAAGTTTACCATGTGCTGACCACCTACACATATAGCGTGCAACTTTATCTCGATCAAGTCCTTGGCTAAAGTTCAAAGCTGAATATTGTTATCAGATCTGTGATGATCTACCACAATCATAAATGATATTCTAGCAGTGTCCCCATATGAAAGTGATTATGTATTAAAATACAACTGCTTTAAAACACATAAATCAATTAGCGTGTATACTTTATATATAGGAGTACAAAACAACAACAAGATTTCAAAAGTGAATAAAAGATAAAAGTGTGAGGAATTCCCTGTTGAATGTGTGAAGAGAATCAGGAAGGGGAGTCTTATGCAATGGCGAGGTTGAAATATTAAACACTGCGCTCTGAGAAGCCAGCTGAATTTTAATGCGTCATCAAAGATGAGCATTTCTTAGGCGATGCCAACCGCTGAACGAGGCCACAGGACGTCCCATCTATTAACACTGAGCCCTGCATGTCAGGAACTCACTGGGACAGAAGAAAACAATGATTGGAGGGGAAGAAAGCGAGACGCAGACAGGAAAGATATGGAGGAAATGAGTCTTAGTAAAAACCTGCGTGAGTTCTGGCATACAATTTAGATTCAATCCAGGCATGAAACAAACAAATAAACAAACAAACAAGTGGAGATTAGGGATCTGTGGTTGGAGGATATTTGCATCACGGCATTGCCTGCATTTAAATATGTCATTTAAATCATTTCACACTATATAGTAGATGAAAAGCAGTACATGAGCTGAGTATAGTATGTCTGAATATGTACGAACAGTATTCATAAAATAGTTCCCAGATGTGCATCTAATTATGACATACCAATTCATATTTATGAGATTACATAAACTAAATTTTACAAAGTCAAAATGATGAGATGCTACTTTATACCCTGCCTTAAAATATTGAAGCATATTTATAATTATAATCAAAACTATGAGATAATAACTTGCATATATGAAAACTCAAAATTGAGAACCTCAATTACAGTATGAGATACTTATTTATATGTACATGTTCATTTTAAAATTGATAAACTAAAAATTATATATTCAAAATGATGAGACGTTACTTCATACCCTGCCTCAGATTATGACGCATATTTATAATTATAATCAAAACTATGAGATAATAATTTGCATATATGAAAACTCAAAATTGAAAATGTCAATTACAGTATGAGATACTTATTCATATTTACATATCATTTTAAAATTGATAAACTCAAAATAATAGTCAAAATGATGAGACACTACTTCATATCCTGCCTCAAATTAAGGCATATTTATAATTATAATCAAAACTATGAGATAATAATTTGTATATATGATAACTTGAAATTTAAAAAGTCAATTACAGTATGACACACTTATTCATATTTACATATCATTTTGACTATAATTTTGAGTTTATCAATTTTAAAATGAACATGTAAATATAAATAAGTACCTTATACTGTAATTGACGTTTCCATTTTGAGTTTTCATATACAGTTGAAGTCAGAATTATTAGCCCCCCTGAATTATTAGCCCCCCTGTTTATTTTTTTACTCAATTTCTGTTTAACAGAGAGAAGATTTTCTCAACACATTTCTAAACATAATAGTTTTAATAACTCATTTCTAATAACTGATTTATTTTATCTTTGCCATGATGACAGTAAATAATATTTTACTAGATATTTTTCAAGACACTTCTATACAGCTTAAAATGACATTTAAAGGCTTAACTAGGTTAATTAGGTTAACTAGGCAGGTTAGGATAACTAGGCAAGTTATTGTATAATGATGTTTTTTTCTGTAGACTATCGAAAAATATATATATACCTTAAAGGGGCTAATAATTTTGTCCTTAAAATGGCTTTTAAAAATTAAAAACTGCTTTTATTCTAGCCGAAATAAAACAAATAAGACTTTCTTCAGAAGAAAAAACATTATCAGACATACTGTGAAAATTTCCTTGCTCTGTTAAACATCATTTGGAAAATATTTAAAAAAGAAAAAAAAATTCAAAAGGGGGGCTAATAATTCTGACTTTAACTGTATGCAAATTATTATCTTATAGTTTTGATTATAATTATAAATATACTTCAAATTTTTGATGCAGGGTATAAAGTAGCATCTCATCATTTTGACTAATTTTAAGTTTAACAATTTTTTAAATAAATATGTGGATATAAATAAGTATATCATCCTGTAATTGACTTTCAGTTTTCTTACATTAAAATTATTATCTCATAGTTTTGATTAATTATAAATATGTCATAATTTTGAGGCAGGGTATGAAGCATCTCATCATTTTGACTGTATAAATTTGAGTTTATGATTTGAAGTTTGAGTCAAAATGATGAGACACTACTTCATACCCTGCCTCAAAATAATGACACATTTATAATCAAAGCTATGAGATATTCATTTGTATTTATGATAATTCGAAATTGAAAGTCAATTACAGTATGAGATGCTTAAATATATTTAGATTAAAATGAATAAAATCAAAATTATACAAAGTCAGCGTGAGGAGATGCTACTTTATACCCTGCCTCAAAAATGTAAAACATATTTATAACTATAATTAAAACTTTGAGATACTAATTTGTATATATGAAAACTCGAAACTGAAAGTTAATTGCAGTTTATGAGATACACATATCTTCACATTCAACATTTTGCAACAAAATGATAAGATGATATAGGGGTAATTTATTTGATAATTACAAATTATGACAAACTAGCTATGTAATATTAATTCATGTTTATGAGAATTTCAAAATTGACAAAATCTATCACAGAAAGTGATAAAGACTGTTTAAAACAATGAAAATCATCATTCTTTCTGCTTTAAACAACACTAAATGCTGTTTATGAATATTTTAAAATACACTAATTAATATTCATTATTGTAATGTAATGTGTAGTTATATAGTGCATTTATTGTGTATAGCCATACACCCAATGTGCTTCACAATTATGGGGGGGTCTTATAATTAATGTAATAATGTAATCAATTCATAATTAGAAATTATTTATATTCATGAGATAATGACAGTCAAAACGAAACTCGTATAGAGGATTTACAGCATCACATAAAATTTACAGTAAATTTACAGTAAAACTGTTATGTTAAAAAGTGATATTTGCATTCATTTTTTAAAATATATTTTCTTCAATTTTATTTTAAGCCCATTTGCTGGCACTAAACTTTACAAATCAATGAGGCCACAGGAAAAAAAAAACTACAACAGACTGTATGGATTGTAAAACATAAAAAATAAAAAAATTGAAATTGAAAACGTGTATAAAAAAACATCTGATTTTGAAAAATTTTCCCTCTGCAGTTTCTTTGTAATTATTTATTCAATTTACTAGCAATTTCTAAGTGATTATACACCAGAAATACAGCAGATTTTATTGAGTACAGGACTCCACTTCACTGATGGCACAACACCAGCTCTGCAGCATCTCAGTCCGAATCCAAACAATTTATTAAAAGTCATGACATAATGTTTATATTAAGACAACGCTTTTAGAAAGCACGAGTGCCTTCCGCACAGTGTTAAACCTCGGAGAAAGAACAGCCACAGAGAGAAAATTTTAGTAAAAATAAAAACATGAAGCGGTAATAATGACGTGGTGCCAAATACAGTAAGTGAGAGCAGGACGGGCACATGCGCGGTAAGTGACGTAGATGCGGAGCCAGACTGTTTACAAACTGGACATGGGTCTTAATTTGCAGACCCTGAGGCTGGACAAAGACCCGTGGTTACACGTGAGCGCTGATAGAAATCTGTTTGTATAGACTGGAGTCCTGTCAGCACTAGAACAAGACCTGGCTGTTTCTGCAATCACTTCCTGGCCTGATAGAAAAGGCCTGGCATAAAAAAAAAAATAATGGAACAAAACAACATTGTAATGACTGGTTCGGCTCCAGTGAAAGTTCTTAAATCATTAGAGTTAAGATCTTAGTGCAAATGATTGGGAAATAGGTTTGACAGACTTACTGGAATTTGATTAACAAAAAACAAAAATGAAAACCCAAGGCACTCAAAAAATGTGGGAAAAAATATTAATAACATGGCTATTCCTTAAAACTGCTCCTACGCATTTCGGCAAACACTTTGCTTTATCAGAGTAAAGGAGATCAGGTGTGACTGGAGTTTCCTTTAAAGGTGCAGTATGTAAGTTTGACACCCAGTGGTTGAACTAGGTATTGCACTCCTGGATCATAATAAAAGTACGCTGGGATGCCAGATTGAGTACAGGAGCGAGTGATTTAAACTGTGTTCTAAATAAAAGCAACGACACGCGATAGAGGAAATATTTTCCATATTAAAAGGAGTTTTTGTCCTAACCAACACCTCGAATTGATATATTAGAAATGGCTTCTATTTCTCACAGCTGAACAACAGAAACCTATGACAGCTAGATCACCTCAGGTAAGCCTTGTGTGCTTTATTCAGTGCTAAATGCTAACAATGCTAGTTTGAATGCATTTTACATGACGTGTATTACCATATACTGAAAGCAGAAAGTTCACCTCAGATCTGGAAAATACAATAAAGCGTCTGAAATTGAACTTTAGAACTAAACACATATGAGTGATTCAGCATCTACATTTAATGATGTTAAAGTGGGTTAACATGTATTAAATAGATTCTAAACCGTGAGTAAGTGCATATTCTGTGCTTCTGAAAGGCTGTATTTACATTTCTGTCGTGTTTCGTCTGGTGCAAACAGCCAAATAGCTGATCACTGCCTCTCTCGTCACAGCGTGTTGTTAGGACACGCGGTTACAATGTAACCTGCTCACCTAATGTTTACGTTCGTAATATTTATGTAACTTGCTAATTAATAACCTCATGTGGAACTGAATCTGTCTCCCATACTGTTCTTTTTGGTCACGGACGCATGCTTTCAGAGTCTTTCTGAATGAATGAATGAAATACGCTGTTTTCCAACAAGGCAACCCAGAGTGCTGACATATAATTGGCTAAACTGGCATCGTGCATATGAAATTGAC
Organism: Danio kyathit; assembly: GCA_903798195.1. Classification (NCBI taxonomy): domain Eukaryota; kingdom Metazoa; phylum Chordata; class Actinopteri; order Cypriniformes; family Danionidae; genus Danio; species Danio kyathit. The sequence continues at coordinate 39,404,302 of LR812529.1, forward strand.
CTAAACAAAGACAGCGTTCCGGCACGGAAAAACCATTTTCAAAGCAGAATATCTGACTTCAGCATTGTTTTTCAGTTAAACAGGTATGTTCCTTTGGGATGTTTCTTAAATATCTGCACACATATTATGGTATTTTTATGCTTTAGAAGAGTCAAAAACTTACATACAGCACCTTTAAATGCTATAGTCTCATGACTCCTTAGAATAACTAAATGATACTAAAATAATATATTGAACACAAGGTCGACTCAATAATCATTATTAATTCAGCATTGAGAGTAGGGTTGTCACAATACTGGAATTCGGTACCAATCAATACTGAAATTTTAAAAACCTCCATTTCCCGCTTACATTTGAGTGCTACTGAGCACGTTCTTAAACACCGCTGATTTCCCATTGTGTTCACATGCTCAACAGAAATGATTGTGATTGGCCATGAAGCTCATTAGTTCTCCGAACTCACCACTGTTTACTGATTGTAACCACAGATACAGGAACACTGAAGCATTTTAAAGCCGCGATTCATAAGCGGATTGCACGTATGTCAGCTTATAGACAAACCAGCCGATTAACGTGACTTCTGCGACTTCTAGAGCGAGTTCGGTGCTCAAGAATACATCAGGGTTCTTTCACGCATCCTCCGTTCTTGCGGCCTTGAGTATTGGAACAACTTTGGCATTGGGGTTGGGCGATGTTGACCAATTTAGCATCGTACGATGTCTAATGTGAAACATCGCGATGGACGATGACATCGTCTACATAGGCGGAGGTGAATAAATTATTTATGAATAATTAATTAATTCATAACGAATTAATTATTTGTAGCCTACCGTTTCAACTACCTGGTCTTTGTTTTACCCATAACCAAATCATAAATAAATAAAGTTACACTCAAATTACCACATGTCAATCACTTTTTTCGCGGGACTCTGGCATGAGTAGGCAGAGTGATTCGTGTCAGTCATTTGTTTGGTGCGGTGGATGGCGAAGGGGTGTCGCGGACGAAAGTGAGCGGGCAGGGGTTGCTCACGGACAAAAGTGAGCGGCGCTGAGGTGTCGCAGACGAAAGTGAAGAGAGTTGGGGAGTCGCGGAACAAAGTGAGAATGAACAGTGGACAGGGGAGGAGGGCGGTTGAGGAGGGAGATCGGTAAAATGAGGTGCCGTTCCGGATCCGGCGTGTTCCGGCACAAATTAAGCCCTGGATAGAGACCAGATTAATTAAATATCACGTTTAACAACTATAGTGAGACGCGATCCACTATCATCCTTGATAAACTGTCCGACGTACACTGTTCTCTGCAGCTCAGATGAGCGCATGACAGTGTGTGTGTCTGTGGCTGTGTGTGTGGCTGTGTGTGTGTGTGGTCACGTGTTGTGTGTTTTCAGTGGACGGAGGGCTGTTCAGAAATGCTAGATGAAACACCAGTGTGGACGTGGGTCATTTTCGTTCAAAAATGCCATTTTAAAAGTAAGCTGTATTAGTGTAAACAAGGCCTGAGTGTGTATTTTTCACGAGCGGGTTTGCGACGGGGGCGGGGCGATGGATCGCGATACTGGCTCAGCATCGTGATGACTATCGGCCATCGGCAATGGACGATGGCATCGTCTATCAGCCCAACCCTATTTGGCAGTTGATGATGACGTTACACGAGAACACAAGGACCCAAGATCGCTGAAGAACGCATATTGATAAACAGCCCTAATCTGAAAATTAAACTTAAAACAAACAGGAAGTGCATTTTTAGTATAGGTGGGCATGGATTAATTTTTTTAATATTTATTAATCTCACTGTAATCTTGGAATTAATATAGATTAAAATGGCTCATTTGAATTCTGCCAAAGGTACTCAGAATATGTGTGCTACCCAAATAATGACTAAAAGTAAGTGTTTAAGAACGGGCTTCTCAAGCCAGGTGGCGCATTAGACCAGGGGCTCATCTCTGGTTTCCAAAATGAATCATAAACTGCTTGAGAAACTGTTCTACTATGATAATTGGTGATGAAAATAAATTGTTCAATAAGATGTACTTGTGTTTACTAACTGTTTATTCAGTTAAACATGAATTTTGTACTGTAGGCCTACATACGTTTTTTTCTTTCCATTCGGCATGCGCTATTAAATTCCATAACACTCTCACCAGTCCTTACTCCTTATTTGCGTCTAATACCCCAGTTTGTCACGGGGGCATGAATGAAATGTTCATGAGTGAAGGTGAAACTGCTGAACTGCAGTTAAAGTCACCCAAAATTACAGGAAACTCTTACATGAAAGCACTTCACGTAAACACCTTAATTATATTATTGTCTATTAGGGCAAATAACTAGATTACAGATGTCCATGTAAGCGTAGTCAGTAGTGTCTTCGAAGTAAGTGAAAGATCCAGAAGGGCAATGACTTTTTTTGTCAGACGGCTCACCGGTCAGGTATACATCTACGCTAAAATATCAAGGTGAAAGTCATCAAAGCTTGCGTAGAATAGACCCAGCTCCCAACCCAACTCTGAGAATAGATTAACGGCGATAGTTTTTTTAATCGCCCGATAAGAGTCTCGCGTTAACGCAGCACGTTAAAATAATATATAATTTTTTTTTCTTAATGACATGCACAGACAAATTGTTCACCACAATACTAGCAATGTGAGCTAACAAAATCATATGGTTCGTTTTGATTTCAGGTGTACTTTAAATATAGCAAGCAAAGATATATTAAAATACACACCCACATAAAAAAGTAAATCCTCCATACCGTTTAAACTTATTTGATTGTGTATAATAATAAACAAAATGTTGTAATCATGGAAGTTTGAGTTTGATTATGGTATTTAAAAACATACAAATTTCTGCAATGCAATATCTATGATAAATTTTTTCGCCATGTCAGGAAAAGCCTTATCAGACAAGCAGGAATTTGAGTTATCCCGTGAGCACGCGGCCAGACTGACTGGACTGCCAAATCTGCACATGCTGAGATTAATGACCAATGATGTCCAGCTGGAGCAGATTTGTTTTGTGCTTGAACAAACATTGCAAAATTCTTCAGTCTGATGCTTTCATTCTTTGCTGGAAAAGTGATTTTTAGTCACGGTAGCTGGAAAGAGGTAAATACAGGCCTTGTAGCGTGTGTTTCAGTGAACGATACACAGACTGACTGCACTTTGAATGGTAGTTTGATGACGAGACATGTTGCTGTAATTAATGTGGCAGCAGTTCAGCCTTTTCCAGCAGAGAAAATGACATAAGAACACTGCTAAAGGACTGACATAACCCAAGTGCTCTTCAACCAAACACACAGAACAGAGAACAGAGAACACAGGCTTCTGTGACGGTCAAAAAAAGGCCAAAAAGGACACTGTCAGACAAGACAAGAACACACTGGACATCATGAACAGGACATTTGTCATTTGCCAGTTCTAAAAATTTGACTCAATGTTACGAAAAGCCTAAAAGGTTTCACAAAATAAGCATGTCAATGTTAAGCTTGGTTAAAAATGGTTTTATTAATTGTATAATTTTGTTTGTGTTTTGTGTCTGTTTCATAACTACAAATAGTATAAAGCTAGTCGTAACTATGAGATACAAGTTCATATTTATGAGATTGAAATTGGCCAAAAAGTCAATTATGAGATACTAATATGCATATTTGAGGTACAATTGAGGCAAAATGATAAGCAGTTCTAATTATATGACTATTAAAATTGGACACATTATCAATTATGAGACACCAAGTCATATTTAAGAGATAAAATTAGTTAAGATGAGTTTAAAATTTCTATCATAGTCAACAAATGAATGAGGTATTTCAAATGTGACAGTCAATTATTAGATACTAATACAACTTTTTGAGATGAAAACAGAGCCTAAAGGTGCTTTCACACCTAGACTTTTGTTCCGGAACCTGGCGCATTTGCCCGGTTAGCGTGGTTCGTTTGGCATAAGTGAGTAGGGCAATCGCGCTCGGATCCGCGCCAAAGCAATCGCTCCGAGACCGCCTGAATGAGCTGGTCTCAGCTCGATTGAAACGAACTCTGGAGCGGATCGATTGTAGTGAGAAATCGATACGATCCGACCCTGGCTATATCACAGTGTTTTATGGATATGTAATAGGCATATGGCTATATGAAGAGAGAATTATGAGTAGGGCGGGAGGTCATTCCAGACAACTCAAGTCTCCTGGAAGAAGATGCCCGCAAACGAGTGATAATCTCCCGGAAATCGCGTGTCTCCCTCCCGGTCCTCAAGTACGTCGAGCACCCTTCTCATCACCCCTCCTTACTCAACATCCCTCCTCGATCTTCAGACATGTCACGCGCACCCTGTCAAACACCACCAAACCACCCCCGACAGCTGAGCAGGACTCTGCAAAATAAACCGTGAAACTCTGACCAATGTGAGGAGAGTTTACTCGCACGTGACTTGTTTTAGCTATTTTGGTCCGTTTAGAAACTTTGCAGAGTGAAAGCGAACCGCACCAAGAATAAAGAGCAACAATGTAACAATTTTAATCCCTGTTTCTGAACAAATGAATCGACTCACAGGTGTGAAAGCACCCCAAGTTATAAGATAAATAGTCCTAATTATGAAGCCTATGAGGCAAAATGGCGTTTATTAGATAATTCAGTATAGAAACAATGAATTATTAGACATTTATTTATATTTATGGGTCAAAATTATGAGATGAATAGTTCTGATTATGCTGATGAGTTGGACACATTAATGTTCATGAGATAATTCAAGTAATATATTTATATTTCTGAGATCATTTGAAATGGACTAAGTCTAAATTATGAGAAACAATTCAGTAATTCACTGGATATTAATTAATTGACTGTTGGAAAAATGTTTTCTGTTGACGAGTCTATGTGTTGAACAGAAGGAAAAACATTATGAGGGGATGATGACTTAAATGCAATCATTTCATTAAATTTTCTGACACATTTGAATTGCATTTACAATATCAGTCCATAAGATCTTTCTTTTAATAAATAAATAACACTTATTTTGCAAGGATATATTAACTTGATGAAGAGAAAAATATATACAGTTGAAGTCAGAATTGTTAGCCCCCTTTGAATTTCTTTTTCTTTTTTAGATATTTCACAAATGATGTTTAACAGATTCAGGAAATTTTCACAGTATGTCTGATAATATTTTTTTCTTCTAGAGAAAGTCTTATTTGTTTTATTTCGACTAGAATAAAAGCAGTTTTTAATTTTTTAAAAACCATTTTAAGGTCAAAATTATTAGCCCCTTTAAGCTTAAAATCAGTTATTAGAAATGAGTTATTAAAACTATTATGTTTAGATATGTGTTGAAAAAAATTTCTCTCCGGTAAACAGAAATTGGGGGAAAAAATAAACAGGGGGGCTAATAATTCAGGGGGGCTAATAATTCTTGCTTCAACTGTATATTAGGTATACTTTTAAACTGATAGTGAAGCAGAGGTAATGTAGTAGGTTAATGGTCAGGTAAAAATAGACAAGTCACTTGAAACGATGCTATTAGGGCTGCATGAAATGCAAAAAAAAAAATATATTGACTGTGATATTTTGTTTTTCTGCAATATATATTGCAGTATGAATATAATTTCATGAGACTGTTGACTGTCTATACTCTTTGAAAAGAATTGATATTTTGCACTGATGGGAAGTGCATCTGCATTAAACACAAAATGTTGATACATTTTGATACAAAATTATACAAAAACATACAAAATAAAATAAAATAAAATAAAATGCATATGAAAACAGTAGAACAAAGATAAACACTAAATAAATGGTTTTCGGTGGAATATTGAGGTAAAGAAATTGAATAAATCAACTGTAAAATAACACTGTATAGTCTTCATTGTATAAATATACCACCAATTCATCTTTGTTAAAGTGGTTCAAACTTTATAATTTCTTGTGTCCAAGCCGTTTAACATGTGCTTGAATCTACGTTCCACAGGCCTTAAAAAAACCACATCCAAATAAAAACACTATTAGATTATAGTTAAACATGACTCCACAAATGATACGTTCCCAACTCTGCTTCCTGGTTAATTATAATCCAAATTTTTATGTGATTATTGTAGATTCACACATTGCAATATCGATGCTGAAATGATATATTGTGCAGCCCCAAGTACTTATTCTTATCTGAGCAGTGCTGTGGTGGTCATTGGAGTGAGAGCTGAGACTGTCCCTGTGCGCTCCAGGAGAACGAGTCTTCGTGAGGCAGCTTCATGCTAGACTGCAGTCTGCACAAGCGTTTGGCCAAGGGAAATGGTCGTGCCAACTGACTGGTTCTCTCGAGGTTTTTAAATTTCACTTGCAATGGTGAAGTTTTTACTCGGCCGGTCGCCACGGCTTGCATGGTTGGGATGTAGACTGGCACGAGGATTGCTCTCAGTGTTTGGCCTCAGTAGTGATTATAACCCACATGAACTGAGCTAACTGAATGAACGTATCGCTGAAAAACGAACTGACACTGTTAATTCACTATAATCTTCATGTGAAGTGCTGTGACAAATCTACATGTATAAGCGTATACAAATAAAGAGAATGAATTGAAGAAATATAATATACAACTGTGCTTGTGTATAAACAATACAATGCTATTAGGGCTGCACGATATTGGAAATTCACGATGTATATTCGATTACAGGGGGGAAAAAGGAAAACGTCTGTTTTTTCCTGGGAATAATATTTCTAAAGGAGCTGTTCACATGGAATTGAACCAGATTTTGGTAAAAACCCAAACAATACAAACATAAACATAAAACAAAACAAAACAAAACAAAAACAAATCTTACAAAATTGTTATGCATAATACAAATGAAATAACAAATGGAGAAAGTACTGAGCAACTGAAATGTATGTAATACTTTATATAAAAGGCTTTTTTGGTGATGGCAGCTTAAAGACGCCTCTCATATGGAGAATGAAGTCACATGAATTGCTCAGGTGAGAGTTTTTCACAGACTTCAACAGAGTGTAAAAATCTTGATGGTTCTATTGGATTCAAGTCAGGTGATTGACTGGGCCATTCTACAGCTTGATTTTCTTTCTCTGAAAGCATTTGAGAGTCTCCTTGGCTGTGTTTTGGATCATTGTCTTGCTGAAATGTCCACACTGGTTTCATCTTCATCCTGCTAATGTAGATGTTGGACTGAAGCAGATGATATTAATTTACAATGACTGAAGGGCATAGGATTGCTGAAGAACTACTGGGAGATTTCAGCTGCTGTCTGGGTTTTTACTGCCTTTCTACACCTTCCTTTCTTTATGCATCAACAGCACCTTTAGAAATACGTTTTCTGAGAAAAATGGTGACGTGTTGAATACTTATTTCCCCCACTGTATATATAATTTGACCAGATGATTTGACTAGCTCTATTTGGGAAAGATTTCATTACTTAGATCGACTATGGTGATTAAAGCCTTTTTCTATGCAGTGCATCTGCAAAAAATATATAAAAATATAAATAAATTACAAGCATATCAAAAATAAAAGTTCAATAAATAGTGTTTTATGGTTTAAGCTAACATTATTGAAATATAGAAATTGTACAAACATAAAATAACAAACTGTAAAAAATGCTGAGTTCCACACAATTCCTTCTTGTTGTCCCTACACAAATCGATTAAGTTAACTCAATAGTTTTTACAAATTCAAGTGGATTGAACATTCATTCATTTTCTTTTCAGCTTAGTCCCTTTATTAATCTGGGGTCGCCACAGCGGAATGAACCACCAACTTATCCAGCACATGTTTTACGCAGCGGATGCCCTTCCAGCCACAACCCAACACTGGGAAACATGCACACACTTGCGCACACACTCACATACACTACGGCAAATTTAGCTTATTCAATTCACCTATACCGCATGTCTTTGGACTGTGGGGGAAACCGGAGCACCTGGAGCACCCACATGCAAAGTCCACACAGAAATGCCAGCTGATCCAGCCGAGGTTCGAACCAGTGACTTTTTTTCTGTGAGGCGATTGTGGCTACCCCACTGCACCACCGTGCTGCCCCCGTTGGATTGAACATAAAACAATTAAGTTTTGTCCCCACAAAAAAAACACAAAGAATTGCGTTTGGTTCAACTGATTTTAAATAAGTAGCTTAAACCAAGCAGCAAAAGTCTTTTTTTTTTGAGTGCATCGTTATCATTTTATAAATAATGAATTGTATAAATGTGTGTACAATAATATAAAATAATACTTAATACTACACTCAAAAAATTAAGTTTGTTGTTTGTTTAACTACTTATTTAAAATAAGCTGAAACAACACAATTCTTGTGGTTGTTTGGTACAAGCGGCAACCTCCTGCTCTCCCTCGGGAAGCGAATATGGAAGTAACCTGAAACTGCAATTCATCGAAATTCCGCTAGTCCTGGCTCCATAATAGAGCAAATTTCTATTGAGCCCACTGCTAGAATAGCCAACTTTACAGCATAAAAAAAGGTGTTTACAGCCTGGTACAAAGTACGATTTTGGTTCATATAGCTAATATTAGCCTTCGTGACAACTGTGAGGGGGTTGAATTTTTTTATAACTCATCCGTTTCCTTTAGGTTATATTAAGTTTGCATAATTAAGGGCGTGGCACTTGAGTGACAGCTAGGTCTCGCTGGTCGCCCGTCACTTCACCTCAGCTGATTACGGCTGATTAGCTGCTGATCTCGGCATATTCATCGTATTTTGTGTTGTTTTATGTGACTATACACAGTCAGCTGCCTTTTGGAATTATTTCCTACAATTATCAGATGATATGGCATGCTGTGTGCACTTAATTGTGCTCACAAGCCATTCACGTGGCCTCCATTTGCCAGGTGAGTGAAATTATACCATTTCTATGAATGTATTTGTTTTATTTAAGATCATTTATCATTTATAATGTCTTTAGAGCTGTAATGCACTCCAGAATTCTGACAGATTATTAGCTGTAGGCTCTAGAACAGTCATCTGAAGCGTTGTCATACAGTGTTCTGCCTGGACTTCATAATTAGCCTTGCATTTACTAACACAGACTATATCTGACAGTTTTTGGAAGTAATTCACACTTTCCTCCTGTGTGAAAAACGTCATAAGCACAATGCTTACTGGCTCCTATGTGTATGCATTGAGCACTAAGCATTGCAATTATGACGTTGCTTATGAACCAGTGTTTTTAAAAGTCTAAACACTTTATTGATAAAGTGTACAAACCAAGCACATGTGGTCAGAACACAAACGAGTCGCAGGTGATGAAGTATTAAGCGTTTCTCCCATAGGAAAGCCCGAGCAGAATGCCAGCATGCGTCTGTAGCTCCTCCTCCTTTGCCCTTGTATGGTATGCCCGGGATTGGTGCGATGACGCGGCGAACAAAATGGCGACGGTCGGTCACGCCTTCTGGTAGCTTCTTTTGGGTTCTCATAAACCTATGGGTGACGTCACGGATACTACGTCCATATCTTTTACAGTCTATGGTATGGTACAACCTAATTGCTTTATATGTTCAATCCCCTTAAATTAGTAAAAAGTTAACCTAATTCCTTTATGCTGTCCCAACACAAATCAATTGTCTAGCATTTTTTTTTACAGTGTATCCTTATTCTTTAATCTTTAATAAATAATTCAAATCCTGCGATGTGACTATTGCGGATACACACATTGTGATATCGATGCTCAAACAATATATTGTTCAGCCCTATTGTACAGTATATAATGCAATATTTCCATGAACACAAGCAAAAGCTCAAAGCGAGCCGTCTTTATGTCTTGTGTCTCCTGAACGTCAGCACAGAGCTGCGTTTACATGTGGCTGTGCCTGTAAAGATGACCGTGCTGTCAAACAATCTCATGCACGTTCAGCACGAGGCGTCCTGTGTCCTCCGAGAGACGCCTGCTTACAAAAAGCCTTTGGGCCCTGAGCTGTCATGCTTGTGTTCTGAATAAGATGCAAGGACAATGATGCTGGGAAAAAAAGGCTTCTGTCAGGTTTGAAGGTCTCCAAAGTGTTAGAACTGGGTTTGAGTATCCTGAACATCTACTGCCTATTCAACAACTATAATCATCGATGCTTTATACAAGATCATTCACAGCAGAGGTGTACAATTAATGGCGCTTAATTTAAGGTTAGATGTAATTGCTGTCATGAATAATTAATCAAATATACACAGGGGGAAAGTATGAAAAATAGCTTACATCATCCTCTTTCTGCAAAGAATAATTTTTTTTTTTAACTGTAAGATTATTGGAGGATTATTATTGGATTATTGGAGAGGTTTTTTAATATTTAAATATTGATTCTTTAAAACAATTTTTTGAAAATGACTAGCAATTACTATGTATTACAATTACTGAGTACAGATTTTTTATATAAAGGTAAATTATGGTCAATAAATAAATAGACAAATAATAAATGCTATATTATTTATCATTTAAATGTATTTTCTCTAAACCAAGGGTCAGGAACCTTTTTTCAGCCAAGAACCTTTTCTGATTATTTTGGCAAATGAATATTTTTAAAGAGCCATTGGGGCTTATATATGGGAAAATCGTATTTTACTATTATTAAGAAAATAACAATTCAACAACTTAATTTTGGCCCTAAACGAACTCAAAACAAATGCTGATGTCATGTCACTGATCTGCACCCTCTCTATCTCACTTGCCATCTTGACAGCACGGTTGGTCATGCACAGTTCTGGCAGACAGGGGTACACCTTTTATTTTCTAAATTATTATGTCCTTGTTTGGAAAATCTTCAAACAATTCAGTTGCAGTACTTAGCATACAGAACTTTACATATTCGCCATCTGTGAAAGGTTTCCTTTACCTTGCGAGCTCCAATGAGGCAAGCAAAGCTTGCAGCACTTAAACTCCCAGATGCCCCTGTCCAAACTCAGATGTTCCTCAGAATTGTTTTTCTTTTTACCATCACCATTTATGAATGTTGTTTGAATTTACGTGAGCGATGTTATCATAAAAACGTAAGTTGTTTTGCACTACATTGGTCAGGGTATATGCAGGAATCCTATAGGGAATTTCAATACCTTTTTAAGACTTTTTAAAGACCTTCTCAGAATATTTTATGACCTCGTCGCCACTTCAAGTTCTTATTAGTATTAAACCTTTAACTTAATAAACAGTTGTAGTTAAATAAATCAATGAAGCACAACCATGCAACAGAACTCAGATAAGCTCAGAAGAAACAAAGCTTGTTTTCGGTGACAGGTTTCAGCCACTGTTTAAACTCATCTTTCTCCAAACAGGAGTACGCAAACTTACATTTTCTCATTTTGCTGTCTGTTTCGCTACATGCGAAGAGCGTCGCAAATTACGTGAAATCACCTGGACGGAGGAGCTTGGCCGGATGCGCCCCAGCCCAAACTAATCATGTGGATCGTTGTTAATATTAGGAGGAAAAGAAATACATTTATGCTTTTTTGGAGTCAAACACTTTGGACAACACTTGAACAAAATTTAAGACCTCATAAAAACACAATGAAGACTTTTTAATACCTTTTAAAGGCCTCAATTTTCTCATAATTGATTTATCAACTTTTAATATTTTTTAAGAGCCTGCGGACACCCTGTTGATGTTGCGATTCAAGTTTACTCACAGCACTGCACACACACTGTATGAAAAGTCATGTTTTATTGTAAAGTTTTACTGTATTAATTTTGCTGTAAAAATTTACAATAAAGAGGGAATTGTAATTGTATATAATAGGAAGCTGATTTCTAGGGATGGTTATAATTTTTTAAACTGTAAAAAATTATTGAAGGGAGACAGCTGAGCCATGTATTTTTGGTCAAAGAGCCACATATGAAAGCAGACATCACAACACTATAACAAGTAATAATAATAATAATAATAATAATAAATTGATTTCAGTAAGCCAAATTTGGATAATGACCAACATTCAATTTTTGTTTTATTTTTTCAAACAAAATGAAAACACTAAAACTAAAATCTATTCTTTTTAAAATGCTACAAGGGAAATATAATAATAATAATAATAATAATAATAATAATAATAATAATAATAATAATAAATTGATAAAACTTTTCTAAATAAATGAAATGTTAAGAATATAAAATACTATAAATATTCTTTTTAAATTCTAAGATTAAAAAATAAATGATCAATATTAAAACTATAAATCATAACCAAATAGAATAAATAATTATTATAAATTATTCAAAGTCCAGTAAAATGGTTAAATGACGGCGCATCAGCTACAAACTGAACAGTCTTGTCTGTGGTCCACTACAGTCCATTGGCTTGTCCCTTGACCCCTCTCCGGATTTTAATATTCAAATATCACATGTAGCAGATTAGAGGATTATTTTCATTTCAGGGTTAAAACGTGCAGTTTAATGTGCAGCCGTAGCATGACATCTGCATTAAAACCAACACACACAGCTGGACGAAGACCTTCAGTTAAAGAAAGGTCTACACTGTAAACTTAACTTCTTAACGCTTCTCAACTTACATCAATCAAACTGACTAAAAATATTAGTGGTGTAATTGATCACAAGTCTCATTGTTTGGATCACACTATGGTTGAGTCACGGATCGGTCCGTTTTTTGAATAAGCAAAAAAGAGAGGAGATAAATATAATTTGCTTTCCATTTATACACAAATATTAGTGCAAAAACCATTGGTTTTAACAAACAGAACTTAGAACCTGTAATTGTAATAAAATAAAAAAAAAAAAAGAACCAGCTTTAAAAAAGGAACATATTCAATAAGAAAAATGATCTTTGCGACTGTTGCTGATAATGCTAGAAATCTTACATCTTGTACAACATATCAAATTTATTTTCAATTAACGATTCAGCAATTAACACATAAAACTTCCATGTTTTATTATAGGTGTATCATTTTTGAAAATCTATTCAGTGACGTAATTTTGATGGTTGTTTGTCGCCACCCATTGGTTACACAATGTAATGGTTACAACATTCACCGGCGCTAAGTTCCATTAAAGATTTTGATCTTTACCCTAAACCTCAGTGTTCATATCTGAACTATAAACTTTTATCCCGGTACTTCTGTGTAACTAACTGAATCTCTCTCGATCAAACACAGATTTGAATGCAGCACTTCAAAGAATTAATAAACATATGCAAATCATTATCATTTGTCATTCATGTTGCAGGGGTTTTAATTAAGATCACGATCTTTTAATGTTTAATTGCGCAACTTTACAATGACTGCATTAATGCAGGCTAAACAAAAAGTGGCAGAAAACACTAAGGGTGCTTTCACATATGTGGTTTGGTTCATTTGGTCCGGACCAAAGGCAACAAATGATATATTGTAGCATTTTTCTGCCGTTTTGGGTCCCTTTCACACCACACTAGTGATGCGCGGATGGCGGTTATATCCGCGGGCGCTGCGGATAATCCGCGGGGTCGTGGGCGGGTCGGTATAAAAAAATACATTATGATTAATTGCGGGGGTGGGTCGCGGGTCATAGCAGTTGACCAGCAAAAAAGCAGAGAGGACTTCGCAGAATGTGAAGATGAGACGCCCAAAATAATGGATGAAGTGCAACAATACTGTGCTAACTTCAGTTAGAGGAGTCATCAGGGAAATCTGCTATCGTTCTGGGAGAAACAAGATCGCTTATTTACACGACTGCAGCGCCTTGCAAGGAGAAGCGTGTGCATTCCTGCAACAAGCGGTGCGCGCGAACGCTCATTTAGTGCAGCCAGCCGTGTTTTGGAGGCGAGGCGGAATCGCCCGAATCAGGCAGATGCACATGTTAAGAAAAGGGCCAAGTACACACAACATAGCTGCTGTTTAGGCTGAAGGGACGCCGTTTTTTTCTTTTCCTGTATATGTAAAAGCTGAATCTGCTGTTAATAACAAACGATCCACGGTGACCGCTTTAGTCCATAGTCCATAGCGAGGGGCATTGTGGGTAGTGTAGTTCGACACGCATGCTGTGTGACGTGAACTCTCGCTGTGTGCTGTGCGTGCGGTGAATTAGAGGGAGAAAGTTTTATCCGGTTTTTTTAATGTTTACTTCAGTAATTCCACCCGGGAGCTGTTTTGCACTGTGAACCTGAAAACTCTGAAATAAGTAAAAGAAGGGCATGCATCGAGTACTTTTGTCCGTCTCATCATTTGCTCGAGCATGAATTAATGAGCTGTTACTTTGCCGCCGGACATTGCGGAGAAAAGTAACACCTATCATCATGCTTAAAACAAAGAATTAGAATTATTAAAGTGGCGATCGGGTGCGGGTCGGGTGCGGATATATATATCAGATAAAACAATATGTGCGGGCGGATGGCGGGTGGATGATTAGAATGAAGGAGCGGATTCGGTTGACATTTGAGCTGATCCGCGCATCTCTACACCACACTGATTGCTTTGGTCCGAACCAGTTGAAATGAACCAAAATGCAGTCATGTGACAAAATCTACATCACTCACTGGCCAGATGTTATTGAACGCATTTCCTAAACTGCTTTTCAATTGGTCAGAATTCACGTGGAACTACCACAAATAAACAAACCGCCAGACACACAATGTCGCTGCGCTGGCTGACGCAGTATCTCTGGTCATAGTATACTATGTAGTATGTATGCGTCACTTTAGACAAACTATACATTTCGAGAATGAAGGGCGGCTGGGGCTGGAAAACAATGTTTTAATGCATTGCAATCGGCGAAAGCATTAGGAGAAGACGTGAATTAATTTAGCTAAACTGCGACATGGTCATCTTTCGGAAATATCACCAATGATCCATCAGGTAATGTTTCTCCCTCTCCTCTCTCCCCCCACCTCTTCTCCCTCCCTATCTCCCTCCCCCTCCCCCCCCCCCCCCTCTCTCCCTCCCTCTCCCCCCTCTCTCCCTACCCACTCCCCCCTATCTCACCCCTCTATACCTCCCTTTCCCCCACCATCTCTCTCTCTCTCTCTGCTTCTCTCTCTCTCTCTCTCTCTCTATCTATCTCTCTCTCTTTGTTTAAACAACTGTTGGTTAAAGCGCTGTCAACAAATATTTTTCCTCCAAACCCCATAAGATAGACAGCGCGTCGCACTACGGCAGCTGGATTAGTCCAAAAAGGCGCAGTACTTTTTGCGGTTGGGTCTGTTTTAGTTTGGATCACGTTCTCACCACAAACGAACCGCTCCAGGGTTTGTTTGAAAGCGTACCGAGACCACATCTTCAAGCAGGTCTCGGTACGCTTTTTTGGTGCGCTTTTGGTGCGCACCCGAGTGCGATTGCTACGTTCTCACCTGCCCAAACGAACCGCACCAAGAGGGAAAACGAACTCTAGTGCGATTCAACCGAACTAAATAAGGCAGGTGTGAAAGAACCCAAAGACTAACAATAACATAAGATAGCATTTAGGTACTGTAGGTTCCACCACAACTTTTTCCGTCATCATTATATTTTACAGGAAAGCCAAAATGCTGATTTGAATGACGCTGGAAGCGATCTTTCTGCAATTGTTTTAAATGTTGGATTAATCTACGATTTCAAAAAAAAGTTATTAATTCGCAGGTCATGTGCGTTTTGAACTGTGGGTTGTGATCCGTACAAATTACAGATCAACCGTGATCGGTTACACCCCTAAAAATATTAAAAACTTACAAAATTCTGTTGAAACCAGATTGTCTTATTAAAATAAGTTAAAACAACATAAAAATATTTGTCTTGACTTTTGACTTGAAATTTTTTTACAGTTTTTTTTACATAGATGGCTTCACATTGACCGCTAACACAGAGTGTCTTGTTTGCAAAAAAAATAGCTTGGAACAAATAATGTCCATGCAGAGCTTCAGAAAATGACTCTTTAAGCCGAGCAATAAATATACAAACAGGAGTGCTCAGGAACAATCCTCATTCCTCAGGGAGCTGAAGGGTGTGTGTAACTGTTGACATACTGAGGCTTTCAATCGGATTAGAGAAGTGCCAGCTCTGTCTGCACTCGGCGAGGATGCCAGACCGCTGGACCACTGCCACGCACCATTCTGTGCTCTGATCGGGAAGAGCCCGGCGGAGGGAGAGAGGATCTGATATGAAGACTCCAGTGATCCCGACACTATTCACATTACACTAAGCTTTACTATCCATATGAGCAACACGAAAAAGTTAACGATGTTAAATTATCCATTAATGTAACATTAAGTTCCTTTTTTTAAAGTACAAATGATTACGCCCACTATTTTCTTATATAATATTCCATTTCTCATAATATGACGGTCACAACATACTTTAATGAAAGGCATTAATGAAAGGTTTTGTTATCCATTCTATCCTTTTATTCCAAACATCTAACTTTAATCGGTCACACTTTACAATAAGGTTCATTAGTTAATGTTAGTTAATGCATTTACTAACATGAACAAACAATGAACAATACATTTACTACAGTATTTGTTCATGTTAGTTAACGTTAGTTTATGAAAATACAGTTGTTCATTGTTAGTTCATGTTAATTCACGGTGCATTAACTAATGTTAACAAGCATGAACTTGAACATTCGTGAAAGTTGAATTATGATTAATAAATGCTGTGCAATTGTTGTTCATGATTAGTTCATGTTAGTAAATCCATTAACTAATGAACCTTATTGTAAAGTGTTACCCTTTAATCGAATCTGAATCGATGGAATTGTGAATATTGAAAAGTACAGATAGGTTAATCCGTTATGCCATTTCTTCTGGAAAGTACTTCAGTGGTAATAATGTTCATTTTCAGCATGATAATGATCCGCTTATTGCAGTGAAATCCGATTTAGAGAAAGAAAACAGCTGATGAAACAAAGACAGTCATGAAATGGCCTCCACAGGATCCAGACCTGAATATTATAGAGGCTGTATTATATTATATAGGACAAAATTATATCAAGGTTTCCGCTACATTCATTCTACCATGGCGGGGCACCACGCCAAAATTCTTCCCGCCACGGCTACATATTACAGCTTCTCATTTAAAACATTGTCGTTTTTTTTTTAAATAGCGGGCTATAAACGCACCAAAACGTATTAAAAGGTAAGTGAATTATAACAGCGCAAACTTTTCTGTAACCGTAGTAGTGCTGTGCGTCATTTGTTTTACCCTTTAAGGTGACATGCTGACTGACAGATGCGTAAGGCTAGCAAACACGACATAGCTTTCAGCTAGGATGAACACAGTATCCATAATTATACTTTATTTATAGATAAAGGTCTATGGCTCCGCATACAACAAACAAAGACTTCATCTTGCTGGAGTTCAAAGCCGTTTCACTTTACCTCAGGACGCATTAATGCCACTCTGTAGGTCTATTGGAGACATTCATAAATATTCCTAGCAAATCTAATAAACGTTGGAGACAAATTCACTACGTAAACGCGCTAAATTGCACTTGAGCAGCGTATATTTGAGGACGTGCAAGAAGTTGTGCACGAACAGAGGAAATCCTAGCGCAAGCAAAATGCTCATATTACACAAATCCGATCTCGACTGTGTCCCATTTGTCATTGAAATAACGCCAAAGGTAGTTGTTTGATCAAAAGGCCTGCCGCCACAGCTGGAAAAAAATCCTAGAGGAAACACTGTATATTATAGGAGACAGAAAAAGAAAGATATGACACTCTAAACCTAAGAAGAACTATGGAAAGTGCTAAAAAAAAAAAAGCCTGATATTACACAGCACAATATTTTAGAAAATGTCAGGACAATTAGAACTAAATAGATGCCAAGAGAAGCATGCTGGAATTAACAATTTCTAGTGACGTCATCAAAAATCCAGCTTCAGTTTGGCCAATTGAATATCATATACAAAACATATACAAACATTTAAAGTCGATACGAAATAGAAGTTAATATTGTAATTTTTTCCTATAATGTGATGTACATTTAATTAATACGGTCCTGAAATTAGAAAAAATAAATTAAATAAGTAGTGTGGTCCATGATTTTGTCCTTTGGGAACCGCTTGGATCATTAGGAGATGGGTGTTGTTAACAAAATGGAGGAAGGTTGATGATTGGATTAAAGTTGGGCAAAAAAGAGACTTGCGTTGATAGCCCCGCCCTTAAGGCATTCCATGTGACCAGAAGAGAAGAAAAGTCATTTTGAGGGAGTAGAGAAGGTGATCGTATTTGAGAAAAGATAATGAGAGCAAATCAACGTATACAAAAAAATTCATAGGAATGTAACTATTTACCTGACTCACGATTCGATACGATTCCCGATATTAATCTTACGATTTATGATTTATAATTAACAAAATTATTTGAAACAAATTTAAGGTGAAGAGCCCCTTCGTTTTTTCTCAATTGCTGCACATTTTTTGCTAAATAATAAATTTTCTGCAATCACTAAATTGGAATTCAAAAAAGAAAAAAAAATGAATAATACAAACTAAAGAAGACTCATTAATATAAACAAACTAAAACTGACTGTGCTGGGATTTTACATTTTTAGAAAAGAAATATTAGCATATCTGTTTTCCGGCATAAGCTGAGGTCTTTGCACATTTATAATGTCCCCTGCTCATGAAAAAACTCTTTTACTGGAGACTAAGGTGGCTGATGTGGAGAGGAAAGCCTTTCCTAAACCAGAGAGCAGTGTGCATCATTAGGCCAATAGTCAAATAAGCTCTCTGCTCCAAGGGACTGGCATAAAATAATGATTATAAAATTACTGATTATATAGTAGGTTAGAGACAGGAGTTGAACATGATTATGTAGGTGAATAATTAACATTACTTGTATAATTAATTAGTATAAGTATCAGTGTGATACGCTTAATATTGAATAATAATTTACAAATTATTAAAATAAGCATAAACTAATTTGAAAAGGAGAGAGTAAAAATAATCTAATACCTGCTTCTGGACAGAAACAACTTTCTCTTTCAGTCTGGAAAAACATCTTCACACTTTCGCTATGAAAACACTGATGCACTGTGTGATCTCATCGGAGCTGCGCATGTTTGGCCTACTAATTTTTTTTTTTTTGCGTATAAACATCTGTGACAGTAGTTTTTGACGGTTTATTTATCAAATTCGTTCTTCTGTTAGTGCATGTAAACGTCTTTTTGCAGTATTGCACACAGTTTGTCTTTTGTCTTGCGCACTTCACTGCTGTGATTTTACTCTGCTACCCTACCTTTTGCTCGCTGCTGATATGCAGGTAATACGAGTTTGCACCTGTAAACACAGCGCCCGCTCTGTTCGAAAAATGAATGACTCGTTCAACATTTCTACCAAATCGTCAAATATTTTAACTGATTTTCAACCGGCTCTTGGTAAATTGCTACATCCCTACAAAATAACTAAATGAACAGATACATCATTTATAACACTCACAACTAGACTATACATATAAAAGTAATAAAAAGCTAATTTTGATTTAATCCTGACTCTAAAATATATTGCAAATTGTTTCAATGTTTCTCTTAATGAAGCATATACAGTTGAAGTCAGAATTATTAGCCCCCCTGAATTATTAGCCCTCTGAATTATTAGCCCCCCTGTTTATTTTTTTCTCTCCCAATTTCTGTTTAACGGAGAAAAGATTTTCGCAACATTTCTAAACAATAGTTTTAATAACTCATTTCTAATAATTGATTTATTTTATCTATGGTTATCTTATTTTACTAGATATTTTTCAAGACACTTCTATACAGCTATACAGCTGAGTTTCAATAGTCATGTCAAAGCAGTTAGTAAATCAGCATACTATCATCTCAAAAACATTGCAAGAATCAGATGCTTTGTTTTTCAGTGAAGACTTGGAGAAACTTGTTCATGCTTTTATCAGCAGCAGGGTGGATTACTGTAATTGCCCCCTCACTGGCCTTCCCAAAAAGACAGTCAGACAGTTGCAGCTCATCCAGAATGCTGCGGCCAGGATTCTGACCAGAAGCAGGAAATCAGAGCACATCCCACCTGTCCTCAGGTCTTTACACTGGCTCTCAGTTACATTCAGAATACATTTTCAAGTATTATTATTTGTCTATAAATCGCTAAATGGCCTAGGATCTCAATACATTACAGATATGCTCACTGAATACAAACCAAATAGATCACTCAGATCTTAAGGATCATATAAACTAGAAATTCCTAGAGTTCAGTCAAAGCAGGGTGAATCGGCTTTCAGCTACTACACCCCCCGCTGCTGGAATCAGCTTCCAGAAATGATCAGATGTGCTCCAACATTAGGCACATTTAAATCAAGACTGAAAACACATCTGTTTAGCTGTGCCTTTACTGAATGAGCACTGAGCTACGTCCGACAGATCACACTATTGTTCCTTTCTTTTCAATCTTTTATAACCTGTTTTAACACATTTTTATCTGTTTTTAATCATTTTTATTATTTGCTTTTTTTATTTTCTTATACTTGTCTCTTTCATTCTTGTTTATGTAAAGAACTTTGAATTGCATAGTGTATGAAATGTGCTATATAAATAAACTTGCCTTGCCATAAAGTGACATTTAAAGGTCTAACTAGGTTAATTAGGCAGGTTAGGGTAATCAGGCAAGTTATTTTATAACAATGCTTTGTTCTGTAGACCATCAAAAATAAATATAGCTTAAAGGGGCTAATAATTTTGACCTTAAAATGGCTTTAAAAAATTTAAAACTGCTTTTATTCTAGCTAAAATAAAACAAATAAGACTTTCTCCAGACAAAAATATTATCAGACATACTGTGAAAATTTCCTTGCTCTGTTAAACATCATTTGGGAAATATTTAAAAATGAAAAAGAAATTCAAAGGGGGCCTAATAATTCTGACTTCAACTGTATATACATGTATACACACATAAGTGCTGAAAGCATTGTTTTTTCTATGAATAATGTAAGTTAATGTATATCAGAGGCATAAGCTGGTGTCATTTTCGACTGGATGAGGGATGCTATTCAATCCAGATAAATAACAACCAACCAATCCTACGTCAAGTGAAAAATCAAAAATAAATCTAGCAACCCAACTGAAGCAATAAAACAAGAAATAGGACAAGTTTTTAGCAGGAAACTACAAAAATAGTTACTCCAAACAATCACTTGTCACAATCCCTTGTTTCCAAAGTCTCATTAGCTAAAAAGCACATTAAGAAAAACAACTCTTCAGAATCTAAAACTGTGCTTTGGAAAAAAAAAACAAAAAAACAACAGTATCAATTTCCAGCCCTGCTGCGTGTTCGTTCTGTCTCAACAACGGCGAAAATAATGCAACAACATTGAAAATCCCACACCTCAGAGCCTGGAGACGTCCAAACCTGCTGCATCAGTGGAAAGCTGAGATCTGGGGAGCGCTCAAAACGTCACAAACAAAAACGCAAGGCCTGTGCCAGTCTTGGAAAAGAGCAGAAGTTAATTACAGTGGCGTAGCGGGTCATTGTGCTGGCACAGGTGGGAGATGTTATCAACAAACCCCAGCACAGCTCAATGGGTGATTATACTTTTTTTTTTTCAATCCTTCTCAATTGTTTGCGCAGTGGTGTTTGTGCAGTCAGAGAACTGTTGTGGAAAACCTGCACTTTGCTGTGGAGGAAAAACAGCTCTCTTGGGGACTATTTTTCCATCAGCGTGGTTCATTTCCTTTATTAAGAGATTATGTTAGCTTCTCACACAGCCTGAGAATTACTACGTCAGCTAAAGGATAGTTCACTTCACTGACTCTATTAACTTTAAAACAGTGAATGAACATAAAACTGTGCAAAGAACGGTATGATGAATCCTTCGTTTTCTAGATGCATGTTTTAGATGCAACCATTTTAGAAATACAACCAATCCTTCGCCCGCCCCTGTCGCAGCAGCAACCCGCTCATGAAAAATACACTAATATGCCCTGTTTACATGAACGGCATTTTAAAACAAAAACTATCCACGTCCACACTGGCATTTCATCTAGCATTTCGGAAAAGATCTCCGTCCAAACACACATCACGTGACCACACACAGACACTCTGTCATGCGCTCTAGCATATGTGCACGTCTGATCTCCAGGCAGTCAGCGGGTGCTTTGAGCACAAAACCCCAGAGAGCAGTGCACATCAGACAGTTTATCAAGGATGTACTGCTGGATCCCGTCTCACTATAGTTGTTAAATGTGATATTTAATTAATCTTGTCTCTATCTAAGGATTCTACTGTCTTTTGAATCTATCAGGTAACATGTCAGAGCGTCAGTACAGTGCTTCAATCTTTTCACTTTCACGCTTGATCATTTTAGCGAAAACCTCAGATACTGTTGGTTGGTTGCGCAGCTTTTTTTAACAACCAAGCTTGTCAATGCCATTATAACGACACAGATCACTCTGCCTATTCATGCCAGGGTCCCGCGGTAAAAGTGATTGGCAGGTGGTAATTTGTGTGTAACTTTATTTATTTATGATTTGGTTAGGGGTAAAACAAAGACCATGTGGGTCAGGTAGTTGAAATGGTAGGCTACAAATAATTAATACGTTATGAATTAATTTATCATTCATAAATAATTAATTCAGCACTGCCTACGACGATGCCATCGTTCATCGCAATGTTTCACATTGTACGATGCCAAATTGGTCGACATCGTCCAACTTTAGTTCAATCCCCTGAGACACAGTTAAACATTTTTAATGACAAAATACAATCTAATCATTTGAAAGAGAACATTTTAAATAAAAAATAATGAAAATAAATTTTATAAAATAATCATTAAGTAATTTTGTCTTGTTTTTCCAGTAAATATACAGTGCTAAACAAAAGTTTTAGGCCAACATTAAGGCCCAATCCCAATTCTACCCCTTAGCCCTTCCCCTTAATTGGGTGTCCCAATTCTCTTTATCTTGAAGGTGTAGGGCTAAGGGGAAGGGGTAGATACCCCTTCGAACGGAGATTTTTCAGAACCACACTCGAAACCAAGGGGTAAGAAAATTTCCCAGAATACACCAGCCACAACAGCAGTAGTTGCACCCGGAAGTCAGGAGATCCACAAATTTGTATTTTTGTTATTATTACAATTTTTATAACAAACAAGCACATGTTTTAATATATTCATAACCGCGTTCATGTTTTACCGTCATGAATACGCTAAAATAAAAACCGCTAAATTTCGCTATCTATAATCCCTAATAATAACTCCTGTATAGCGGTCCCACAACATTCTGTCACTTGATGACACTCAAACACCCTGTCAGAAAAGTCTAGTGGGTCGATGTGAGCTTTTTACAGTGACTGCTATAATGTTAATCTTGTTTTGGTGTGTTTACATAGATGAATATGGCCACTGTGTAAATGTGGAGTATAGTTACGATCTTATTGCCACAATATATCTTTATAATAACATGATATCGTTGCCTTCAGTGATTTCCCGAAGATAAATACCAAAAAATAACACAACTGGAATAACTACAACAGCCACGATCGTCGATCTTATATGAAGCAAGAGATCGCGATGACATCTGACATCTGGTTTTAAGGGCCAAGGGGAAGGGGATGGGGAAGGGATATAGGGTACAAAAATAGAATTGGGAATGGGCCTATATCTGTTGTTTTACTGATGGTATAATGAATATATGTGACCCTTTACCACAAAACCAGTCATAAGTGAAATTGTCTTTGTCCTTTTTTTAATTGAGATTTATACAGTGTGAATAAATTATGTTTCAGCTGATATATGGTTTATTAGTATAGGA
Source organism: Danio kyathit (assembly GCA_903798195.1). NCBI lineage: Eukaryota > Metazoa > Chordata > Actinopteri > Cypriniformes > Danionidae > Danio > Danio kyathit. Next base: position 39,427,925 of record LR812529.1, read on the forward strand.
GTTAGTTTGAGTTGGAGTTTGATTTATTTTGGTTTAATTGTTTAAGACATGTGAAAAACAATGTTGGAGAGAGGCTGCTTGTCCTGGTTTGAGCTGCATTTCTACCAGTGTTGTTAGCAATATTGTCTGAATTGATGGAATTGTGAATGTTGAAAAGTACAGATAGGTTTTAATCTGTTATGCCATTCCTTCTGGAAAGGATAATTTTTTATTTTCAGCATGATAATGATCCGCTTATTGCAGTGAAATCTTAATTGAAGAAAGAAAACAGCTGATGAAACACAAACAGTCATGAAATGGCCTCCACAGGGTCCAGACCTGAATATTATAGAGGCTTTGTGAGATCACCTGGACAAAAACAGAACGATATGACACTCTAAACCTAAAGAAGATCTCTGGAAAGTGTTAAAAGAAGCCTGATATTACACAGCACAATATTTCAGAAAATGTCACGATTATTGGAACAAAATAGTTGCAAGGGAAGCCTCATTAAACATAGACTTTTGCTTAGAGGAAATGTGCTGCTGTTGTTTTGTTTTTTTGTACATATTTCCTGTATTTTCTGTTTGTTTTTCATAAAGAGACTGATTGATTATACAGGATATTGTGCAAAAGTCTTAGGCCAACAAAGCTGGTATAGTGCTTATGAATTTTGCACAGTACTGTATATGAACATATACATTTTCTAAAATAGTGCCTCACTACTTCTATCAAGAAGTTATACTACTGTAGCTCTTCACATAGCCTGAGAATTACAACATCAGCTAAAGTACAGGTCACTTCACTGACTCAAAACGATGAACAGACAGACATAAAATGTGTAAAAAAAGAAGTATGACAAATCTTAAATGCTTTAAATGTTTTCTAAATGCTTGTGATAAACAAATATTTTCAGATGTCCAACCAATTGCAAATAAATAAACTCAAGCTCAGGTTTCTCTAACAGAGCCTTCAAAGTGGATTGCAAACTATGTTTCAATCAGACTTCAGGTTAAATCCTCTGGGACCTCTGGTAATATAAAACATTTTTTAATAAAAATATAATAAATGTAGTAAAAATAAAACAAAATAATAATTACAGCTTTAATTAAAATGAAGTAAATAAGAAAAAAAAATCAAATTAATTAAGCAATTTTGTCTTGTTTTTCCCAGTAACATATGAACACGGACAACATTATTCATTCAGCGTGGCTCACTTCTTCTATTAATAATATATATTAGCTCTTTACACAGCCTGAGAATTACTACATCAGCTAAATTACAGTTCATTTCCGTGACTCTATTAACTTCGAAACAGTGAACAGACATAAAACTGTAAGCATGATGAATCTTTAGTGTTAAAAATGTTTGTACGGGTGAATGAAAACAATATTGAACTCACTGTATGATAACAGCAGCAGGTATAAGGAAAGGTTATGTTAATTAAACTGACACACTTGAAAACACTCTACGGAATACATGATTCTGATTTGATGAACACAACATTCTAAAGTTAATGTTAAAATAATGACATTCAAAGGGTTTTAAGTCAAAAAGACTTTTTAAATGTTTTTAAAAAGCCTTTTATGCTCACCAAGGCCACATTTAATTCATTAATAATGCACTAAAATTGTGAACAATTTTTACAACCTTAAAGTAACTGCTTTCTAAGTGAATATGTCATAAACAAACAATATTACAACCTTCAGTGTCACATTAACCTTCAGAAATAATTGTAATAAATATACCGGTGATATCTGATGAATATAAAATTCACTTTTGATACAATTCAAGCATCCTCAAGACAGCAGTTTATAAATACAATTTACAGTACATACCAGCTACTTTCTCTAATGTCACTCCACAATCGCTTTTTTCTCAAATAATATCTTATTTTTTATCAAATCGAGTGTACTACATTGCATAAAATGTATCTACAAGCAATTATTAAAAGAAAAGGCAAGGCAAGAATGATTAAAAACAGATAAAAACAGATAAAAATGTGTTAAAATAGGCTATAAAAGAATGAAAAGAAAAGAAAGACACACTTGTGCGATCTGTCGGACGTAGCTCAGTGCTCATTCAGTAAAGGCACAGCTAAACAGATGTGTTTTCAGTCTTGATTTAAATGTGCCTAATGTTGGAGCACATCTGATCATTTCTGGAAGCTGATTCCAGCAGCGGGGGGTGTAGCAGCTGAAAGCCGATTCACCCTGCTTTGACTGAACTCTTGGAATTTCTAGTTTATATGATCCTAAAGATCTGAGTGATCTATTAGGTTTGTATTTAGTGAGCATATCTGTAATGTATTGAGGTCCTAGGCCATTTAGTGATTTATAGACAAATAATAATACTTGAAAATCTATTCTGAACGTAACTGGGAGCCAGTGTAAAGACCTGAGGACAGGTGTGATGTGCTCTGATTTCCTGCTTCTGGTCAGAATCCTGGCCGCAGCATTCTGGATGAGCTGCAACTGTCTGACTGTCTTTTTGGGAAGGCCAGTGAGGAGGCCATTACAGTAATCTACCCTGCTGCAGATGAAAGCATGAACAAGTTTCTCCAAGTCTTCACTGGAAACAAAGCATCTGATTCTTGCAATGTTTTTGAGATGATAGTATGCTGATTTACTAACTGCTTTGACATGACTACTGAACCTTAGATCTGACTCCAAGATTCACACCAAGATTCTTGACCTTATTTTTTGTTGTTTGACCCTTAGAGCCAAGGTACACATTTACCTTGAGAACCTCATATCTGTTCCCAAACGAAATGACTTCAGTTTTCTCTTTGTTTAACTGAAGAAAGTTTTGGCACATCCAACTGTTCATTTCATCAGTGCATTGGCAGAGGGTGTCAATAGGGCTGTTGTCATTAGGCAGTAAGGCTAAGTAGATCTGAGTGTCATCAGCATAGCCGTGGTAGGAAATTTACATCAGGATTTACATCAGGTAGGAGAAAACATCAACTTATATGATTTTAAAGTTCACCCCCCAAAAAAAGCTCATCCCAGATGTTTTTCCCTTCAGCTGAACATTAAAGAAACGTACAATTACTGTGGCTACTGGCACTTTGAAAGTCCCATAAAAGCAAAACTATATTATCACCAGTGGCAAAATGATTGATCTGTGCAAGAAACAAACTTGGTCTATGCCACACTGTAAAAAGCGATCATTCAAACGTGGTTACTAAAATATTGTTAAAATGTGCATTATTTGTCAGTTTTATTGCACAAAATTAAAATGTAAGATTTTTAATTCAAGAATTTCTCAGTTTTTTCGTTCTGGTTTTTGACAATTGCTGAAATAAAACCATAAACAAATTTAATTTCAAATTTAATTCAAGCACTTTCAAGGATCTGTGTTTGTTTTTAAGTGCATTCCAGGGCTTGAATTCATATGTCTGGGATTCAAGTACTTTCAAGATGCTTGGAAACCCTAAGTTAATAACGGGAATTGAAACTTAAAATAAAAGTGTTATAATTTTTTGAATTGCATTTTATGAATGATCATAATTTCAGCTAAAAGTATTCTTTAAATGTACTTAAAATATTCTGAAACTGTAAAAGTATTGCAAGGTCTTTCATTTTGGGATGATTTGGTATCGTTTCCTCATACAAATACTCAAGTGAAGTGAGGCAGGTTTACTGGAAATGTAGGACAAATGAAAAAGCAAACAGCATTCAACAAGGCAATACCGATGACTACAGCGCCATCTAGTGTCAACGCATCCAGTGACCTACTATGGCATTTCCTCATTAATCAACATCAACGTTCATCAGATAAAACACACCTGTTATTCCCAATCACTGCAGTCCTGCCAACTTTCATTTAAAGAGCCTAGTAATTAAACCTATTTCTGCCTGCAAGATTTTTAAACCAAGAAACCCAAGTTCGCTTTGCTTCAAAGGAGCCAAAATCTCCCTGTAAGGTTTTTTAAGGCCACAAGCCCCTAAAGTATTCCCTCTCTCACATAAATGCATTTAGAAAAAAAAAAAAAAAAAAAAAAAAACAGGCTCCTTTGTGAATTCCTATCACCGATCTGAGCTTCCTCCTCATGTTTCGGTGGCTAAACACTAGGGCTATTAGAAAACTCCAGTCACATGATAAACGCTGTGAAAAAGCCCTGCACTTCTATTCGTTTCCAAATGTGTCCCAGTTTCATGCCCGGCTTGACTCTGCCAGGCCACAAGACAGACAGCATTGAACATTTTCAACAGCGCGATCGGTTTGCCATGTCAAGCAGGAGGACAGCGTGTCCAAAAGTTTCTTTCAGGCTTTGGAAGAGGTGTTTCGATCCATTTGTACAGTAGGACTGTGCTAGAGCTGCTTTTTGTGCTAAACTCAGAGGGAACTGCATTTCTTTTGCAGGTTTGAGATATAGTGCAGATTATATAGTGCTGTGATGGTAATGCCATGACATTTTGATATCTAACATGGTACAAAATGATCGTGTACTATCATGTTTACACTTGCAAAACACAAAATGGTCTTGTGATTGTTGATTAAGACTAAAAATAGTGAGATTGAAAATAGGATTTCTTAATATTACAGCAAATGCATTCATTACCATAATTTACATTTAAAGCATTTATTAGTGTTAGTTAATGAAGCTGAGCTAACAATGTTTTCTTATGTTTTATGAATGTTAGGAATTAACATTAGAAAAGATAAAAAAAAACAGTAACAAATGTATTGCTCATATATAGTCAATGTGAGTAAATGCATTTATTAATGTTAACCAATGAGCTTTGTTGTAAAGTGTATTCCCTTATATTATTACAGTGGAACATAACCTTACGTGGGTTCGCAGTTTCACAGATTTTTCTTTGTGTAATTTGACAATTTTTTATTATTAGTTTTTTTACAGTGCATTGTGTTCTGCGTCCTGATTGGCTGCAGACCATTGTCAATCAATCTCCTCCGTGTCTCCTGTACAGTACAGAATGCGTTCAGCTTGCCAAGTTAACATAAATTTTCCACCGCTAGCAGTGTAAGTTCAAACAAGGATGCAAAAAGGGTTGTAACTGCCACAGCAAGATCATCATAAAGGGGGTCGCACACTAGATACGCTGCGCCACACATTTTAGAATTGTAAACATAGGTTTATATGAGGGTATGCACACTGGCGCCGCAAGATATTTCTGCTGCGCCACAGAGCACCATTTGAATAATTTCATTTTAAATAACATGCGAATGTGCACGTCCAGTGTGCACTTCCAACTGTCATGTGCGCGCCGCATCCAGTGTGCAATCCACTTAAGGATGGAGTCTGCTAGTTTTGTGGATCAGTGACTGCAGGAAAAAGAACATTATGCTGAATGCCAACATTATCTGCACAAAAGCCAAAAAGCTTTATGAACTAGGGTTGGGCCAATAGACGATGCCATCGTCCATCGCCGATGGCCGATAGGCATCACGATGCTGAGCCGGCATCGCCGATCCTCCGCCCCCCACACTTAGGCCCCATTTACACTAATACAGCCTAGTTTTAAAATGGCATTTTAGAACGAAAATGACCCATGTCCACACTGGCGTTTCACCTAGCATTTCTGAACAGCCCTCCTTCCACTGAAAATGCACATCACGTGACCACACACACCAGAGGTGTAAAGAGTACCTGAAAACCATACTTGAGTAAAAGTACAGATACCTTACTGTAAAAATTACTCCATTACAAGTTACAAGTCACCAATTCCAATAAGACTTGAGTAAAAGTTTTAAAGTATCCGATTTTAAAAGAACTTAAGTATTTTACTCATACTGAATGTAGGCTCAAAGAACACCAAGAAAGGTTTAATTTTCCTAATATATAAATTAAATTTAACACCTTAATGTTTCAAAATGGCAGAACAAAATATATTTAAAAAATAGAACAAAAAGTCTCAGTCAAACTCAAATGTTCAAAAAAGGCACAAACAATTTATCAAAAAAAAAAGTAGTAAAACGTAATAAAAAAAATCAGAGCTGACTTTGATGTGATTCATCTCTCAGTATCAGTGGGGGGCAATATTTTTATTTTGAGTAGTTTTTCAATTGATTAATTATGTTTTCTCTGTATTAAAAATAAACAAAGAGGAGCACTGTTATTTTTCAACTTAGTAAACTACATATAAATTCAAGCTTCGGCTTCATCACTGGCTGCAGCCATGTTGCTAATTAAACACCTGGTATTAGGCAAGCTGCTAATTCTCGTTCACATGATTTAGCTCATAAATAGCATACAGTACCTTCAGCACCCTGCAGATGGCGATATCGCCTCATCCGCCCAACAAATTAGCTGTGGTAGATAAAGATGCCGACTTGTCGTGCACAATCACAATGTAATGAGTAACGGTAAGCATCCGTTCAAATGTAGTGGAGTAAAAAGTACATATATTCAATCAAAAATGTAGTCAAGTAAAGAGTAAAAGTTGCTTATATTTTTGATACTCAGTACAAGTACAAAGTAGCCAAAAAAATACTTAAGTAAAGTAACGAAGTCCATTTACTCAAGTACTTTACACCACTGACACACACACACACACACACACACACACTATCATGCGCTCGCCTGAGCTCCAGAGAACAGTGTACGTCAAACAGTTGATCAAGGAATGGATGTATCGCTGGATCGTGTCTCACTATAGTTGTTAAACGTGATATTTAATTAATCTTGTCTCTATCCAGGGCTTCATTTGTGCCGGAACACCTCTGAAATCTGATCAGGAACCTCCTTTTACCGATCTCCGTCCTCAACCATCCTCCTCCCGTCCGCTGTTCATTTTCACTTTCTTCCGCGAATCCGCAACCCTCTTCACTTTCATCCGCGACACCCCAGCGCCGCTCACTTTCGTCCGCGAGGCCTCTTTGCCGCTCACTTTCGTCCACGACACCCCTCCGCCATCCACCGCACCAACCAAATGACTGACACGGATCACTCTGCCGACTCATGCCAGAGTCCCGCGGAAAAAGTGATTGACATGTGGTAATTTGAGTGTAACTTATCTTTATTTATTTATGATTTGGTTATGGGTAAAACAAAGACCAGGTAGTTGAAACGGTAGGCTACAAAAAATTAATTCGTTATGAATAAATTAATTATTCATAAAAATTAATTCACCCCCGCCTATGAAGACGATGCCATCGTCCATCGCGATGTTTCACATTAGACATCGTACGATGCTAAATTGGTCAACATCGCCCAACCCTATTATGAACCTTTTGCTGACAGCGATGAATGTTTGCGCCTGACGACAGGTTTTGATCTTTGATTTCATTCTATAATACTGGACTTATTTTTCTATGAATGTTTGAACTTTGAGAGTGTTTAAAGAGCCCCTATTTTGGGTTTTTGAAAATGACCTTCCATGTAGTGTGTATCAGCTCTAAGTGAAGTGAAATATCCAGCTAATGCTTAAATCTGAAAGTGGACAGATTTTAAAACTATTGATTGATACGAAACATAATTGTTGCGTGCGCAAATTTAAACCTCTGGCCCCGCCCACTAACACAGCAGCAAAGACAAACAGATCCTGAAGTCATGAGTCATGAAGACGCTGTGCTTACCTGGATATTATTGGAAGTGTGAGGGAAAGGAGTGGTTCAGCAATCTGCACGCTTACAATGGGCGATCTATCAGTACACAGCTCATGGATTAGTTTCTTCTTCCATCTTGTAATGGACAGACAATACACCAGTGGTGCAGGCAAAATAAGGACAGTTTATTAGGCACAAAGTCAAATAAAGGCAGGCTGCTGCACGCTGGGCTTCGGGCTGGTGCGCAGCACTGGAAAAGCTTACGAAGGCTCAGGGTGAGCACGATGGGAGCCCGCAGAGATAGCTTGTCAGAGGACAGAGGAGGAGCGCTGGTGAGCGCTGCAACCCCCCAGGCTGGGGATGTGATCGTTGGGCAAAGCAGAGTACAGGTAAGCCCTGAGAACATATAACACTTCACGCAAGAGGTGCCACAGCAATGATTGCAAATAGAAATGATCTACATGTTTTGTTACTTGTAACCACTTGTACTGTATCAGGTTAACTCTTTATATTCTCATATCGCGTCTAAAGCCACGATGAAAACGCGACGCGAGCCGCTTTGTTTACGGATTTAAATGCGTTTGTGAGCTCTTTCCACTGCCGTTTGTTGTTGCTATGGCCACTGTCAGCTGTTCTTACACACGTGCAGTGGTCAAGGTTCAGAATAGTTTAGCTTGTGCTGCTGTGTGGATTAATACTGAATGTGTGTCATAAGAATAGAGCAATATGCTGGTGTTTAACTGCACTGCTTTCGGCGCTGAGGTGTCTGAATAACACTGTTGAGAACCGGGTACTGTTTACTGTGGTGTTAGTAAGTTTACTATGAAGCGTGTTTCGGGCGTCAGCTGCGATCAGATCCTATACCAATGTTGGCAACCTGGGGGCTTGATAAACCGTGCTGGGCATTTTACTGTCTCTCGCTGAACGCTGTCGACCAATCGCAACAGGCTGTCATTGGTCCAATCAGCGCAGATTAGCTTCGCGCTAAGATAGGGTTTGGGAACAAATGAATCGCTGAATCGCATATGGGAGTCGCTGGGATAATTAGGTTAAAATAAATTCATATTATAAGACCATGAAAGTGTTTTTTGACCTTGCAAGCATATCAGCATGTTGTTGGAGACCCATAAAACTGAAACATGACCCTTTTTAATGTGTAATAGGGGCTCTTTAAACAAGAGAAAAAAAGTGTGAAAATGTTAACGCCTGTCTGAGAAAAGTGTATAAAGAGTGTAATGAGGGGTTTTACAGCCTTAAAACATCTATATTAATTGTAAAAAATAAAGCTGAGGTTATTTGAAAGCTGAGGTTAATAAAGCTATTGTGGGTTATTTTAGATTGTAACTCCCGTGAATAACGAGGGACCACTGTATCTATTTTGATAAATAAAATAAATCTAGGATAAAATATACTTTGCTTGATTGTTTAATACTAACTGTTCACTTGTCATCAAATTGGTTAAGTTCTCCTTCTCCTACTTTTTGAAATTCCAATTTTACTGTTAAAGTAACTAAAACACTAACATGGCATAATTTATTAGAATGTTACATGGATTAAAGCAACAAATATTTAAATGTTACTCCTTTATTTTTTTTTTAAAGTTGCAGTGTGTAAGATTGGCACCCAGTGGTTGAACTAGGTATTGCACTCCCAATTCAAAACACTTTTTCACCCAGCCCCTCTTCCAACGACTCAATGCAAATGCAGGTTGCCAGATTGACAAAACCATCTGAAACGATTATGCCTTACTATCTAGTCTGCACAGTATTCTAACTGCATGAGGCAAAGGTATCTATTCCATCTTAAAAGCAGTTATTGTCCTAACAGTCATCTTACATTTTTATTTCACAGTTTCTATTTCTCGCAACTGAACAACAGCATAAACTTCTATGACAATGATCACCTCAGCTATTGGTTATGTGCTTTATTCAGTGTTAAATGCTACCAATGTAAGTTCCAGTACCATTTTTCATGGGATAAATTGCCATACAACGCATCAGCAGATAGTTTCCCTCAGATCTTTTAAACTGTGACTCTGTGATACTGTGATACTTTCCACCAGGGCAACTTGGGTATACTGTAAATATAAATATTAGATGAAAAAAACGAGCTAAGACTTAAGACTTAAGTTAGTTTAAATCATAATTACAGTATGCTAAAATAATTTTTGGCTCTGCATTATATTTTACTTATATAAAACATACCAATCAATATCAATATTTTTTAGATTTTCTTTTAGTGACTAAAAGAACAGTTAGACAACCGTTAAGTAAAAATATGGAAATTAGCATGTATAATATGGACCAACACCGATAAATAATAACCGATATGCTACCATTAAATATGACATTATTAGACTATTTGTCATGAAATATATACATAATTGTGTGAACAGGGAGCACAATTAATTACTGTACACGTAGTTAAATCAGATACCTGTAAACTGGCTGCATTTCACGTGCCATCCCAATGACGGCGTCCAAAGGGAAACGGTTGAACTCTTCCAAAAGGTCTCTGATGTTGCTTCTGAATTTGAGATCCAGATCCAACTGAACAATGCGCTTCAATTCTAGGAGACAAAAGAATAGGAAATGTAAAGCAAATCGTTCTGAAATCAACAAACACAATTCAATAAAAAGACTGGTTGAAGCATTTATATTGGTGCTACGGCCCAACACAGTCCCATAGTATCGATGACCTTTTGATTATCCAGAGTTTACAGCGGCTCATTGCCCAGATAATGCTGCAAAATCCATGCACATTTCATGTAGGGCTAGCTAATCAAAGGTGATTTTGTCATTAAGGCCAGTTCTAGTCAACCTACATCACATGCTTTCAGATGGAGCAGCATTTACATACTGCACAGAATTGTAGTTCACAAGCTACACAAAATCATGTTCAAAACCAGATGATAATGACATCGAGAAAATCATACTGTGAGAATAAAGGTCCGTGCACACAGAGACATTTTTTGCTTACATTTTCCGTCGACGTTAATCGCCTTGTGACTAAATAAAGGGCACCAATGTGATCATGCACACCAATGCGCAAAACGGCAGGCGTAAAAGCGTCATTTAAAAAAAAAAAAAAAAAAAAAAGCCAGATTGGCACTTTTGTTCACGTGCACAGAGCTGCTGAAGTTACAATAAACAGCACTTGGAGGCACTCAAGCGCAAAACTGTCAATGCGAGCGCACACTGAAGAAGATGCCCAGAGGCGATATGAATGTGGAGCTGCTTATTGCACTGGTGAACAATAATCATTTCTTCATTGCTAGAGCTGAAGCTGCTACTTAAACCATCCATAACAACAAGCGTGTCAATTTTGTCTTTTTCTTCTGTGTTACAACGGGTGTCAGAAGCTTGAAGTTGTGTAGCGCCATCTAACGTCAAGGAGTGATTTTCCATACTCTTCTGCTTGACGCCTGTGAAAATCGCTTGGGTTTGAATCCGGAAAAACATCTTGAAAAACGCTGACGATAAATGCAAACGAAAAGCGTCCCGATGTGTACGAGCCTTAACAGCTGATTGTGATGCTCCCCATTGAACTACAACTCTGTAGTAAATGCTGCATGTGAATACACTATAAACTATAATAACGTTTTTACTTCAAACTCACTTCATTACTTTAGCCGGATGTTTAAAAATAAATCCTTCTGTGAGATGATTTGTTAGTCGTGTGTTTATTAGTCTCACTGAATCAACGAAAGCAGTAAAATCTTCTCTTCATAATGCAGTGCTATGGAGATTTCCTGGGTTCCTTCTTTGTCTGTGTTTGGTTTTTCTGCACGAGAGCGCCCCCTGGCCTTCGGAGGAGATTTACTACTGATCACACAACCATGCTACCCTGATAAAATGTGCATGACAATTGCAGCTTTACGTAATTGCAATTGTGATATCATTTCAATGAACTGCCCAGCCATAGTTTCTGGTTCCCCTTTTAAGATGCAGATGGTAGAGAACTAAATACTTAAATTGACAGCAGTTGTTAAACATTAACCAACAAAAAAAAAGGACAAAAATGTTAAGCACTGTTTTCATCTCTATATTAGTTTTGTAGTTATTGGTGGTACTTTGCTTGTTTGTTTAATACTAACCCTTCACTTGTCGTCAATAATGATCAAGTTAACGGAGTAGTTCCTTCGTTAATTGTAAAATTTAGTAGAAATTTCGTAAAAAAAAAAATAGTAGAATTTTGAAAGTGAAAGCAATTAAAAAGCTACATGGCGTTATTTATTAGAATGTTACATGGTTTAAAACAAAATTTTTATTTTTATCCTCTATTTTTTTTTTAAGTTGCAGTATGTAACACCCAGTGGTTGAACTAGGTATTGCACTACTAATTTAAAACAAATTTCCCCCGGCCCCTCTTCCAACGACTCCACGTAAATGCAGGTCATCAGATTGACGACACCCTCTGAAATGATCATGCCTTACTATTAAGCCTACAGCGTGTCCTAACTACATGGGACAATGTAATATATTCCATGTTAAAAGCAGTTATTGTCCTGACCATCACCTGAAATTTCTATTTTAGTTTTTATTTCTCGCGACTGAACAACAGCATAAACTTCTATGACAATGATCCCCTCAGCTATTGGTTATGTGCTTTTTTATTCAGTGTTTATTGCTACCAGTGTAAGTTTCAATGCCATTTTATGTGGCATTTATTGCCATCCTGAACGATAGTTTACCTCAGATCTTAAAAATAAAATAAACATATAGCTTGAACTGTGACTCTGTGATACAGTGTGTTTTCCACCAAGGCAACCTGGGGTACTGAAATATAATTTTGTTATCTGGCAGTGGACTGGTTATACTGTAGAGACCAAAAGACGAAACGCACATTTTCAAAGGAGAATAACTAACTTTTGCATTGTTTTTCAAATAAACAAATACATTCACGTAGAATGTTTCTTAAATATCTGCAAACACGTTATAGTACTTTTATGACTTACATACAACACCTTTATTTGGGCCTATGAAAGTAAAAATCTGACCAACAAACCTGACACAATGTTAAAAACTTAACATTGACCCATGTTTCAAGTTGGATCTGTGGTAAATTAAGAAATTAAAACATGCAAAAACATTGGACCTTTCATTTATGTAGTGTCAACATTTCCCAATGTTATCAAAAATAGTATTGATATATTTAAAGGAAGTTCACCAAAAAATGAAAATTGTGTAACCAATTACTCACAAACCTGCTAGAGTATCTTTGTTCTGTTAGATATTCTGACCAAAGCTAGAAACTGGTAACCATTGACTTCCGTAGTATTTGTTTTTCCTGCTATGGAAGTCAATGGTTACAGGTTTCAGCTTTCTTTAATATTAGTATCTTTGTGTTTAACTGAAGAGAGAAACTAAACTCCTAAAGGTTTGGAACCACTTGATGGAGAGTAAATGTTCAAGACTATCCCTATACTATCCCTTCTTGAAGTTTAAATTCCAATATAGACACAACACCAGTGTGTACTAATGCAGAAAACATTGTTGAATTATCAAATGACAGAACATCATCATCATCATCATCCGGTGGGGTTTTCTCATGTCGGATGGCCTCTCGGTCTTCGTGTGAGCCCACTGGACAACAAAAGCCCTCAAGACAACATTCGGGACGCTCCATTGTGGAGCAGAGGCCGCGCACACAATGACACACAATCGGTAAGCCAAACATAGGGGGCCCAAAACTATGCTTGTTGTAATTAGAACAATGAACAGAGAGCGTCCAGCCGGAGCTGTTTAGTCGGTCAGGCATTTCACACCGACGTCTCTAAAAACAAGCACCGGAAACTGGACGAAGCCGCATCAATGATCTCAGTGGTACATTATCAACACACAAGCGGACAACAAAACACTCCATGAGCTGTGATCAAATTGGAGCACAGTGTCTAGATCAAAACAAAAACTTTTTTTATAATGTTGAAATACTACATCCTATTACGGTTCAAATCAAATCAAATCTTGGCTCTCTCTTAACTTTCTCAAATTAAATAGTTCAAAAACTGAGGTTTTGCTTGTTGGTACTAAATCAATACTCTCCAAAACTGACAGCTTTTCTCTTTCTATTGATGACTGTTCCATTTATCCCTCTAAACAGGTTAAGAGTCTGGGTGTCATCCTCGATAGCACCCTATCTTTTGATTCTCACATCAATAACATCACCCGGTCTGCTTACTTCCACCTACGCAACATTAACCGTCTCCGCCCTTCTCTCACCCCGCATGCCACTGCTGTTCTTGTCCATAGCCTTGTCACATCTCGTATAGATTACTGCAACTCTCTTCTCTTCGGTCTCACGCATAAATCCCTCCGTAAGCTTCAGTTGGTCCAGAACTCAGCTGCCCGTATCATCACCAGAACCCCTTCTTCTCATCACATCACCCCTGTCCTGCAGCAGCTTCACTGGTTACCCGTTCAATTTCGGATTGATTTTAAAATCTTGATTTTAACATTCAAAGCCATCCACAATCTCGCCCCTCCATACTTGTCTGCCCTCATCCACATTGCTGCTCCCTCTCGCACCCTGAGATCTTCTTCCTCCCTCCACTTGTCTGTTCCCTCTGCTCGTTTATCATCCATGGGCAATAGAGCCTTCAGCCGCTCTGCTCCCCGGCTTTGGAACTCATTGCCACCTGCCATCAGAAACATTGACTCCCTCACATTTTTCAAATCTAAGCTCAAAACCCACCTATTTAAGATGGCTTTTAATACTTAATTGTACTTGTACTTTTGTTGTGTTTACTTTATGTTATTTTCTTGTTATTTTATTGCTCTTGTTTTACTGTTCGGTGTCCTTGAGTTGCCAGAAAGGCGCCTTTAAATAAAATGTATTATTATTATTATTATTACGGTTGAAGTAAGCAGTTGGAAGCAGAAATCCACTGATTTTTAGCTCTTCATTGAGTCTATTTATTTACTTGTGTAAATGTGTGTAAATTGGGGGCAGTTTGCTGCAGCGTGTGATGCGGCTGGGATGAGAATCAGCACCTCCAAGTCCGAGGCCATGGTGCTCCACCAAAAAAAGGTGGTTTGCCAGCTCCAGGTTGGAGGAAAGTCCTTACCCCAGGTGGAGGAGTTCAAGTATCTTGGGGTTTTGTTCATGAGTGAGGGAAGGATGGAACGTGAGATTGACAGGCGGATGCAGTAATGCGGTCGATGTACCGGTCCATTGTGGTAAAGAAGGAGCTGAGCCGAAAGGCAAAGCTCACAATTTACCGGTCAATCTACGTTCATACTCTCACCTATGGTCATGAGCTTTGGGTCATGACCGAAAGAACAAGATCTCGGATACAATCAGCCGAAATAAGTTTCCTTCGCAGAGTGGCAGGGCGCACCCTTATGGATAGGGTGAAGAGCTCTTTCACCCGGGAGGAGCTCGGAGTAGAGCCGCTGCTCCTCCACATCGAGAGAAGTCAGCTGAGGTGGCTAGGGCAACTGTTTCGAATGCCTCCTGGACGCCTATCTAGGAAGGTGTTCCAGGCATGTCCCACCAGGAGGAGGCCTCGGGGAAAACCCAGGCCACGCTGGAGGGACTATGTCTCTCGGCTGTCCTGGGAACGCCTCGGGTCCCCCCGGTGAAGCTGGAGGAAGTGTCTGGGGAGAGGGAAGTCTGGGGTTCTCTCCTAAGACTGCTGCCCCCGCGACCCGGCCCCAGAAAAGCGTTAAAAAATGAATGAATGAATGAATGAATGAATGAATGAATGAATGAACAAATGAATGAAGTTTTTAGTTACGATACTCCCAAAATCATTCCGCATAAATGCACAGATTTGCAGAAATAGCAAAAAATGTCCACAGATTCTGTCTGGCCCTAGTTATTGGTAACACTTAAAAAAAGGCCTCATTTGCTAACATTAGTTAATGCATCAAGTAACATTAGGTCATTTTGAAATTAACAATAAGATTAATACGTGTTGGAAATATTGTTTATCGTTTATTGACGCCAACTAATACATTTATCTAATTTTAACAAATGAAACTGCATTGAATGTATTTGTTTAATTATTATTTCAGTGCTTTTACTATTAGGATGCATAAGCTTTACCAAAAAGGTCCAAAATAAAGGCAATTATGATGTCAATAGCTTTCGATTTCAAAATTCCAACTTTAAATTTATCGTAGAATCCTTAAAAAAAAAAAACATATTATAGACAAAAGTAACTGTAACAAGTAAAAACAATAATAATAATAATAAAATCCTGCAAACCATGGCTTATTCCAACTTTTTTCACTCAAAACTTTTTCATTTGAATATATTAAAGTGAAAACTTGTATTTCAAGTATATATTATTCCTCAAAATATTGCTATTTTACTTTATTTATAGCATAACATTGCCTAAAACAACATATTTAACATAAAGGTTAATGCAAGTTATTTAAGAACTTAGTAATCTGCTTAAAGAGCCCCTATTATGGGTTTTTGAAAATGACCTTCCACACAGTGTACAACACAGCTCTAAGTGAATGAAAACATCCAGCTGAAGTTTAAATCTGTGCACCGTGTTTAAAACTATTGATTTAAAAAAAAAAGTGTCAACTCAGACTCGTTTATATGATTAGTCTTTAAACAGTGTGAGTGAATATTAATGAGTGAACATTCTGATGATTAATACAATAACCTACCCTGCAAGGGGGGATTCGCCGACTGTTGAAGGAAAAATCAGCAAAGACTATTGATGTATGGACTTTGTCAGTAAACAGTTCATAGACCGGTTTCTCCTTTCTTCGGATCACAAACTGTAAGTGTAATTAAAATGATTGCCTCCTTGTTTTCTCTAGCTTGCAAAATACATATTTAATTGTGTTTTGTTACTTGTAATCGCTCCACATGGCTTGTACTGTATCTGGTTAACTATTTATATTCACATATAGCGTCTAAAACCACGTTGAAAACGCGACAGTCGTGATTCCCTATCGTTTGTCATTGCTTTTTTCACCATCAGCTGTTCTTACACACGTGTTGCGGGTCAGTGTATCTTTTGGTCATTGGATTTTCATTTTAGAAACGGATATCGAAAAAACGAAAAACGAGCCGTTTTTTAATTTTCATTTTTGTTTTTGAATTTTAAAATGACAATCAATAAACGGCTCGTTTTTCATGGTGAAAAACGGAAAAGCAAAATTCAACAATGAATTGATTTTCATTTTTCATTTTGAATAACAAAAAATAAAATCACCAGAAAACAAAAATGAATAAAGGCTTGTTTTTTATATTCTGAAACCAGATAGGCCGACTCATTCACGGTGATGCAATGATGCCACACACAGGCTAGCCTACTATAGGCTATTATAAAAAAAATACTAGGCTATTATTTTTTCCACTTAATAATGTTATAAAAGATATTTTCTTGTGATAACGGGATTTTGTTAAGACATGTTTAACTCACTGAAGCTGGTTATATATAATATTGTATATATAATAATAATATATAATATATACATATAAATAGTCCATATAGTCCATATAAATAGTCCAATACATGAATTGAAATTCTAAAAAAAAAAAAATTCCTACTGATAGTTATATATAGCAGTAGGCTATTTTTTTTAGAATTTCAATTCATGTATTAAAAATCAGTATATCTGATTATAGGTTATATTAGGAAATAGAATAGGCTGTATTTGGGGTGAAGACGCACACAACAGCGGTCTTAAAGTTCATTATCAACCGTAGCAAAGTGTTTGTAATGTAATCCGATAGTCCACTTTGGACGACATTGGGATGCTTGACCGTGTTTTTGAAACATGCTGAACACCTTTCAGATTGAATGGATTATGTTTATTTTAATTTCGAACTACAGTATAACGCGGAGAGATGACTTGTTGAAATGTGCGCAATGATTCCAAACGAATGTCCAATGTTACTGTCACTCCTGAAGTGGAAGTGATTTTAACAATAAACTTTATTTTCAGAAAACTGTTCAGTAAAGCAATGCAAATAATGCATATATCGTCAAAGATGTTGTTCTATTTAAAATGCTGCTACAATATGTATAACAAACTAATAATAAAATAATAAAATAATAATAATAATATATATATATATATATATATATATATATATATATATATATATATATATATATATATATATATATATATATATGTATATGTATATGTATATGTATATGTATATATATATATATATATATATATATATATATATATATAATTTTTTAAATATTATATATAAATAAATATGTATATATTATATATTATTATAATATATAAAATATTATATATATATATATATATATATATATATATATAATATTATATACATATATACATATATATATATATATATATATATATATATATAAAAAATATTATATATATTATATATATATATATATATATATATATATATATATATATATATATATATATATATATATATATATATATATATATATATAACCGGCTTTAATGAGGAAAAAATAATAGCCTATAGGCTAGCCTGTGTGTGGCAGCATTGCATCACCGTGAAAATTCAAAAACAAAAATCAAAAAAAGCCTCGTATTTCAATTTTCATTTTTGAATTTAAAAACAAAAATTTTAAAAAAGGCTCGTTTTTCACTTTTCAATATCCGTTTCAAAAATGAAAATCCAATGACCAAAAGATACACTGACCGTTGCAGTAAAGTTTCAAAATAGTTCAGCTTTTGCCGCTGTGTGGATTATTACTGAATGTGTGTCACTGTTTTTACTTATGGTTTCAAAAGTTTACACTTAGATATTGCTTGATAATAATAGCAGGTTTGACATGCTGTCCCTGAGAGATCCCTGAGCTCGGAGATAATTGAGCCCAGGGCTCCCGCCTGGTCAATGAGCCTGTGAGGGAGTACGAGATCAGGAAGTTCTCGAGAGCTCCCCCTGGTAAAGGAGGAGATGGGGTGGATGGGGGGATTCTTAAAAAAATAATGATGGAGGAGTAATGCTAGTCAGGCTGTTTATAGTGAGTTTGGAATGATCTGACTGGCTTACTAATGATTACAAATGAGAGACCAGGTGCGATCAATCATATCACATGCTCCTCTTGAAATTAGTTTGTGAAACTTCACTAAGAATAGAGCAATATGCTGATGTTTAACTGCATTGATTTAATGCACTCCTGCATTGGGCTCACACATACACTCTGCACTCTGACTACTTCAACAAGGTTTATAAGCCATGGTGGGCGTTTCTTTCAGTCTCGCATTAAATGCAGTTGACCGGTCACAACAGACTGGGTCATTGGACCAATCAGCGGAGATTAGCATCAAGCTAAGGAGGGGTTTGGGAACAAATGAATCACTGAACAAATCGAGCCGTTGGGATTAGATAAAAAATAAATGTATAAAACAATAAAAGTGTTTTTTGACCTTGCATGCATATCAGCCTGTTGTTGGAGACCCCCAAAACCAAAATATGACCTTTTATAATGCATAATAGGGGCTGTTTAAATTAATGCATTGTGATTTAACATTACTAGGGGTGTAACGATACACCAAAGGCACGGTTCGGTTCGGTTCACGGTTTTGGAGCCACAGTTCGGTTCGGTTCGGTTTCTGTTTGCTGTGGGGTTAGGGTTGATGTCATCTTAACAGCAATGCTAAGGAACAATAGATTCACTTAATAACAAGAACAACTAAACATTTTCTTTATTAATTTTGCCATCACATTTTAGTACAGTCAGGATACCTGAGTAAACAACAAAAATGAAATAAATACCTCCAATATAGACAAGTCAGAAAAAAACTATTCTCTTTAGTGCAGCCATCTTAAGAAAGTAAACTCAAATTAAATAAATAACTGCAGTGTAGACTATAGTGAAAGATAAACAGGCTTGTCCTTTCTAAGGACATTTGGAATATTCAATTAAGTTTTAAGTTCTTCTTTAAAAACACCATAATGTCCACATTCTCAGGTGAGGGGCTTGATTTCTGTGCAGACACAGACAAAGTGATGCTCATTTTAGTTATCATTTAAATAGA
Organism: Danio kyathit; assembly: GCA_903798195.1. Taxonomy (NCBI): domain Eukaryota; kingdom Metazoa; phylum Chordata; class Actinopteri; order Cypriniformes; family Danionidae; genus Danio; species Danio kyathit. Next base: position 39,447,400 of record LR812529.1, read on the forward strand.
TAGGTTTCCGTTTAAATTAATGAAAAAATAATATACATATAATGTGCTTGTAAAGTGTTTTTTACATGACCTATTCACCAGTAAAATACATTGCAGTTTTGTCTGAAACTAATGTTAGGGTTGTAGCCGTATATTTTTGCCTCTCTCTCTCTCTCTCTCTCTCTCTCTCTCTCTCTCTCTCTCGCTCTCTCTCTCTCTCTCTCTCTCTCTCTCTCTCTCTCGCTCTCCATGCCTGTCATTCTGTATGTCCGCCTTCACGACAGCTAATTGGTCAGGAGAACGATCTATCATCATTGGGCGACTTGGCGCGGGAATATAAAAATGACGTCAGGAAAAGCGGAGGAAAGCGCATCTTTCTTTGATCTCGTTTTTCGTGTATTTTGCTAACATGATTATGAATTTCGTTGTTTTTGCTTAACTTTCGTTTGGGCAAAATTATTTTGCATTAGTTTTGCCCACTTTGAGAAATTGTGTGATTTTTGTACACTTTTATTTCGATTGATTTGTTTGTTGCTTTTTTGTTCAGCTCTTTCCCGTCATATTGAGCTTTACCTCCTCAAGTTCACTCTTTTCTCGGAGTAAGGTGGATAGGGAAGATGTCTTACGACTTCCATTTTGCAAACATGTAGAAAATGTATTGTTAAAGACATCAGGTAAGAGGTGAACGTCATCTTTGTATATATTTTATTCTACAGTTCAGTATAGGGAAGAATAAGGCGCACGGCGCTGAAAACCTTTTTTTCTTTTCATCAGTTTCTAGCTAGGTAAGGGGTTAAATCCCTTTTGTTGGCAGTTCTGTTGTCAGTGTCTTTTGCGTACACCCTCACATTGTGAAATTTACCACATTTTTTTAAATGTTATTCCTTATTAAGTTTCGTGAAACAGTTAGTTACGACAGATAGTGTGCGCTTTGTCTACGACACGAATTCCATTCCTGTACTCCACTGGAAAACCAAAATGTTCCCAAAAAGGAGACTTAAATGTATTTGGGGGATCTGCAATCTCAATATATGCGAAGCAGCCGTCCTGCATATACAGTAGTAATGGAGTGTGATCGCTCACTCAAGTCACATGACATGACATGCACTTGGAAAATACTATTCTAAATTCTAAAACATTAGAATATAATATTTAGAACAAAAGCTCATCATTACTAATACAATTGAATCAAATGTGATAAAATAAAGATGTTTTGGTTCAATTAGAGACAAGTGACGTCAACCTTAACAGTGGGCAGCAGGGGGCGTGACAGTATCGCGGTCCGCCACGAGAGTTTCGCGATACGTATCGTGGTTGGTGTATCGCGATATTGCGGTTCAGTTTGTAGTATCGTTACACCCCTAAACATTACTATTGCAAAACAAACTATTATTTATATATAAATATATATGCAAACATAAAATAATATTAGAAATCATATTACTCATTTGCCATATTTAAAAAAAAATTCAGCCAATCAAACATTTCTATGAATGCATTAAAGTTAAAAAAAAAAACAACAACAACAATTATTTTAACGTGGTGTCATAAGTAGATTTTGAAAATGAAAAACAAATTCCAAAGTGACAAACATAGCCTCCCCAGATTAAATAAGGCCAGTCTTTACCATCCGAAACTAAGACCTCCAAAAATAAAGCCCATGCGTCACAGAACAGCAGATCAAAAAGAGGAACAATGGCTTTGGGCAGGATGAGCTGCAGAGTCTAGATGTGCACCCGAGGCCGTGTCAGCAAGCAGGTTAACATGCGCCTTTGAAGCAGTAACGACTGCAATATTTCATCTCATCGGGCCACTGCAGCCTAAAGACATAAAGACTTTCAAGAAACGGGTCCACGTGAAGTTCATCTGCTCAAACGTGGCTCGGGGTGCTGGAGACATGCTTATAGAGCCGTATTAACAGAATCTTTGAGTAAACACACAGAGAGAGCGTCATCTAGGACATTCCCGACACGTTTTAACCATGAAAACGTGCATTTGCACATGCTCAAAAAAACTAAAACATGGTCATTTAATGTGACTATAGGCAACGAAGCTTAACATACTTTTAAACGATTTAAATATCAACACAATCAGCGGGATTCAGGTCAATTCATGTGTGAAAATGAAGCTTTTTTCCCACAATTTAAGTTTAAGAAATCTTTGCATTATCATCCTGCATGACCAGGGGATTTGTCTTTCTTAATATGATAAATAAATATAAAGACACACACTGCATTGAGTTATAGGGTAAAACATTTGCTACAAAAACTATAACATGTGAGAAAGATATTAATCACAAGATCCAATCAGAGACTCTTAAAGGAGCCATAGGGTGTGTTTTCATGTTTTATTGTAGCAGTTTGTGAAGGTTTAAGATATGCAAAGTTCAAAGTCAGCCCCAGACAGTATTCTCTATCTAAAAGCAAAGGCCAGACGAAAATTCGCCCTTATACAATGGGGAAAATAAGTATTGAACATGTTGTGTTTTTTCCTGGGAATAATATTTCTAAAGGAGCTGTTGACATAGAATTGGAATTTGGTAAAAACCCAAACAATACAAACATTAAAATAATAAAAATAAATAAATCTGAAAAATTATTTATGTGTAATAACAATCAAATAGTGATGCACGGATGGCGGTTATATGCGCGGGCGCTGCGGATAACCCGTGGGTCGGGCGGGTGAGGCAATAAAAAAATTAATTAAGATTAATTGCGGGTGGGTCGCGGGTGAATGAGATTCATTAATAATGATTTTTGCTTTGTATTTTTTAAACATATTCTGTAAAATACGATGTTTTTAATACATTCAACAGGCAAACGGGCCCTAATTTGCAGGCTAATTTTTAAAAAAATATGCGAATGATGGAGGTCCATTTGTTAAAGTAGAAATGGAGGCGAAACCGATCAGAGAGAAACTTAAAAAGGGAAAATTAAAAACAAAGAAAAGTGCCGTGTGGGAGAGTTTTAGTGAAATGATTAACGAGGATGAATCAAGTGCTGGGTTTGTAACATGCAACGACTGTTAAGCGCTGTACTGTATGTATATGAAAGCCACAAGAACAGTACCTTAAATATCATGTGTGTGCTAAATCGAAAGACCGGTCAGGTCAAAGTCAGACACTGTAAGTTAAGTCTAGTCTCGTGGATGCATGTGTGGACCTGTGCTGCCTTGATATACAGTACGCACCTTCCATGTTGTCACTGGCAAAAGATGCGCAGATTATCTCACTGAATCTGCTGTTAATAACGAACGATCCACGCTGACCTGTCATAATGCTTAAAACAAAGAACTAGAATTATTAAAGTGACGATCGGGTGTGGATATACTGTATATGTCAGATAAAATTATATGTGCGGGTGGATGATTAGTATGAAGCTGTGGATTCGGGTGACATTTCATCTGATCTGCGCATCTCTACAATGAAATGACAGAAAGAGAAAGTACTGAACTACTGAAATGTATTTAATACTTTATATAAAAGGCTTTTTTAATGAAGGCAGATTAAAAACGCCTCTCATATGGAGATTAAAGTAACATGAATTGCTCAGGTGAGATTTTCAACAGAGTGTAAATATCTTGATGATTCTGTGGGTCCCGTCTATCAAATCTGATCTTTATTTTGTATTCTCTATTGGATTTAAGTCAGGTGATTGGCTGGGCCCTTCTCCAGCTTGATTTTCTTTCTCAGAAAGCATTTGAGAGTTTCCTTGGCTGTGTTTTGGATCATTGTCTTGCTGAAATGTCCACTCTGGCTTCATCTTCATCATCCTGATAATGTAGATGTTGGACTGAAGCAGAGAATATTAATTTATAAGGATGAAGGGCAGAGGATTACTGAAGAACTACTGAGAGATTTCAGCTGCGGCCTGGGCTTTCACTGCCTTTCTACACCTCCCTTCATGTGTTCAATACTTTCCCCTATGTCATTTCTTTTTATTACACAACTTTACTTGTAAACTAATTAGTTTTGTTTGTATATATGGATTTCTTTGGTTGCTATTAACATTTGGTGAAAATGTCAAGTTAACAGCATATTTAGAAATGTTTTTGAATACTTATTTCCCTCACTGTATCTACATGACTACTGTTTTCTTCAGCATTAAATGATGTGCCATAACAAAAAATGAGGCAGCTCCTGCTGTATCTCATACACTTAAATCATAACTTAAATGGTAATTGTGAGGATGAATAAACCTCACTCAATGGAATATGTTCAGGAAAAATGGGAAAAAGAAGGTAATTTTACTATTTCGAATGAAGATTGGTTAGATGTATGTGAATTGACAGTACATCAAAATGCACTAATTCATATATGTGGTGGGAGTTTGAGTGAAAATGGCTTTTCCAATTTTTCATTGCACCAAAACAAAAAACATATACTGCAGGAGTGGATATATTGTATTGGTTATGCTGCTACACTAGGCATGTGCCGGTATAAGTTTCTGATGGCATGATAACCTTGGATAAAAATATCATGGTTTCACAGTATTGTGTTTACTGTTGTAAAATATTTCTTTTTAAATGTCTTAGTAAAAAAACAACAACTTTTTTGTTCCCCATTTAACACAATATATTAAAATTTAGGAAGCATTTATAAAATTTTGGAACAGTAAACATGTCAGGCTACATAATTAATATAAACCACTGACTTTTACTATCTTCATTAGCTTCAAAAACACAGTTTTCCTTACAACGGTAAAAAAAAAAAAAAAAAAAAAAAAAAAAAACTTTTAAAAAACCCTCTAAATATACCTTAGAAATAGTATAACAAAATATTTTTGCGGTTTTATTACCTTGACTTTTCAAAGCAGCAGTAAACCTTGAAATCGTCCCATGCCTATGCTACACTAAATAATTTTTTTTTTTAAATAATAATAATAAAAGTAATTGTGATGTTATTCAATAGTCATTAAGTTATGCACCAATAAACTTGGTGCATAACTCAACAATGATAAATACACTTTAAAAAAACACTTAATAACAGAGTTTATTGAATGTAGTTATACATTCCAAAATAATCACTATCATTTAAAAAAAACATTTACATTTAATGAATTATTACAGTAACGCACACTTTTGTGACAATCCCCTATCGCCGTTTTGAGTTTTATACCTCAAGCTTTAGTTGAGTGATCTGAACAATATACAGCATGAATTTCCACTATTTTCTAAAGCTGATCAAAAAAGTGAATGTCCAATGAATGTCCTATTTAAAAACAACGTTTTAAAGCACTTCAGCACAGACTTCAGTTCTTTCTAAATGTATAACATGTCAGTTTTATTAAAAGCAACCAGACTCACCGCACCTTTAATTGACGATTAAGCCATAAAATCCCAAAAAAAATTACATAAATGAAAAAAAGGTCTGCACACACTCAAAAATCAAGACATGAGATTAATGATTATAAGCAGTTTACTGAGAGAAAAAAGGCCAATGTTTTGATCACGTTGACCATTGTCAATGCCAAGTAAATTTTAAAGTTTAACTTTAGTAAATTGTTTAAATCACTTCAATCTCACTTGTGTCTGTTTGATTTCTGAGACTTTTTTTCAGTCACTTTATTGTCAGAGTTTTTCTAAAAACGCTCAGTCTGAATAATTCATAAACACATTTATTATGCATAATACAGTCAGGTGTTCAGATATATAAAGTTGAACATCTCTGCATTAAAATGTCTGATGGTTTGCCTTTTCAATGCAATCTTCTCAATTGGTTCTAATGAAACGTGTGGAAAAGGTGGATCTGCAGTCACTTGGACCATTTTTCAATTTTGCAATTTAATAACTTTGTTCAAATAAAACCCACATATCTATAATACCCTGACTTACTAGATATATGTGCATTTCTTTCAACATTGTTATTTTATTACAATTACAAAACACAAAAGAGTTCGCATTATTTCTACCTTGACCTACCATAGCGGTCAAAACGACTGCATGCATTTCAGTATCCGCTACATTCAAGAAATATTTTTGCTGGTTATTCAAACTACTTTTTTAAAATGGCCCAATCAACACAAAATGTTTTTGGGGAACAACTTATTTGTTTTATACTCAATCCACTTAAATTTGCAAAAGCAATTAAGTTATCTTAATCGATTTGTGTTGGGACATGAAAGAGTTGCCTGGAACACAGCATTTTTTACAAAATATGCTTTGAATATGCATGCCTCTGTTGCCTAGCAACTTCCTGCTAACACAAACAGAACTTTTTGATAGCAAACACAACTTTACTTCAGATACGCATTTCAAAACAACATATTCAGTGACGCGGAAAAAACTTGCTCTCCAGGTTGTAAAGTAAAAATGAGATGCACAGCTTTGCGTGTGGTCTAACTTAAGCATTAAGAGACTGCTTAACCAAACTTAACTTAACCAAAAAGACTGCTTTTTTGGGGATGACTTCATAAAATATGACGGCAGATATTTTAACTTAATTTTAATATCTCAATAAAAGCTTTGAATGTAAGTATGAAGTGACAATATGATGACTTATATGAGAATATATAGGAGATATATCAGAATGACCACTATGGCCATTCTAGGAGTGATAGAATTCTGGTAGTTCCAGTGTTAATGGCATCTTCAATAAAAACAACAGCAAATGAAATATACTCATTAAACCATAGCCATCTGACCGTTATAAAAAAAGCTAAAACACTGGGAAAAATTATCCAGGGTAAATGGAATGCATAGTTAACATCAGGTGCGAAACATCACACCAAGTGGAAATAAAAACCTCTTTCTTGGAAGAACATTTTCATAATCATGTGGTAGGTCATGCAGACCCAAGGTGCCACATGACTGACTGAACAACGAGAACTGTAAAAAAAAAAAACATGTGCGGTTTGTTATAAAATGGTATTGTGGCAAGTTGCAAAATCAAGCAATTTCTAGATGCATGAAGTTCCTTTAAACAGTTACTCAATTCTACCATAAAGATGAGTCAAATTGCAGAGGACTTTTATAATGTAGACAACACAACACTGTTTGCCTGCCCTTGATGAACTAAGCAAAAAATATCAGAGGCATCTAAAATATGTGCTGTATTTGAAAGAATTTTGCTAGTTGTTCAGCATCTTTTGAGTTTGAATTTTAAGGTGGTTTGACAAATAATATAATGAACACTGTAAACAAAAGATGAAAACTGATTTAAAATATTAATAACACCATTAAAAATACTACATCAATTCTAAATGGTATTACAAATATTTAGAAAAGATGACTTCTAACAAAAATTTATAAAAACCTTACTTAAAGGTCACCTATGATGAAAATCAACTATTTTAAGCTGATTTGACAGAACTGTGTGTAGGTAGAATGTGTTCACTGTCATACTGGGGTGATAGAAACACAAGTCTCTTATTTTAAATTTCCTGACGTTAAAATAGAACCCAAATCCCAGTGATTTTGAGGCCCGCTGCAACATAACATAGGAGTGCGCCCTACGTAATTCTTAACCACTGTAATCACCACTGCCGCATGGTGTCAGTAAGCACATACTGTATATATGTGTGAGTGTGTGAAATGTGACTATTCATTTCAGAAAGGCTTGAATAAACTCTACCACAAATACATGACATAAACTTACTTGGTATTTTAGACCAGTGTTTCTCAACTGGTGGGTCGCGACCCAAGAGTGGGTCGCGGGAACATTTTCAGTGGGTCGCGGAGTGTGTGGTCAAAAAAACAACAAGTTTAATTTTTAACTTATCTTGCTTATACCGGACTTTTATTTTGAAATGCGCGCGCAACAACCGTACTACTTTCTCGATAAACATGATGATGATCCGTGGATAAGCAATCCCTTTGGAATCGACGTGGAAAGCGTCACGTTGCTGAGCAACAAAGAGAATCAGCTGGTGGAGCTGTCATGTGATAAGACGCTGAAAAAGAAATTCAGTGAAGTAAGCCTCTCCCAGTTTTGGTGCCGCGAAGTGCTTTCTGAGTATTCGTCCCTTGCCATTCGTGCGATCAAATCCATCCTACCATTCAGCACTACGTATTTGTGTGAAAGTGGCTTCTCTTCCTTGGTGCAGCTTAAGTCAAAGCAAAGGAACAGGTTGGACATAGAGCACGATCTTCGGGTCTACCATCACCCCAGACTTTAAAACTCTTATCAGGAGTAAAGCACATCCTCAGTTATCTCATTAGCTTCCCAAATTACTGTTAAGTGAAACAGATGTTTATAATTGCTGTCATATTAGATGTAAAAATGGTTATGATTATTTTAATTATTTTACTGTAATTTGCTGATTTGTTCTGTTCAACAGGATCAGTGTTAATGTTTTATTAACAGTTCAGTTTAGTTCATGGTAACTGAACCTTTTCTTACCCTTACTTTGTAATATTTCTATAATTTGATACATTTTGTTAAATGACAGCAATAAAATATTGTTTATTTGTAAGTATTGGTGACTTGTGATTTATCTGTCACTATTTGTGTATGTTAACAAATAAATACAAATTAATTATAATTCCTAAAATTATTTTATAGTTCCTAAAAGTTTGGGTCGCGGCTTGATGACCATGTAAAAATGTGGGTCCCATGGCCAAACCAGTTGAGAACCACTGTTTTAGACTAATGAGCTGTATTTCTGCTTCATCTGTGTCTGTGTCTGTCACTGACTGCTGTTTATCTGATGTAACACATGAGAAGCAGACAGGCAGGTGGGAAGGTGGGTGGGGAGAAGCAGCTCATTTGCATTTAAAGCCACAGGCTACAAAAACAGCTACAATGTAATCGGACACCAAAATGGACAGATTCTGGAGGCTATAATAAATGATCTGATGGGTACTTTGAGCTGAAACTTTACAGACACATTCTGGAGACATCAAAGGCTTATCTTACATCTTGTAAAAGTGGCAAATAGCTGCCGTTTAAATGACTTATAAAAAAAAAACTCAATAAATATTATGAAAATACTTAAATAAGAAATGCTGTTTAAAAAAAGACAAATTACAATAGCACAAATTTTCCCAAAAATCTGTAATATTTAAGCATTGAACACCAAAAACAAAGAGAAAAAAACAATCATATTTAAAATCTATTAAAAAACTAAAATAACATCAAAAACTATTTTAAACAATTATAAAAATGACAAAAAGCAAATAAAATTGCTCTTAAAAATGCTTTAAAAAATACTGAAAGAATAAATATAAAAACTGACTATAACCATAAAAACATTATAAACAGTAAAATAACACTAAATGGTAATTCACAAATAATACTAAAATATTTTGTATGATGCACTGTACAGTAAATTAAACACACAAAAAAATTTTTAATTGTGTGGAAGTTTCCATAAAAAACAAGAAAAATGGAGCAGTATCCAATGCATGTGTTCTTTAGTTTTAACTACAGAAGCAATATTAGCAATACTGACGGGTGACAAACGTTTTGTGATTTACTTGGCTTTGTTGCACCTCATTCTTGAGTTCGGTAAATACACTACCTGAAAAAAGCCTTGTCCTTAAATCCCAGTTGTAAGAGCAGCAAATATTAACTTGACTTCTAGTTGATCATTTGGAAAAGTGACAGAAGGTAGATTTTTCAGATGAATCATCTGTTGAACTGAGTCCCAATCATCACAAATACTGCAGAAGACTTATTGATTCTCACAGAAATCAGTCAAGTTTGGTGAAGGAAAAATCATGATTTGGGGTTACATTCAGTATGGGGCCGTGCGAGAGATCTGCAGAGTGGATGGCAACATCAACAGCCTGAGGTATCAAGACATTTGTGCTGCCCATTTCATTACAAACCACAGGAGAGGGCAAATTCTTCAGCAGAATAGCGCTCCTTCTCATACTTCAGATCACAGTTCCTGAAAGCAAAGAAGGTCAAGGTGCTCCAGGATTGGCCAGTCCAGTCACCAGACATGAACATTATTGAGCATGTCTGGAGAAAGATGAAGGAGGAGGCGTTGAAGATGAATCCTAAGAATCTTGATGAACTCTGGGAGTCCTGCAAGAACGCTTTCTTTGCCATTCCAGATGACTTTATTAATAAGTTATTTGAGTCATTGCAGAGATGTATGGATGCAGTCCTCCAAGCTCATGGGAGTCATACACAATATTCATTATTTTTCCACTGCACCATGACTTTATATTCTATACTGTACATTACTTCTGTTAAGTGATAAGACTTTTGTCTAAGCAAAGTCAAACCTTACTGTCCTAATTAAATCATAAAAAAATCAAGGCATGATCATATTTTACTTTGGTCAAATAAGTATCATCTAGAGGCCTTTATCTTTCATATAAGCCACTTCTGATACCAAATGATCAACTAGAAGTCAAGTTATTATTTGTTGTTCCTAAAACTTGGAAAGGCGGCAAGACTTTTGTCAGGTAGTGTAGACTAAAACATCACAGAATAGTAGAGCATAAACCTGTATAGCAACTTATATTACAGATCAAAGAAATTACCAGGTAGAAACGCTTCAAAATTGAGCTTTAGATATAGCTTTCTGTTCACCAGAAGACAAAACAACAGCTAAAATACCTCAAAGTAACAGACTCTGTTGAAAAAACACACTGCGCTCTCGAGGCAGCAAAAAAAAAAGTTGAAAGCGTCCTGAAACATGGTCTTTCTGTTCCCTCACGAGCTGCTGTAACACATGGCACTGCTTCACAATAAAAGCAGATCCACAGCCACTCCAAACAAGGGCCAATTATTTTCACAGCTCTTGTGCACTAAAGCAGTTAATATACGAGCCCACCTCCAGGCGCAATGTTGCTTTAATGAACAGCCAAATCCCTCACAGCAGTGTGACAGAACATTAAACTAGAGCATTTATTTTTAAAAATCACTGGGCATGGGCTTGTTTTTTTTCCTGACTCATGCTTCAGAACAAACAATCCATCATCATGGGCCTAAATCTCACTTTTTCTTTTTTTTTTACACTGCTTTCACCTGGTGTTAATATGCATTTTTAGTGATCCGACCACAAGTGGTCCACCGACATGCATTATATTAACACTTGGTATTAACATGCACTGTAAAATATCCGTAAAATTATTTCCGTATTTTGTGGTTCATGTTTTAGTTTTTGCCCGTTTATTTACGCTTTTGAATTACATTATAGGATCTTGATCGTACTTCCAACAACTTTTAACCTTGAGAAGTTCGAAAAAGTGACTTTTAAAAACATTTTTAATAGTTTAAAGTGATATATTGTCTGGGTTGGTGTTGGTGGCACACTTCTGTTGATGTCGCCAATCTGGCAACCTGTGCTTGTGTGTTTTGAACCAGGCGTGCAATACCTAGTCCAACCACTGGGTGTCAAACTTACATACTGCACCTTTAAACTTCTTAGTCAGAGCCAGTGATGGTTACTTAACACTTAGTGAGTTGTCCATTAGTAATGAAACAAAGTATTTTGATTTCTGTCATGTATGCTAATTTAACAAGTAAATAATTTATTTTAAAAGTTACACAGATAATATGGATGCCATCTTGTGGTCAGACATGGATATTAATTTGGCGCCATCACAGTGCATTATGGATATTCTCTAGCCGGTAAGTGTACAAGGCTTGTATAATTCTTACTGAGGTGCACTGTGGAATTGATTAAGCGCACTTCACAATAGCTGCGTTTTTACTATCAAGCACTAAAGCAAGTGTGCCAGGGCAAGTCAGCGCCAGTTGCGTTTCCACTGTCACTTCCAGGGCCTTATTGGGCCAAAGCGGGGCTTCCTCTGGGACAGCGGCTGGCCTTTTTCGGCCCACCGAATACCTTGGGCCAAAGAGGGCCAGCTAGGGCTTTGGGACAGAGTGGAAAGAGAGGCAAAGTTTGCCTGAGTCTGGTAAAGATGGCATGCCGCCATTACACGTTTTCACGATCACACAGGAGTACATGCTCCAAAATAAATAAATAAATAAATAAATAAATAAATAAATAAATAAAGAAGGGAAAGAAAATCATATAGCTGGTCAGTTTAAGATAGGCTATTCCATAACACCCTATAGGCTAGGGCTCTTTTTGCTTATGAAAAATTACAAATTTTGGATATAATAAAATCACATTAAATAAATAAACCAATATAAAACAAACAAAAGCTATAACAATTTAGGTATATACAATACAAATAAATTAAACCATTTCAAGCCATTTTAAACTTTCATTTTGCAAAGGCCTATCTGAAAACAAGACTTTAGATATTTTTTAAAAACAATAAACAACAGAGAAGTTTAGAAATATTTTTTATAAAGTATTTTGATACAATATTAATTAAATCGTGCAAACAGAGCATTTTTTTGGGTGAGTGAAACCAGAAACTAACTTCTGTCATCCAGTCCAGCGCAGCGCTGCTCTACAAACAGATTGGGAAAAACTGCAAGTAAAAAATGTGTTCTGTGTCCTTAAACAAGTGTTTATGTTTTTATATGACGTGGTAAAATTAAAAAATGAAATTTCTAATGTGGAGCTTTATTTGTGGATAGCTGCTCAGCGCAACGAAATATAGGCTATAGCCTATTTTATTACTTGCTCTTATGTCCTGAAACACTTAAAGGTTTCCTTTATTTAACATAAGTGAATAATATGCAACATCCTTAAATTATTCTCTTAAATAAAGGGGAATTACCTATTAAGTGTCATATAGCCTATGGAAATATTAATATGTTTTAGGTCTATCCGGAGCATTTGGACTGAATGTTTGAAGGCGTCCATCAAAACGAGGATGTTATAAAATACTTTTTATACAGAGTTATGGGTTGTGCGTTGGGTCATCCCTCTGTTAGTGGTGAGACCACTCGATGCACGATGCCAACAGTCGGTCGGCGAGTAAACAAATATAATGAATGAAAATATATAGACCTGTGCGTATAGACATATAATGTAATGCTGTACAGTAACGTGTCATTTGTTTGTTTGGGTTGTCTTCATTTTAATCGTTTCGTGATGATGCGATGGTGTGCTTTATTTGTCTGCCTGATTCCTGCTGAACTGGGCGGTTTGTGTGACGTTTGATCCGGGGGACAATCTGGGGGCGGGGTTTGCATGACGCGCTGCGAGCTACTAGCCCGACAGTGGAAATGCGACATGACTGCTCACTGCTCAACCTCCCGGGTGATTGGCACGGCACGGCCTGATAAAAAGCCCTGGCTCGCACTGTCCCAACAGTGGAAATGCAGCAAATGTCCACTATGGCCGACATCTCAACCTGGCCAATGTAATTCCATATGCGGGAGGGGGTAGGTGGATTATACCAAGATAAAAGGGGAAGGGCGAGGGGTGCTGTAGAAGATTTATTGTAAGATTGAGAGCCAGGGCGATGTTTAGAATGTTGCGCACCCCATTTCTGGGGTATTACATGATATTAAAGAGCCACTATGAATATGTGGGAAACTTGGGGTGTCTGCTATGGTTTCAGACACCACTAAGAATAACTGCTCCCTCAAATAGTGCATCATTTAAGAGTATGGGGTGATTTCAGATACAGCCCTGGTATAAGACGTGTTTTATTCTCCCTTCCAACACTAAATACAGGTGTAAATGGGTCTAAAAAATCCTTACGTTTCTTAAACCAGCTTTCAGCCTTACTCTGCTTCATACTACCATGATATTGTGTTGAACACTTCAGCCATCCATCAACAGGAGTCTTGCAGGATGTAATGAAGACCACCCATGATTCAACACTTGCCTTTGTTAGTTGTGAATATGCGCCCTCTAGTGGTGAAAATTACAATAAAGGGAAAGTATGCATTACATTGCTGACTGTTTACTTAAAGGGACAGCATGTGTTTTTTTCCCCTTCACTTTCGTCAATTGGTGAAGTTTGTTCCTCATCAGGGTCACTGGCTTGCTTGGTTTGGGACTCAGAGCTGTGCATCGTTGGATTTGCTCTTCAGTGTTGAGGCTTTCAGCAGTGACATTTACATTACACTGAACTGAACTAAACTAAACTTCAACTATGAAAGCTGGACTGAAGCAGTTTCAATTTACTAGAACTTCATCTACGTTAAGCTGCTTTGATGCAATGTACATTGTAAAAGTGCTATAAAAATAAAGATGGATTGAACTGAATTTACTAACGGCTTGTAAAAGCGATCTATTCAAATGTGTTTTCAACAAATTTGTGTTGTGCTTTAGACTTTTTTTTTTACACATGCACTTAGCATCATTCATTTGCTTATTGAAAACACAATCCCTGATTTAAAACAGGCCTTAGACCCAAAGAATCTCTCATTTCCTCAGTAGGCCAATGGTCTTCCTGGGATCAAGGATGGTGTCAGTCTCTTCCTCGGGGCTCATTTATTCAGCCTCTCAGTGGGCCGCTATCGAGCGCTCTGTTGGTAGAGAGTCGATGACCGGAATAAGCCTGGCGGGAGAGACGGGTGGAGAGTCATGCAAGCAAACAGACCTCCTCAGACGTACAGAGAAATCAGAGCAATCATGACCAAATTCCTCGAGGTGGGCTTGAGCGCCCGGTTAGTGGGTCAAAAGTCAATTTAAGTCCACTGTTATACCCATAGAAAAAAATAATAATAATCACCCTCGTTCCAAACCCACTGTTGTTTTTGTGTAGTGAAACATGAGAATTAAATCAGCTATGGCCACTGTGAACTGTTACTGCAAGGAATGACTGGAAATTACTGGATTACTGCATCCTTTTCCACAAAAGAAATCAGCCAACTGGGAACAATATGTGGTTGAGCTGGTTTTGAATAGATTATTTAGTTTAGAAATGAGCTTGAGCTTATGTTTACATAACAACAATGTACTAATTACAGAAAATTTGTTCCTTTGCGTAAAAACAGTGTCTTCAAAAATATCCCTGTGCACACTACAATCCACAAAAACGACCAAAAACACTGTACTGTATTGTTGTACAATTGCTGTGGAGTTCAATTATTAAAGGTGCTGTATCTAAGTTTTTGACTCTTTTAAAGCCTAAAAATACCATAATATGTTTGCAGATATTTAAGAAACATGTTAAGTGAACATTCTTGCTTATCTAAAAAGTAAAGCTGAAGTCAGATATTCTGCTTTGAAAATGTCTGTTACGTGCCGGAACGCTGTCTTTGTTTTGGTTCTTTTAACCCGTCCAATGCCACTTTAGCCATTTATATTTAAATATATACACTGTAAAACCTAACAGTCAACATTATCAAATGAAGATAGTGTAATTAGCTCAAAATTTATTGAAACTTAATTCTAGTCATTTGAAAAGAGTTTTGAACTCAGTGTTGAAGGTAATGAGTTAATTAAATACCTCATTACTTCAACTTAAATGGAGTAAGTTCACAGTACTTATATAGGTTAGTTTCTTAACTCAAATGGTTTGTAGCAATCGGTTTCCTCGAACTGTTTGAGTTGCCTTAACTTATTGGGTTTTACAGTACTCAGTTGGTTTGAGTTCTCTTCATTTATTGGGTTGTACTTTACTCAAATTGCTTCATTTACTCAAATGGATTAAGTTCACAGTACTCAGTAGGATTAGATTTTGAAATTTAAATGGTTTGTAGCAATTGGTTTCCTCAAATGGTTTGCGTTACCTTAACTTTTTGGGTTTTACAGTGTATAAACAGCGTATTTCATTCATTCATTCAATCAGAAAGGTTCTCAAAGCATGCACCCATGACCGAAATGCAATCTCCGGTGGACAGTTGCAGACTACGAAATGAGACACAAATTCAGAGTTGCACATGAGGTTATTAATTAGCAAATAATATTAAATAAAATATTACGAATATAGACATTAGGTGAGCAGGTTACATTGTAACCCAGTCTCCTAACGACATGTTACGTGATGAGATTTGCAGTGATAAGCAATTTGGCTGTTTGCACTAGACGAAACACGACAGAAATTTGAATACAGACATTCAGAAGCACAGAATATGCACTCACTCACGAAATGGTAAGGTTTATAATCTAATTAATACATATTAAACCTCTTTAACATTAGTAATTAGTAATATGTGTTGGTTTGCATTATTTCACAGTTCTAAAGTTCAATTTCAAACGATTTATTTTATTTTCAAGATCTGAGGTGAACTATCTGCTGCTGCATTTCAGTTGTATGGTAATAAATGTCATGTAAAATGGCATTCAAACTCACATTATTAGCATTTAACGCTGAATAAAGCACATGAGGAGTACCTGAGGTGATCACTGTCAGTTTTCTGTTGTTCAGCTGCAAGAAATAGAAGCCTTTTCTAATATATCAATTTGAGCTGTTGGTTAGGACAAAAACTCCTTAAATATGAAAAATATTCTTTCTATCGTGTGTCGTTGCTTTTATTTAGGACAGTTTAAAACAGCCTTTAGGCTCGAGACTCACTCCTGTTGGTGCTCAATCTGGCAACCTGCGCTTGAGTTTGTTTTGATCCAGGAATTTAATACCTAGTTCAACCACTGGGTGTCAAACTTGCATACATACTGTCTGGTTCTTAAATCTGATTGGCTGATAGCCGTGAGATATTAGATAATAATATCAGTACTCCTACAGCCTCTTCACCCTTGTGTATTACTCCGCCCGCATGACTGGCAAGCAGAGGACTACAGTTTGACAAATATTGTAGCTGTTGGACAACATAATGTACTTCTGAGGCTTTTTTAGGTGAGAAAGTAGTTGTTTAGATTGCAACTATGCAGTTTATTTATAAGGACAGAGCAGATGTTAAATATTCATAATTTCGAAGCATTGGCGGCCATCAGCCTGTTATACTAAAATGCGCAAAGACGGTTGACGTTCCGCCACAAGATGGCGACAGAGACCACATAATAAGTCCTTGGGGGAGAAAACTCAGCATAAACTTCAAACCACAGCTGATCAAATCATTTTAAATCAGGCAAGTGACATTCTAAGTCGATCTCTTTGTATTTTGCAGTGCTGTATTTATACCATAGTAATCTGGTAGTGTTTGCTTTGCTTCGGATTTATCGGGGTTAATTATTGTGATATCCCGATTGCAACAGAGAAATACTAGGAAATCCTTGTAGACTGATGCCATTTCAGGCTGTTCAGCCTTATAATTTTAAAATGTGAGCAAAATCACCTGTTTTGTCCTAGACATTACGCCAAGAGAATCATTCAAATACAAGCTCTAAAGTGACGTTGGTAAATGAGCAGCAGTTTCTGCTGTTCTGACGGTCAGCTGCAGATGTGAATAAATGGCGGAAGAAAGTAGTCCCTCATATCATGCTGCCCTGATGACTATACACAGAGCACATCACCATTTTCACATTTTTGAAGTATTTTGAAATATATATATATATATATATATATATATATATATATATATATATATATATATATATATATATATATATATAATTTATAATTTCAAAATTAATTCTGATGAAATTCAGCTTAATTAAAAAATGGATTTTAAAATTACAGTATTACAATTTAAAATTTGTCCTTCAACAAAATGTCAAAAGCCAAGAACAAATTTGCCACATTGGATCAATGCACTTTATCCTTAATGGCTCACAGAATGGAATCGCTCTCAAACCGCTCTTGAATGCCCATTTCTAATACAGTTAACAAAAAGAAATAGTGATTACTCAACACAGACACATAAACACCTGGCCAATTTCCATTTCAATGACCCGCAGGTGAACAATAAAGCCAGCTGACCTACTTCATGTCAACCTGCAAATTGTTCGTCTCGCACAGAAGTTCTGAACGTGCAAAACTGTAAAATAGGCTCTTTCTTCCCACAGGCCACACTTTCAGCCCATTTCTTAGCTTTCCACACACAAACAAACACACAAATGCCGCTTCAACAGTGTGCTTTGGCACCCCTGCAGATATAAATGTCCCAATCGCAAAATCACAGACGCTAAATCAAGCTGGAACAACTCTGAAGGGAGTTTCTGCCCAAATTAAACTCAGATGCCACAAACAACACATTCAAAGTGTGCTGACTTTCAAAAGGACAATATATACTGTATATATATATGAACAGAAACCCACTATTGAGCATCAAGCTATCGACTTCCGAAGCTTCAGCTTCAAAAGTGCTTCAATTCCACTATGAATTATGCGTCTCTGTGAGAATTGACTAAAACGCTACAGAGAAATTTGCAAACAAATCGACCTGAACGTCCCTGCAGGCCTTGCTAAAGTGCAGGCAGCTGTTTTCAGTGAATCTGAGTTCGCAGAATGTGCATTCAATCTTAACTTTCCACTTCCCAGAGTCCACCAGGCTCTCAGTGTTTTTGTCGCTGGTTTAAACTTCTTGTTTTGCGCAGGTGATGCTGAAATCCTCAGAGCATTTGCTGCAGTGAAGGAACTCAAGCTAGTGTCTTTAAAGGTCACTGCCCAGCTCCGTAATATAAAATATACATTCAAATATATTTTTGAAACATAAGATGCTTAATTGGTAAGTCTTTGACTTAGAAAGGGAAACTGCAACCAAAAATGAAAATTCTATAATCATTTACTCACCCCTGACTTGTTCCAAAACAGTTGAGTTCATTCTTTTGTTGGATTCAAAAGAAGATGCTTTGAAAAATGTTTGGAAACCTGTAGAATTTTCATTTTTGGTGGAACTATCCCTTTAATAATGCATACTATCAACACCTTGAATAGTGGATAAACCAATCAGAATAATGGACAAAAACAAAGATGTGAATATATACTGTACATGTTAAAAGATGCCCTCTTTTGGAATGATATTAATTTTTTCCACATTCAGGTGGTAAAAGTCTTGTGTTAAAACAAATAATCAAAACCAATTGAAGCAAATAAGTATATAAAAATCAGACAAGACACTCCACCATTCAGCTGATCTTTAAATCTGGCGGGAGCACTTTTAGCTTAGCTTAGCATAGATGATTGAATCAGATTAGACCATTAGCATCTAACCAAAATATTTAAAATGAAAAGAATCATTGTGTTTGCTGCAACCATTGGTTCCTTGACCATTACACAATGTAAATATACAAAAGTCAAGCTTCAAATGGAAAAATTCTCCAAATTCATTTTAAAAAATTAAGCGAGATGCTAATGGCCTAATCCTATTCGATGATTTATGCTAAGCTAAGCTAAAAGAGTGAATGGATTCAAAAATGGTAAATCTCAACTGTTTAACTCTAGAGGAGTTGTAAAACAATCTTATTTCCAAAAAAAAATTTCTTTTAAGCACTGTTAATGAAATAAATTGGCATTATATTTAACTCTGGCATAACATGCCATGGTGTACAATGTCCTGCTGAAATATGAACTGAAACAAGCTAAAATGATGGAGAAATGTAAAAATGATTGTTGGTTACATCTATAAAAAAACAAAAAAAATCTTATTTATATATCAGAATAACTGAGCACACTTTTTTTGATGATCTGAGCATCCCGTTCAATGATGCAAAAATCAGATCTTTACTATGCTGTAAAAAAAAGTTGACTCAACATTGTAAGGCAACTCGCTGCAGAACTTTGAGTTGACTTAACTTTCAACCCAAGTACTGCACTTAACTCGATTTAAGTTGAGTAAACTCAAAAATGTCCTAAAGCTGGTGGTCTTAAAATTTTAAGTTGAGTCAAACTTATTGCAAAATGTCTAATGTTTAGTTTGATTCTTCAAAAATACCAAAGAAATGTGAGTGTTGTATAATTTTTTTAAATCATGTGACAACGAAAAATGGTGTAATGATTGCGGAAATTTAGCTTCAATCATCGAAATGAATTAGATTTAATAATTAATGAATTAGAATTCATTTAAATACAAAAAAAAGTTTTAATTATAAAAAAATATGTCACAATATTATTATTTTTGTCATTTATTTATTAAATGAATGCAACTTTGATGAGCATAAGAGACTTAAATTGAAAAAAAATTTAAATTAAATACGAAACAAATTATTACCAACCTAAAATATTTTTAAAGTGACATTTTCTATAGACTCTATTCTATATCGACTACATTCCAAAAAATAAACCAAAATTTCAATCAAGTATTCCTAATATATTACACACTTTGATGCTCCCTAAAAAAGTAAAGCAATGTCAGTATTCTGTGTCACAGCCACAAGCCTAAAAGCTTTAGCAGACACTCATAGGTCTTTCCCCTCTCACGGTATCATTGATTTGTCAAGCCGAGTCCAGGGATTTGCATTTAGTGGCGCAGTAAAGCTGCATGTCCATTTATTTGTATGTGTGTGAGTGTCAGAGAGGACGATCGACCTCTCTTCTGGACGCCCAGCGCTGTGCCATGTGCCAGTTCAGCACCTGCGATCGCTTGGGCTCATCTGACACCATCAACACAGCCTCGTGTTCACATCCATTCACAGCCCGACTGAACGAGGGCCGCTTTCAGGATGGCCGAATGTACTGACCTTTTGAAAACGCGGTTAGAATGTACTGCAGGAAGTGTGGAGAGGAAGTTTACATGAACGGCGAATGTTCTGCAGCTGCCGCTCGTAAAAAATAATAAAAAAAAAAATGGAAAAGTCGAGTCACCATGTGGTTATGAAAAAAGTGGGTTAGTGCTCATTTGATCTGGACTTTAAGAAAACAGACCTGTAAGAGTGTAACATGTAACAATAAATTCAGAATGTTAAAACTGTTGTACTTTCTGTGACTTATTCTAAAAATTGCAGAAGAATATAATGCACTACCTGACAAAAGATTAGTTGCCTATTCAAGTTTTAGGAACAACAAATAATAACTTGACTTCTAGTTGATCATTTGGTATCAGAAGTGGCTCATATGAAAGGCAAAGGCCTCTAGATTATGCTTATTTTACCAAAATCAAATATGATCATGCCTTGATTTTTAATGATTTAATTAGGACAGTAAGGTCTGACTTTGCTTAGACAAAAGTCTTGTAACTTAACAGAAATAATGTACAGTATAGAATATAAAGTCATGGTGCAGTGGAAAAATAATGAATATTGTGTATGACTCCCATGAGCTTAGAGGACTGCATCCATACATCTCTGCAATGACTCAAATAACTTATTAATAAAGTCATCTGGAATAGCAAAGAAAGCGTTCTTGCAGGACTCCCAAGAGTTCATCAAGATTCCTTGGATTTATCTTCAATGCTTCCTCCATCTTACTCCAGACATGCTCAATAATGTTCATGTCTGGTGACTGGGCTGACCAATCCTGGAGCACCTTGACCTACTTTGCTTTCAGGAACTGTGATCTGAAGTATGAGAAGGAGCGCTATCCTGCTGAAGAATTTGCCCTCTGCTGTGGTTTGTAATGTAATGGGCAGCACAAATGTCTTGATACCTCAGGCTGTTGATGTTGCCATCCACTCTGCAGATCTCTCGCAAGCCCCCATACTGAATGCAACCAAACCATGATTTTTCCTTCACCAAACTTGACTGATTTCTATGAGAATCTTGGGTCCATGCGGGTTCCAACAGGTCTTCTGTAGTATTTGTGATGATTGGGATGCAGTTCAACAGATGATTCATCAGAAAAATCGACCTTCTGCCACTTTTCCAAATGATCAACTAGAAGTTATTATTTGATGCTCTTACAACTGGGATCGACGAGAAGACTTTTGTCAGGTAGTGTATATACCTTTTCTAATGTCTGCATAAATTCAAAAAAGAAACGAATTTATGATTTATTATACAGATTTTAGTATAAATTATTATCTTAGGATACACAAATAGAAAAAACATTGTGCACAAAAAAAAAAAAGAGTTATACAGTAAACAAAAACAAATTACAAATATATTTAAACAAACAATTAGATATAACAACAATAATAATTTATTATTGTTGTCATTAATTATAATACAATAGAAACTATAACCATTTTCACATATTTTGGGGATGTCCTAATATTAGAAGTTGTTTGAAAGACATACATATCACTTTTGAAGAGATCTAAAATAGTACAATTGATTTCAGCTTTGAGGTACTTTATTTGGGTATGCTGTCAATCGATTTCTTGAAAAGGAAAAACAAATATACAGTTGAAGTCAGAATTATTAGCCCCCCTGAATTATTAATTATTATTATTTTTTAACAGAGAGAAGATTTTTTTCAACACATTTCTAATCATAATAGTTTTAATAACTCATTTCTAATAACTGATTTATTTTATCTTTGCCATGATGATGGTAAATAATATTTGACTAGATATTTTTCAAGAAACTTTAATACAGCTTAAAGTGACATTTAAAGGCTTAACTAGGTTAACTGCGTTAACTAGGCAGGTTAGGGTAATTAGGCAAGTTATTGTATAACGATGGTTTGTTCTGTAGACTATCGAAAAAAAATATATAGCTTAAAGAGGCTAATCATTTTTACCTTAAAATGGTCTTTAAAAAATTTAAAACTGCTTTTAATCTAGCCGACATTTAAACAAATACGACTTTCTCCAGAAGAAAAAAAAATATTATCAGACATGCTGTGAAAATTTCCTTGCTGTGTTAAACATAATTTGGGAAATATTTAAAAAAGAAAAAAAATTCAAAGGGGGGCTAATAATTCTGACTTCAACTGTATATACAGTCATCCTTGCTTCAAGTAACAAAGCTATTACTAGATGCTGGTATAAACCTAATCCACACCAAATGCAAGTCAACAAAAAGATACATTTGTTGACTTCTGCTTTAAATGAATTGAGTACATCACTTCCATTCAACCTAATGTCTTTTTGCTATAGAACTTTTATGATTTATTTTTACTGTAAATATTGCTTCCACACCACCCTTTCTTGGAAAGTAAGAAAATGCAAAGCGATATGTTGCTCTGTTACTGGTATAAAGAAATTTGTGTTGCCTCTTTTATCCCTGATTA